>JAMKPW020000019.1:0-323254 GCA_024184665.2 Zalaria obscura | reverse complement strand
TAAATATGGCAGAGCGGACGGGATGCCTTGTTCTCAGTCGCCTGTGGCCGTACGTATTAGGAAATGGTATCTCAATAATACATGACAGTCAAAAATCGTTTCTGCGGATGTGGCTGAAAGATGGCATTGCTATTGGCCAATTGGTGCTCCGGTTGCCAAGGGATTTCTGCGCTCTCTCCCGGCTGTTCCGCCTGCATGTCCAGTTTGTGTCGGTCTGATGAGAGAAACACAGCTTTGGCTGATGAATTGTGGCTTTATGCCATGACCGAATGAATTCGAGGTGCGAGGTGGCAATGTAAGTCTAGATCCATGTAGGAAATGACTTTGAGCTAAGGTATGGCGATCTGGCGTGTGCTGGGTGATGCTTCTTCTGGGCCGTTCGCGGGCCCACCAAACCTCACAGTTCCGTGGAAGCTTCGTCCCTCGTGGGCAGAAGTGGGGGAACCGAAGCTTGTAAGGACTCCATCACATACAACCAACTCTTGCAGGTCTAATAATGGCATGCAGAAAAGAAAAAGAGTGCCAACATTCAATTTACGTGTGACGTTGCCCTCGTACAAGTGCCGGCAGACTCGTCAGCAGGGTGTTGGGAGTGCCGGTCTGGCCAACATGGGTAAGTAAGGTAATGATAGGACAGTGTTCGGGATACGGTCGGGCCTCGTCACGCCCTTCTTTCTTCCTTTCGTCCTACCGACGTGTTGGTGTACCAGAAACTCAAGGCTACTATAGTAGTTGATGGCGCCGTTGGTGATACAGACTACAGAGTCAGGAACAGGTCATGTAATTGTATAAGAAGCTGATAATAGACAAGATAGTACGAGAGTACATTACCAACATCAGCCCTGCCGACCCCGGTTATCTGGGCGAGAAGCTCGGGAACGATTGCCCGAACCGTGCACCATTGGGCGGCTAGCCGCTTCGGACCCTAGCACGGCTTCCTTATCTCTTCGAAGACCGTCGCCCTCGTGGTTCATGCGTTTCCCACTGTGCTTGACGGGCCTTGTTTCCAGCGCCCACGCGACTCGAGTGTTTCCATGTTCTCGCCAAGTGAACCGTCGTGTCTCGTCCCGCTACGGGTCTTGGTAATGGCACCAATCAATGCTTCTCGTTGGACAATTACCGTTCGTTATCTGGCCAAGCTTTCTTTTGCCCGCCCTAGAGCAACTCATTGAGTAGCCGGGTAGGGGAACGGTGGGTCATGGAGATGAGTTTGGGTGATGTTGGTCCTCCCATGGCCCCGGAATAGGTAGGAAGCAGCAGTTGGGGCAAGACTGTATATTATGCTGGAACCTCTCTCCTCCCCCATCCTTCGAATCATCCGACACTCACTTTCTCTTTTCTTATTCTACCTTGCTGTGGTTGAGCCCAGCTTCTACAGTAAACATGTCTATCGCGTCCGCCAATGTGGTATGTATCACCTACGCCTTCCAATACCCCTGATTAGCACGAGTCGCTCCCGTTTCCTTCAGCCGCACCTTACTGCACCCCAGACCGGGGCTGTATACATCCAGCTCCTTCGCGTACTCACCCAGCCCTATCTCCATCAATTCGAAGACAAGTCATGACTAGCAAGGTCTACACAGAGCTGACAGATCTTCCAGCCAGTCTACGACGCGTCGGAGCCCCGTGGCGGTGACCCTCTGAGCGTCGACGTCAACACACAGTTCGCTGGCTTCGAGTTCCACTACACATACCTCATCTTCTGTGGCTTCATCGTCTGGCTCATTATCCCGGGTATCGGTCTTCTCTATGGCGGTCTCGCCAAGCGGAAGAGCGGTCTCTCGCTATTATTCCAATCGTTAATGGTGGCATCTATGTACGCCTCTTCGTCCATACCCCACATACCCATACCAGGTTCTAACATATGTTAACAGAACAACGTTTCAATGGATGTTCTGGGGTTATTCTCTCGCCTTCTCTCGCACCGCCAACTCCTTCATCGGTGACCTCGCCAACTTCGGTATGAAGAACGTCGGCGTCGCACCCTCTCCTGGATCTGCTGTCATCCCCGAGATTGTCTTCTGCCTGTACGAGATGGTCTTCTGTACCTGTACCGTCATGATCGTGGTCGGAGGCTCCTTCGAGCGTGGCCGTCTCATCCCCTCCCTCGTCTTCGGTTTCTGCTGGGCCACCATCGTCTACTGCCCGATCGCCTGCTGGACCTGGAACGCCAACGGCTGGCTCTACAAGCTCCCATCTCTCGACTTCGCCGGAGGAGGACCCGTCCACATCTCGTCCGGCTGGGCCGCGCTCGCCTACGCCTTCATCCTCGGCAAGAGAAAGACCTACGGCAAGCACGAGCACAACAAGCCCCACAACACCACCCTCGTCTTCCTCGGCACCGTGCTGATCTGGTTCGGCTGGTTCGGCTTCAACGGCGGTTCCGCCCTCAACGCCTCCATGCGCGCCATGGTCGCCGCCTTCAACACCAACACCGCTGCCTCCACCGGTGCAATCGGCTGGGTCTTGGTCGACATGATCCGCACCAAGGGTCGCTTCTCCGTCGTCGGCGCCTGCGAGGGCGTCATTGCAGGCCTTGTCGGCATCACCCCCGCCGCCGGTTACGTCTCCGTCTGGCTCGCCGCCGTCATCGGCTTCCTCACCGCCGTCGGCTGCGCCCTGCTCCAGGACATCAACGAGTGGATCGGCATCGACGACGGGCTGTACGTGTTCAAGCTCCACGGCATCGGCGGCATGCTCGGCTCCTTCTGGACCGGTATCTTCGCCGACCAGGCCGTCAGCGCCCTCGACGGCGTCTCGCTCTACCCGGGCGGCATCAACGGCAACGGCATCCAGGTCGGCAAGCAGTTCGCCGAGATCACAGCCATTTCCGCCTACTCCTTCGTCGTATCTTGCATCCTGCTCTTGATCCTGAAGTACATCCCCTTCATGCATCTGCGCGTCAGCGACGAAGCCGAGATGAAGGGTCTCGATCTCGACCAGTTCTTCGACGAGCAGATTGGCGAGTGGGAGCGCGAGCACATGAGCGCTGGTATCGAGGGCCAGTCTAATATTGTCGAGGGCATCAATGTCGGCAGCGGTCACCACGATCACAGCGGTCAGACTAGCACTTCGCAGAGTGTGGAGAGGGAGGGCGTTGACGCTGACAACAAGGCTTAAATGTCTTCAGTTTCATTCATATTGTCCTAATACTTAGATCCAAGTCATCAGACAGTATCTGATAGAGCGTTGTTTATACCCCGGAGCTGTAGAGTCAGAATATCTAAAGGTTGTACCCAGTAACAATATCTTATTGCAATCCGCTCGAGTACACCTTATTTCTGCTGAGAAAGTGAACGTAATGTTGACGGACAGGGCAGCCAGGGGAGTGGTACCTTATCTTAATATATTTATTCGGCGCAGCTTAGTGTACGAACAGGATCTCTCGCCAAGTGACGACGATCATCATCTAATATGAGACTCGAACAACATATCAAGGCCCAATCAGAAATTACGTTGGCAATGTCGTGCAGCGGGACCGTTCTCAATTTGTATATATACTTTTTGTACTCCATTTACATGAACACCATAACATCGTAAGAAAAGCAAAAGCGTGCCGCCCAAACAGAAGCTAAAACATATTCCAGTTAGAAAAGCCATATCTCTTTCCCGTTACGCTCATCTCGTTCTTGGTCGGACAAAGAGAGACGTCAATCTTCGTTCAGTATTGTCCCAATTGTCGATGAGATTTGGGTACAAAGGAAAAGTGCGTCCAAGAGAAGCGATGTCGGTGTATGACTAGTTTGCTGGATCAAAGCACCGAGTGTAGTGTTGCTCTTGGAAGATGAATTTGAGACATGTTACGGTATCCCGGTAGTGGTGTTGATGCGATGCGGTGGCCGGACCACCATGTCACGGCAGTGACAAGCTGGAATGTTGTTAATGCACATGAGCGTCTCCGTGACGCTATGAATGAATGCCGGCAATGGCGAGTACCGTTCGACGTCGGTATTCCAGTCTATCGCGGAAGATGACGACGTTATGTTGTTGCCGGATTACTCCTGCTGAGAAGCGGTAGAAGAATCGGTCGGGTTGTTGTCACCATGAGCAACCTTGGGAGTCACGGTCGTGGCAGCAGACTTTGCATCACCGCTCTGCTGGTTTTCCGTGGGAGAGGCGGTCATGGTATGCTGCTGGACATTGTTGCCGTACTGCAGGTTTCCGAGCGGACTACGGGCTGGCACCTGGCGAAGGGCAGATTGAGCCCAGCGCTGACTCTGGATGGGGACACTGAAAAGCGTCAGTCATTGTATCACCAGCTTGGAGCTATATCTCACTTACCCAGCAGAGGTGCCGAGAAAAGCATCGAACTCGCTGCCGGGTTCAACGTTCTCCTGACCCGGAGCCGACGAGTATGACCCAGCTCTTCCACCTGACAGCCAACCAGCCTTATGAGCCTGTGTGGCGTACTCATATTCCGCAGAGCGGAATTGGCGTGCAGCAGCAGTCTGCTGCTTGAGATGCTTCTGCTCTTCAGTGTCGGCGTAGCGGATCTGGATGGTGTGTTCCTCTCCGTTGACCATCATTGGGGTGTTGTTGAAGGTCTTGATGACTTCTTCGCAGACGTCGCGTGACTCGAAGCTTTGAGAATTTTGGTTAGCGCTGTGGCCGCATGTGAGAAGAGTATAAAAGACTCACCGAGCGAAACCGACACCACGTCCAACACCATTCTTATCACGAAGAACCTTCGCAGAGCAGACCTTGTGCGGCCCGAAGAGAGTACCCAGCTCCTAAAGGCGTGTCAAAAAAGGGTCGATGGAGTCCTGGTGGATGCATACTTACATGCTCATTCATGGACTTCGGAAGGTTTGACACATAAAGATTGGTGTTGCCTTCGTCCGAAAAGGCCTTGAGCTTCGAGTAGAAGGATTCCTAGATCTTCATCAGCCATGGACAGAGAATTTCCGCACAGGCAAAGACTGACTCTGGCGAAGCTGACTTCATAGCCCAGGGAGTGGAAGGCTCGAATGCAGTCCTCAGCATCCTCGTAGTTGTGATACTTGACGAAGCCGAAGCTGCGAGAGGTCAGAAAGGAGATTGAACAAAGTTGGCCGGACTTCATACCCTTTGCACAGACCAGTCACATGGTCAATGATTGACTTGGAGCTCTTGATGTCTCCGAAGCGAGATCCCCAGTTGGCCAGCATCTCATCAGTCGTCTCAGGCAAGAGACCACGGATGTAGACGTTGGTCTCACCGCGATGGTTCTCAAGGGCCCGATCGAGTGGCTTGAGAGGCGAGCTTGGTGCTGGAATGGCGCGAGGAATGACAGGCTCCTTGGAGAGAAGCATCTGAAGTTGTGGAGCGAGTGTGCTCGGCTCCTGAATTTTGGTCATGGCCATGCCATACGGACCAAGCATCTGGGTGGGTGAAGGAGTGCTGTGAGTATATATGCCGCTGGGAGATCGGTTGATCACCACACTTCCTTGCTGGAAGTTTGGATATCCAGCGTACGAAGGCGTTCCAGGAGCATCATTCTCGTTAGACGAGATGGAGTCACGGCGTGGAGTGATCAAGGTAGGAACTTCTCCGGTAGTGTTGGTCGGAGTCCAGCCCTGAGACATTGGACTGTTCTCGTGTTGCTGAGTATATCCGTGAGTCATGAAATGATTGGCCATTGGCGTGTACATGCCCGGAGACGCCTGCTGGGTATTGACTGGGTAGGAGACAAACTGGCTGTTAGCGCCCCACATGGTGCCTGGCATGCCTGTCCCGAATGGACCGCTGGTGTAATGGGAGGCAGCAGTGGCCATCAGATTGTTCTTGACGTGAGATCCATAGTTCGAGTCTTGGACGTTCATGCCTTGTAATCCGTGAGTAAGTGCCGCCATGTTGGCAGCATTGTTCTGCTGCATACCGTAGACTTGTCCATAAGCGGCGCGGGACATGGAGTTGTTGTAGGCAGGGTTACGGTGGTATTGGCTTGCATCGGGCTTGGGGAACAGTCCCTGGCGCTGAGATCCGGTGTCAGACATGGTAGCCATATGATGACCTTTTCCGAGTCAGCAGACATTCTGAAAAGTTTCCTGTCGTTTGGGGCAGTTGTATGCACTCAAATTGCCGCCCTGAATCTCGATGAAGATGGATAGTATGAAGCAAGCAAGTACTGCATCGAATGGTATGCAGGAGAGTACTGGTGCAGTGTGCGTATGTCTTGTGAAGGGAGGTAATGCAGTCGAGGGTTCTCACCTTGCAGGAGGCTTGAGTGGCTGAATGTATGTGATTGTCGGTAAGCTGTCGAAGTTTACTGATCCTGTAGTCCCAGTAAGAAGTTAGCCTCGTCCTTGTACGGACTACTGCACCCAGGTGATCAAAGGGATTCTCACCTCAAGCTCCAAAGTGAAACGGTCCAAGACTCGCAGGAGGTCACAGCACCAAGAGAAAGCCGTCGAGTGACGTGGGGATATTGGTGTAAATGAGGCTGGTCTATGGAGCGAAGTGGTTGATGAGCACAGAAGCTATGCTATCAATGTTGGGTGGGGGACAGAATGCAAGAGAATGAAGAGTGTGGTTGAAGAGATGAGTGAAGAAGAGAAAGGCGAAGAAGATGTCGGGAGAGGAAGAAATATGAGAGAAGATCGGAGACAGCACGGAGACAGCACGGAGAAGTCGCCGCCTAAAGGGATGATGGCCGTGGAAGGTACGCGACAACGAATTTGACGAACAGCCGAACTTGTAGAAAGCACGAGATGTGACCGTTTCCCTCAGCGACACTCGGCAGTCGGTATAGGAAGGCACAAAAGGCTCAAGGCCAGTTTACGTACAGAATGAGTGTTTAGCACTTTCTCCACGGAGACGAGGCCGTACGGATCTGGCAGCGGGCGGTGGGAGATAGATGAGGCTGAATGTTGGTGCGAAGGCGATATCAGGTGAAACAACGCAGATAGTGATGTTCGCTGGGGATAAGTGCAGTGTCAGTGAGTTTTATGGATTGATGCCTCGACTCGAAGGCAGCGTCCATGGGTCTTCTAATATGCAGGCCGACAGGCTGAGCCGTGTCCCCAGAGGGATGACATGTGCATGGGGGTCAGGTATTGTGTTTTGAAAATGCAAGCCGTCCCATTAACGCTGCGAACCGCTCATGGTCAGCTACACAAACGGCATGCAGCTGGCTCAAAGTTCCAGAATCCTCAAACGCCACCTGATCTGCCTGCCTACATGTTGATATTCATGGTGGTGCCAGCCCCATCAGCTTGGATCTGCGGCTATACTAGCACGTAGATGTATGACAGATGCTAGTGAATACTCGCTTTTTCGATTCTTGTTCCTGCATTTCAGGGCGGATCATCCATCACACCTGCATCAAACATCGTCTGTTGACGTCAGTAGCAAATCACTCTCTGTCCCGTATGTAGGGTACCTATACAATGGATATTGGCGGCCTCGCGTTTGCGGGGCCTTCCTACACAGTCGCACACGGTCAACATCCGTGCTTAGCCAAGCACCCGGTAAACACTGTTGGCTCTAGCTCTATGTATATGCAGCTACCCCAGATCGCAGACGTACCAGGCTAACACGGTAGTGGCGCCTTGAAGTGTTGAGATGCTTCTTGCTGGTGTGGACGACCGACCGTTGTTGATAGAGCAAGGCTGACAATGCTACCTTATGATCACTTCTGACAAGACAGCTCCAGGTGTAGCTTTTGCGCCTTCTCAATGTAAGGGAAGGTTGTTCTGAGACATTGGAGAAGCGCCGTTTGTCTTCGAACCGGGAACAATGCGAGCACTCTGCTCTCATCTGGCAAGTGGGAACGCATGATAAACGACGGGCGGCAGATAGCATCACGCACAGGTCCATCAGCTTGCCCTGATTTGGTCTGACCGGGAATATGCTTGTTGATGCGCATACCCGCGAGGAGAACATCTGAATGAGTCGATTGTGCTACGCTGGCCTGCGAGGGACTCCCATCATAGACCGTTGTTACCTCGCAGCGGGAGGTTCGGATGCAGGCTTCCGCCTGAAACGTTGCTTCGAGAATGTTTTCTATCACCAAATTGAAGGGAGATTGTTGATGGTGGCTGTTGATGGTGACGGATGAGGTTGTCGACGGGGGCGCGCTTACCAGTTCCGCGCAGCGCCAGCCGCGTAGTTCGGCTGCGGATCTGATTATACTGCGGTAGGCTTGCAAACGGGGACATATTCACAAGCCGTAGCAGATGTGACAGATCACATTCCGTGACTGGAGACGTGACAAGTGTTTCTTCGTAACCGGGTTGCTGGGTTTGGCTTGGATCGAGGACCCTGCGGTCTGCGGGGAGCGGGCGGATTGTGTCACACGCTGCACATTGCGCCTGCCTCCTTGAACAGTCCGGCCATCTTACCGGGGTGTACAGCAGACCGCATACATGTAACTTACATGTACTTTTCAGAAGGACCACATTTCGACTACAAATGTGAAGAGTGGTATGTACCTTCTGTTGTGTATATGTATTTTGCATTCGCTCTACAAGTGAAACAATATGCGCGCTATATTGGATGTACCCATCCGAACAAAACCCAGACAACGACCACAAAGATGTGATCGAGATCAACCTGAACGCACTTCGCTCCGGCCCAATGCATATGAGTGATGGCATCCTACTCTCATCTCCAACTTTCGGCTCAAGACGCCAATCGACTATGACCAAACATCCTCCTGGTACGAGTTGTTGGCTCTCATGGCCTTGACGATCTCCTCACCCTTGGACTCCGGTACACCTCTCTGCTCGGAGATGATCTGAGCGAGCACAGTGTTGACCTCGCGAGCCATGTTGGCTGCGTCACCGCAGACGTAGAAGTACGCCTTCTGTTCCAGAAGCTCATTGATTTCCTTGGCAAAGTCCTTCATGCGGTGCTGAACGTAAACCTTTTTAGCACCTTCACGGGAGAAAGCCACATCAATGAAGAACGCGTCACCCATGTCCTGCTTGTATTGCTAGAGAAAAAGTTAGCACAGCCCGTACGTCGTATGTTCTCAGATGTTGTACTCACCTCCCATTCCTTCTCGTAGATGAAGTCTTCCGCCTTCTTACGGCAACCGAAGAAAAGCATCGTCTTGCCAACGTTCTCCCCATTTTTAGCTTGTTCAGCGCGCTCCTGCACGAAACCACGGAATGGTGCGACACCGGTACCAGGTCCGACCATGATGATTGGCTTTGACGGGTCTGACGGGAGCTTGAAGTTGGAGTGACGGACGTGTACTGGGACGTGGATGCCATCATACTTGTTCCTTGGTCCGGTGATCGCGTAGTCCAGTCCGTGTGGGTCAGGGTGCGGGTCACCGTGCTGTTTCTGCTTGAGCGCCAGAAGATAATTGGTAGTGACACCCTTCACCACGTTTGGAGCGCCTGGAATCTCGATAGACTCGACCACAGCAGTAATGGAGATCTTGTCCTTCTGGACCAAAGACGACGAAGAGATAGAGTAGTAACGTGGCTGGATTTTGTGGAGACCTTCCATGAAGAGCGAGAAAGGAATCTTCTCCCACTTCTGGCCCTGGGATAGGAATTCGAGAAGCTGAGCGATGTTGTAGTTCTTGCTGTAAACCTCATCTTGGAAGTAGTCCTTGTCGCTTCCGATCTTAGCCATCTCGGCCTTGATGTTGTCATTAGGCGAGAAGGCAGCCAGTTGGGAGACGAATTGCCTGGAAACCGGAGCGCAAATTTCCATGTGGTAACGAACGGCGGCATCATAGGTGGTAGGCGATGGGAAAGGCAGCTTGGCGGTCGCGTCAAGGCCCTTGATTGCGATGACAGTGTGACGCTTCTCCTTGAGTCCGAGAATGTTGAGGAAACGGTCAACCTCCTTCCCGGCATTGGTAGGCCACACGGCGATGTGGTCACCGGTTGTGTAGGAGAGGTTGGAGCCGCTGATGTCGATCTCCATGTGCAGACAGTTGCGATCCTTGACAGTAAAGAGCTCTTTGGACTCGGCGATCGGTGCGATGTATGGATTGTGTGCGTTGAATGGTCCCTTCTGCTTGCCCTCCAAGTGGTTCTTGTTTGGCTCGCCCAGGTAGACCTCGTCAGACTCAGCGTCCATGTCTTCCCTCTCAGTCACCTCGAAGACTGGCTCATAAACCGCTTCACGCTCTTCCAGGCCCATGGACTCAGTGAGTGCCTTCCACATTGGCTCCTTCCAGGCCAGGAAGTCTTCCTCCATTGTACCAGCACCGTCGTCTCCTTCTCCTGCATCGCCAATTCTGGTCGCTCCCAGCCTGTCAAGGAACTTCGCGACATTGCGAACCATGGAGTTGTAGTGCTCGTAGGTGTTGTTACCGAGACCGAAGGTGACGTATTTGAGGTTCGAGAGAGGCTTGTCCTCTGCACTGGCGCCCTCGCTGAAAGAGACGTCCTCACTGCTGATGAACTCGTAGAATTCTACCGCATTGTCCGTTGGCTCGCCCTCGCCGTATGTAGCCAGTACAAACATGGCCACCTTGTCTTCCGGGAAAGTGTCCAGGTTCTCGTAGTCATAATCTTCGAGATCCGCAGTCATGGTCTTCAGACCGAAGCGAGAGGAACCCTCCTTTGCCAGTCTCGACGCGTAGTCCTCGGCGGTACCGGTCTGGGATCCGTAGAACACCACACAGTTCTTTCCCGTCTCGTCCATCTTCTCCAAGATATTCCGTGATTTCGTAGCTTTTCCTGCCGAGCCATTTGCCAGAGATCCGGCGTATGGGTCCTTGGCGACTGCCCAGTAAGTGCCTTTGGTGAAGTAGGCGATGGTGCCCAGCAGCAGAGCTGCCAGGACTACAATGTCCAGAGTGTCGAGCTGCGCCATCGCGTCCTGGGTGGTGAAGTGTGAGCAGTTGAAGACAACAAGTGGCTTGAGAGTGCGGACTTACGATCCCCCACTGTTGTTTCGGAAGCGGTATTTGCGGATGCCTAGCTACTCCGAAGTCCAGTCTGCAATCTCGTGAGACTGGTGGTGCGTATACGTCTTGCGATCGGGAAGGATAATTGCAAGAAGGAAGAAATCTCGCCGGGCGGAGAGAAATAAGGAGGGGTAGATAATAAAGTGTCGGGCGTGGTCGCGTCGTACGTTCGATGCGCGAGTCGAATGGTTGCGTGGGGCTGAGTAGGTCCGTTATCAAGCGTCCGACGGCCGGAACTTGAATCTCAACGTCTTAGATGCTACTGTAAGCACGCGCCGATGTAGGCTTATGTGTACAAAGATAGCTTTCGCGGGCTGCGCTTCTTGCTACCTGAGTAAGCACCTCGACTTTATCCTCCACGGTGTTGCTTGCGAAGGAATAGGAAGCGTGTCGTGGCATCATGGACCGCTCAGGTTCGGTGCGCTTAAACCTCCCCCAGTCGCGTGGCGGAAACGAGCCGCGTCGGCAATTCCGTCTTCGGGGAAGTCGTCGAACACCCATCGACACCCTCGGGCGAGACGAGACGCTGTAAGTACCTAACGTGGGGTTGGGTCCGACGGCCGTCGCACCTTTTGGGGAAACCGAGGCGACTTTTGGGGGCCCACTCGCCCACCTATCCGCAGGAAAATACCTTTGCGCTGGCTTATCCGGTCTTCAATCTTCCTAGCATATGCTTTACGTTAATACACACGTTAGTACACAAAACAGACAGCCAAGAAAGCGACTGCTGCTCGCTACGGCATACTCGATTGCGCCCGACTTCCATACCGCGCCTCTGCCTCTCTTAGGAAATCCCACCCGACACCCTCGCTTCAGCCCTACCCGTAAAGCTCACTGTCTGATGTGAGAGGAGGCGCGGGCGATGCAACCACGTTGTCACGCCTGAAAGTTTAACATGCTTCACTAAATGTACTCCGTACTGTGGGTAGAGTCATTGCCCCATATAGGTAGGTGAGATGAGACGCTGAGTAGTCATGGCATTTGCCCTTACCTAAGTCACATTCCAAAGCCACCTGACAGGCATGTGAGCACAACAGGAGCGCCATCATACTGCTTTGTATTACATGTTCTATTGACTCTGCTCTCAACTAATGCAAACTTCTATCCATCCTTTCTTACCACACACTACCATTACCATTACCCAGTGAGATACCACAGCCTCCTGGCTCGTAAAAATGCCAAAGAAATTGTTCATACTGCGCTCGGAAAGTGAAAAGGAAAAGAGCTTCCACCACAAACGGAAAGGGTTGTTCGCATGCGACTATGTCGGCAGTCGAAGTCGTTGACGATTATCATGCCAGTCAGAGTGATGTAGTTCTGTCGATAAAGTCGGAGAGGACGCTCAATGGATGCTGAATGATAAAGGGGCTAATCAATGATGTCGCGCTAGCCAAAGCTGTGGACAGGTATGCATCCAAGTAACTCTTGACGTATTCGGCTTTGCAAGCATGAGGTAAAACCATCTGGTGCTCAATGGCCTCGTGGTGTAGTGACCTTTCCAGCAGTCACGGACTCAGAGTCCTTTGCCTGGACATGTTTCTTCCAAACATCTCTCCACCTACGCTTCTCCTGCGGGGTCATCTGCTCCGGAGACTGCTGCATCGAAGGCAAATCGCCAGACTTCTCCGAGCGGACTTTGATCCCAGCCTTGCCGGCGATCTGCGCGAACTTGGCCTTAGCTGGAGAGATGGACTTCTTGCTTGGAGAGGATGGTGCCGAGACCGCCTGCTCGTCATTGGTCATAGGAGCCTCAACGAAGACTGTCTTGCGTAGGGGAGTCGCTGCTGGTTTCGGCTCGGGTGCAGACATGATTGAGGCGTGGCGAGAGGCGCTGCCGTCGAATTGCGCGAAATATCCGGTAGCTACGCCTGCGACCTGCGATAGAGAGGACGGCGACTTCCACTCTGTCTGTGGCGAGAAGACCCGGTGACCTGGATAGGCGCGGTGAAGGTAGGATAACTGTGCGGTACCAGTACGTTGCGGCTGATCTGAGAAGACTCGACGGGCATTGTCTGGCAGTTGAACGGGCTCGGTTGTTGGCAAAAAGCCCGTGACAGCGGAGTTGTTGGCTGTCGTCATTTGAAGCTTTTCGTTGATACTCGCTGTCTCCTGAACCAAGAACTGACGCTGCAACACTGACGGGGCCCGCTGCGTAAAGGCATCATCTCCGTTGCCCAGCTGGCCGAGCACGACGTCGTTACCAGCTGAAGCTTCTCTATTCTTCGCCCAGCTGCCAAGGTTGAAATGGCCCATTTCCGAAACATGAGGCCCAGAAGGGTCAGGTGTCAGGATGGCGTTCTCGTTGAGAGGCGCGAAGACCACTTGCTTCAACGTGTCCATAGACGACAAAGCAAGCTCCATTGGCGGACGCGGCGTGACTGCAGAGCGGCGATCAAGCGGAAGAGCGCGGCTGGACGCGCGGGACCTACTGCTGGTTGGACTTGGACGCCTGGCCGGGGTCTGCTTCCTCGGACTGCCATCTGCTGGCTTCTGGCGGGAGAGGCCGGACTTCAACAGCCCAGCGCAGTACCCATCAAGAAAGTCGCCTGCTTTATCTTGACCAACAGGTTGGCGAGCGAGCCCGGCTCTGAAGCCCTCCAGGAAGGCTTGCGACTGCTGAGTGAGGTCCAGATCCATGTCCATGTTGAAAGCGAGACCGGGTTTGTCGTCTTGGCGCATTGAGTTCAGGGGAGATCGGTCGCTCGAATCGACGGTTGCCATCTCGCTGACTGACTTGTATTTCATCAACATATTTGTCGGGCGACGACTCTTCGGGCTCAAGTTCAATTCCGAACGGTTTGGAATTGGGTCTTCTTCGTGGCCCCAGGAAGACTGCCCATCAAGCACAGGGGTGCCAGGAGGTGCAACCTGGCCTTCGGCCTCGCCAGCTGGAGGGCTCATGGATTCGAACGCTTGACCTGGAATCGTTGGGTTCCAATTGGGATTGTGGCGTTCCTTCTCAGGGGTCACCGCAGGCTCTATCAATGCGGAAGAGACAACATTGACTGCTGGGTTCATCTCTACACTCGAGCCGCTTGGAAGTTCAGAATAGGCTTCCTTCGTCATGGAGTGATCCCTTGGGTTGCTGGGAAAGAAGTCTGCCGTCGCAAAACTGGCCGAGCTGGAATGCTGAGCTTCACTCTGCGACTGCGAGCTGTTGGACTTCGATGTCTCATCAGAAGCATCTGCCCAGGCGTTGTGTTCTCTGACAGCCTCTGCCAAGGCCGTACGATTGGTAGATTTGTCAGGCGTGACCAAAGGGCGCGGGGACGCATTTGAGGCAGGCTTTGATGCCCTACCAGCTGCTGACCCTGGTTGATAGCTTGGGCTCATTGGGTTCAGCGTAGACTTTTGGCCAACGCCAGAGGCTGCAGTACTGTTTGGCCTCTTGATTTCGAGAGCGCAAGACCGCTTGGAAGTCGCTGGAGAAGGATTGCCTTCTGCCGCGGTAGTGTCATTGCTGCTGCCTTGCGTACGCGTGAAGGGATTTGTTGGAGATTCAGAGCTTCCGGTCATTGGGCGTGGCCGCAAAGCAGTCAAAGACTCTACGCCAGTAGCAGTGCCATAGCTTGGCGGATACATACTAGCTTCAATGCTCATTGGGTTGAAGAATGGCTGCACATTTGGCACCGGAGGAGCCGCAGTTGGTAAGGGTCCATAGCCGGGGAAGACAGGCGCAGGTGGCATGAACATGCCGAAGTCAGGATGCATATGACTGCCTTGGAACGGCACCACGTTGTTGATATCCGACGCACCAGGTCCGTCGAATGACCAGTTAGGCGACGGTACTGGGGGAACAAATGCCAGTCCACCATAGAGCATGCGCTGGTTTGGCTGCTGCTGTAGGCCAGGCTCCTGCATGCGGAGAGGAGATATCTCTGGGCCCCGGTTGAAACCCTTCAGCGCCTTCATGCTGATGCGGATGTCGTTCAGGCTGGTGACCAGGTCTCGACGCTTTTGCACCAACTGTGCGTAGGCTTTGCCAGACATGGAGCTTCTCTGCATTACCTCGATCTTGTCAAGCTCCCTTTGTTCTTGTTCAAGCTTGCTGTATTCCTTCTCGAGTGCCTGGATCTGAATGGGAACGGATGGCGCAGTCTGGGCGACTCCTGATATTCCCACATCACGCCCAAGCATGGTTGTTGTATCCTGTGCGGAGCTGTTCCTGCCACCTTTGCTCGTCTTGTCTGTATTGAAGGTGTTGACGTTCGGTGCAGCAATAAACAGCCGCGGCAATCCGTTCACTTCCTTAACAGGCAAGAATTGGCCGTCTACCATTTGGAAGAGCTTTCCATCCGGGCCTTGGGCGACGAAACCATTGGGTGGGGCACGTGGAACGTCCTGGAGAGTATTTGGCACAGCTGGTGGGTAGTTCGGAGCGAAACGAATAAGGCCACCGTTCTTGTTGATAGCGCTGTAGCCATAACGTGGGCTGCAGAGAGGCGACTGGTCACTTGGGACAATTCTTCCACCAGCCGTGACACGGAAGTCTGGTGGCGAGCCGTGGTCTCTCAGGATTTGATCTGCCTTCTTTTTCTTGAGCGAGGGAGTTGGCGATGGACGAGGACGGGTCCAGACTGGCCTCAAGGCTTGGTTGTTGGGAGCAATCTCCCCAAGCACGGGAGGTGCACCATACGGACGCGTATCAGTAGGAGGTGGCCTCAAGGTATCGGAATTGGCAAAGGAACGCGTCGAACGCGCTGCAAAGGATCGAGCACCGCGGATGACATGTTCTGCGGTATCATCGGTAAGCACTTGCACTTTCTGTGCGCGTTTTTTGGAACGGGGTGATGGACTGTCTTCAACAAGACGTAGAGCGAACTCCACATGATGAGAGAAGTTGAAGTGAGGTGAAATTATATCGGGGTCTGTAGGCGAGTGACCCATGACGGGTATGTAGGTGAAGCTCGTTGATGATACAGAAAGAAATGGGATACGGGGATGAGAAAGCCTTGTTATGGTTTAGACGAACTGGGAGGGTGTGCATTGGTTAAGGTGGTTGACTGATATCGGAGGGCATCTTGGCGTGAACCACGCGCCTAACGGCGGGAAGAAAGCACATACCCTTGATCGCACCCTCCTCTGCATTAGTTTCGATGGCTAAAGCAGGCTCATCACAGGCCGACTTTCTCAATGCCAGTAGCTCTTCTGCCGAATACGCTCGGCGAGCGGTGTTTGGCGTCATGACGGCCGAGCCACGTACTGGATGATGCGGTGTGCCTGGGTCTACCTCGAAAGGCGTGGGCAAGTTTGGATCCGCTTGCAAGACGGAGGGCTGATAGTGTGACGAACTGAAAGGGAGACTGTCGACGATTGTCTCTCAGAGAAGAAAGTGGGAGAGCCTGGTGGGGAAAGGAGTGTGGGCGTCCGAAGGACGGGTATGGGCTATCCTGCAAACGATTGGGTGGATCCAAAAGTGAACAATGAGAGTTTGCCACCAATGGCAGAAGAATCGATGGGAACGGGATGGCAGAATGCGTGTTTCAAATGAGCGGACTGTTTGTGGTGATGTGGTCGTGTGAGATGGAGGAGAAAGTGGGGAGCAGACAGGGGAGAGATAAATCGGAGATCATGAATGTTCTTGCTTGTTGCCGGATGGCTGCGAAGATGATGAGAAGAAAGTACTGCCCTGTGCCGGCTAACGGGACATCTTGTTGGATAGTTGAAAGAAGCATGTAGGAATCAGCTCTTTCCCTATACCTCCCTCTGCGCTTTCCTTATCCCTACAGATCTTAAGCAAATATACCCTGCACAGCCACTTTCCGTAACTTTTGAGAAAGAGCACTAGTATATCAATAAACCATACGCCTCGCTTATGCCACCATGCAACCCTGTTACCTTATGCATCTGAACTTCCCATGGATATAGTGCGCCCCATACCGTTAACCATTCGTCGTCGTGAAGCAAATGCAGGAGCGACCGAAGCAACAGCTCAGCGTCATCTGACTATCTCCACGCTCTCGTGCTCCTTGTAGTGGGAGCCGGAGGCTCAAAGGCATCGTCGTCATCAGAAATCTCGTCGTCGCTCTGTCCCAAGGTTAGCTCGCGTTTTCCAAGATATCGCGAGTGTGCGGAGAGAACGTACCGGTTCTTGCAATTTCCTACGGCTAGTGCCATTACTTTGCCTCGTTTGCGTTGCAGGCTGAGAGAAATTGAGCGTCGACTGTTTGGTGGCTGAAGCCCTCGATGTCCTTGGTGCTGGCGTACGAGCTGCTGGCTTTGCCGCCGTACGCTTGGCCGGGGCCTTTGCTGGTGCTGTGGCAGCAGAAGCCTGTGAGACGAAGAGTCCTTGGCTTTCCTCTTCCTCTTGTTCTTCATCATCATCGTCATCAATGAGAATCGGTTCCTCCACTTCTTCAGACTCTGACTCTTCGAAGACAGGCTTCTTCTTCCCCCTAGCGGCGGGCTTCGCAGGTGCCACCTTCTTCGTTGCAGCGGCGGTCTTGCGTGTAGTTCCCGCGGCTTTCCCTCTCCCTCTGGCAGGTTTTGGTGCTATCGGGCCATCATCACCCTCGTCATCCACATCCATCGCATCCTTGTCCTTGTCAGCATAGATACGTGATTCCGGAGCATCTGACCAGTTTCCATCCAGGTCTGTGTCCCAATCACCAGGCTTGGGTTTCAGTTGGTCCCTCTTAGAGCGCTTGAGGTGACCCTTCGCAAAGAGCTCCTCAAGCTTCGCCTTGTACTGTTCCATAGCATCCGTGATTTCATCCTCGTCGATGTCATCCGAAGTCTTGAGATGCTCGAATTGGTTCCTCAGAGACTCCTCAACGAACATCTCCATTGCATGTTTGTCGTCCTTGTCCACAAACTGGCTCACCGCATCGCCGAAACTGTTCTGGGGAAGGATGGTGAGAGATTGTGCGGTCAGAAACTCACGAACCAATTTCTCGACTTTGACGCTGTCGATGGAAAGCTGCGCCATGATTGATTCCCCAGGCAGTTCTGGCTGACCCTTGGCTTTGCGAGTAGTGCTGCTCTTCTTGCGATGAAACTGGACAACATCGTTGACGTTTGCCACCCTCCCCACGAAGCGGTTCGAAAATCGTTGTGGGTTTTCGCAGTCGAATTTGCCTCCGTCGGGAGCTGTATACTCGACTCGTAACCTGATGAGAGGCTTAGGCGGTTCCCTTTCCTCATCATGCTCGTCCTCATCTTGGGCTTCTAACCAGCCCTTGGTGGCTTCTTCTATCAGCTCCTCCACGATCGATATCAGGTAACGGGTGATCTCGGGCCGGTTTTCGTCTTTCTTTGCGATGGCCCTCATGTGCTTGTCATCTTGCAACGCGATCTCTCTCATGACGAACGGCCGGACACTCTTTAGTCGGATAGGCTCGGACTTGAACTCCTTTCCAGTCACACTGACGATGGAGACTTGTTTAGGAACCGCCTCACCAGGCATGAGCGATGTTGCAACGGAGGACCCTGGCTGCATGACCCAGAATGACATCTCTGGATTGTAACGCGGCTCGATCAAGCATTCATGCTCGTGTCCCCAAACCACGAGATCCATGAAGTCAGGTAAGAAGTTCTCCGGGAGAAAGCCGGTTTCGGTATAGGCATGATGGTTTTGATGCACGCTCATGAGGTTGAACCAGTCTGACTTTTGCGTATTTGGCTGAAAGAATTTGACTTTGCCATCTCTGAAGGTACGGAACAGGCGCTCGTCCCGAACGTTGCTCATTCCATACAAAGCCAGTTTCGTCTTACCCTTCTGCAGTAGGACGGGTTTGATGTTAATATTATCTGACTCTGGCGTTCGTCCATAGTAGTTGACCAATCCGGCAATCTGCAGCAGATCTAGCGCCGCTAAGTGACCTTCTCCCGAGGGGTCATCATGGTTGCCGTGGATGGAGAAGACAGGTATCGCCACGTTGATGTCTGGATCCTCATAGTTGACGTGGTTGAACGCTCCTTGAAAGTTCTCCGTCGCATCGCTGAGCATCTCCAGCTCACATGGCTTCTCGCCATAGCAGTTCATCCGAAGTGAGCGCATGACCTGGTACATCGATTTTCGAGAAGGCTTATTCTCGTGGAAAAGATCTCCGGCCAATAGTACCATATCGACATCGTGTTCCTTCGCTAAGCACATTACTTCGTGGAAAGATCTCCAGCTGTCGTCGCCCCGTTCAGGGTCACGCTCATTGTATCCCACATGGCTGTCAGTTGCCACCAGAATACGGATAGTGTCGGCAGCTGTGAGTCGATGTGTCAGTACTGGGACTAGTACTAGATTGTATTGAATATTACCTGTCAGTCCTGGCATAGTGACCGTTGTTGTCTGATGCGGCGAATCTCAGGTGTCCGGTGTGGCGTGTGGATGCAATCTGCAACACAAACAGAAAACGAATGAGAAGAGGAATGACGCAAAATCAACAAGCCCTACCAAACTCCTCACATATTCGCTTTACATCGGACTGCTGCCTACAGACATCTATTCAAGGCGGAGTGAGGTGACGTGAAACGCGTCAAAGGCGGTGAACGCCAATCGGGCAATCTCCACGTGCTCAGCCCTACGATAACGCCAAGAATGAAGTCCAAAGGTGAAGTGAGTTGAAGAAGCTCCGCAGGCACCTCCGAGAGAACGTAGTACACCCGCAACACAATGAGGGCCACTTCAATACTGCAGGGCGCACGCTCTGTCTGGAAAGGTACGATGATAGAGACACAACATACATGCTGAAGCCTTATGCTAATCAGACGTATAGGACCACACATCGTCCCGTAAGTTCCTATACATACCTGACTCTGCCTACATGACCCGCCTCGCACCCCAGCGATATTTGCGCGCACACCATCTGGCCTTCAGATTGCACCTCTGACTAGACCACATCGTTAGACTCCCAATCGCGAGACCAAAGCCAGGCGAGAGAGTACCACCAATCAAGACCCAGGCGCGCAGTGCCACGATCCTGCCCAACTTCGTCGGCCTCATCTTCCAGGTGCACAATGGCAAGATCTACCACGATGTCAGGATAACGGAGGATATGGTCGGCCACAAGCTTGGAGAATTTGCGCCGTAAGTGGAGGGCCCCAAATCGCGCGCGTCCAACCGGGACATTGCGTAGAAGACAGGTCAAAGAAGGATTGCTAATGCAGGTCACAGGACGAGGAAACGGTTCACGTACAAGCAGACGAAGAACAAGTAGTTCAGGACGGTGATGGCAGCGTTGCATCGGAAGCATGGATGGTGTACGGGCGTTTTGTGGGACTTCATTACGACTTTGGGCTTCATACCCTTGTATCATATCGCTCAGGCTTCCATAGCCTCTGTGTAGAAAGCATCTGACCGCAGCAAACCTATCTTGCGGCATGCTTTGTACCAAACCAGAACTCCCAACGCCCATGCAGACCGATTCCAAGGTCGGTAGAAGTGACCCCATCCTTCCCAGGAGCCCAAGTGTAACGCCTTTCCTGTCCATGTCCCCGCCGCGCCAGATTATGCTGAACCAGTCCCCAAATCATCTTCGCTCACCGATAAAACTCGCCTCTCTTAACATTGACACCGTATTCTCCCACCGCCATGCCCAAATCCTCCATCGTCAGCACCGTCCTGCCGGACGCTCCACCAGTCCCACCACCGCCGTACCCCGGCCGCGGTCCTCCTAACGGCGCACCCTTTCCAGCATCCCCCTTCTTTCCCTTTGCCTCATCCACACCAGGCATCATGCCAAACCCCGCAGCACCTCCCAACCCGGTCAAGGGATTGTTCGACGTCGTGTTGGTGGACCTGATCCGACTGTACTGGTACGCGTCTGCGGCGATGTCTGCGATGAATTTCTGGGTCGCGAGGGCGAGGAGGCGGGCTAATTTGGGGGAGGTTGCTGGGGGCGGGGGAAGACCTGCGAGGGTGAGGTAGTAGTTTGTCACCGCGTCGGGAATCTATTCGAGGAAGGTTAGCGCTGAGGTCTGCCAGATATAGTGGTTCCGATTTCGGGTGGATGAGAAGGGAAGGGTCGAGAGTGTGGCAGCGGAAACATACAATAGGCGCATAGTCGTCCATCTTGTCCAGGAATTCGCGCAGACTTGCGTCCTTCTTGGCCGGTATCCTTGTCTCGAGTACGGGCGCAGCATCCGCGTTCGCCGCTGCTTCTTGGTCTGAAGGTACGCCAGGCATGTCATCCGCGCCGTCGACGTTCATGGGTTGCGTTGCGGTCTCGTCGTTGGTGGCTTCGATGTCGTTGTCCGCAGTGAGGTCAAGATCGTTCTGCGCAACGTCTTCATTAGTATCAACCTGGTCGCCTACGACAGGCTTGTGAGCTTCTGAGTCGGCCATGCTGTGTAATGTGAGTGATGACGCGCTGCCACCGGTGACTACGGCGGTCCTTGGTTGCTTGATGTCAGTTGGAGAACGCTTGGCCGAAGATTTACCGAAGCGAGGTGAAGTGAAGCGATCAGTGGAGGTGAAGAAGCAAGACTCGGAGCCAAGCACGTTGATGCATTTAAAAATTGTTTACGAGTGGGAACATTCGCAATATGCTCAAGTATGAATTTAAAGCTATACAGTTTTGAAATCGTGACTGCGACCCAAATCCCCTCCAAGCGCAGGGTCAATCTGCGGCATGGAGCCCTCCCGCTGGCCGTTTTCCGCTGCCACCCTCCTCACCCCGCTGTTCTGCACAGCACTCTTCTTCGAACTCGCACTAGGACCAGCTCCAGCAGCTGTACCGCCAGTAGGACTTCCATCATCAGGCCCATCCAGACCCAGTGCCGCCCTGACCCTTGCACCGCCTCTCTTCCTCAATTCACCAGTGACACCGCGCAAGCAAGCCGGTACGTCATTGCCCATCTTCAGATACCACAGCTTGAGATTTCTTGCCTTATCCTTCAGCTGGATTTGATTCCTATCCTTGAGCACCTCACTTATACTCCCACCACGACCATACAAGCTCAAAATCTGCGACCAGTGCGGGCCCTTGACCTCGGTGAGACCAGCTAGAAGCGCATCTTCCTCCTCCTGTTTCCATGGCTGCCGCGGTGTGCCACCTACAGGCCCTGACCGGGGTGCCTTCTTCTCGCCGGTACCTCTAGAGGTGGGCGAAGAGACGGTTGATTGGCTTGCCACAAAGGGCGAAGCCCTTGCTCTGTCGACCTGAGTCGTAACTGCGATCGAAGGACCAGGGGCTTGTGGTGTTTGCGTTTTCGTTATATCGCTCCAGGAAGATTGCGCGCCTGGCACCGACGATTGGCCAGATTGCGCGCTAGCAGTTTGCGTGTCGATAGGTGGCTGTTGCATACTCGAAGGTAGGCTTGGATTGGGCTGCCGGGGTGGCAGCAACCCGTTTTGAGAATACGATTGCGAGGTGTTTCCGAACGGTGCCCGAGTCTGGCGACAAGTCAGTAAGTCCCCTGGCTCGTTGCTTATGTATTTGCAACTTACGGGTGAATTCAGAATGTTTTCAACGTTCTTGCCGATAGCAGACGCAAACTCCCGCAGGAAATCTTGCCACTCGTACTTCATCGGCAGGGTCTTGCTGGCATTGCCCGTGGCTGACTCTGCCAGAAGGTACTTCCGACGCGCATTCGCTCTCTCCAAGAAGTCAGTCTCGCTTGGCGTAAGATTAGGCCCATCCGGATGGCGCGATATAAGCCTGTCCTGGAGATCTTGAGGGAATAGTTCGTCCAATAGAGCTTCAGTTGGACCATCGCTATTCATAAGAGCGGATATGTAGGTCTGAGTTTTAAGCTCTAGGAAGATGGCACCCTGCCACTTGAGCAGTCGTTGACCCATAGGGACGAAGATCTCGAGGAAGAACTCGTTCAAATGGAAAAAGCTGATATCGTGACCCTCCAATATAGAGGAGATAAACATGGCCTTGTTTGCCTTGCGAATGATCTCCTGGTATGGCGTTGACAACAGCTGGATGGCAATCGCATCAATGAACGGCGTATCTCGGCTGTATACTTTCCGCGTCTGATCGAACAGATTCTTGCATGTGTGGTATGCCTGAGTCTCTTCATTCTCGTCGCCGTTGATCAAGGTCATTACCTCCGCCAATGATCCTTTAGCCAACTTCATGATAATCTGGGTGGAAAGATTGTCAAGGACAGACAGGCTCTGGAGCTTCAGATGCAAGCTAGCGTCCTGATTATACAGAATTGAAGGGTCATGCGTGTTATAGGCACCGGGCTGGGCCCCATAAGAATACTGCGAGCCGGACCAGCCACCATCGAGTGTCGTGAAAGGTGCGCCATAAGCACTTGCAATGGCACCCATGGGTCCAGCGCCGTATGCGTTAGAGTAACCGGACTGGATTGTAGTAGGCGGATAGGGACCGGCACCGGTACCTTGCTCAGCCAGCTCCCAGGTCGTGGAATACGGATTGCTCACTTGTGGGGTGCTGGTCTGGTTCTGCGACTGGGCCATTGAAGGGCTCTGGCCTGAATAGGAGCTTGCATTGGAGGGGTACATTGACAGAGGTGTTTCGAAGGCCGGGCCACCGGGCTGCGGTGCCTGCATTCCATTCTGCGGCGTGTCCAGTTCCTCCACGCCTATATAGTTGCTTGACCCGTATGTTCCTTGGCCAGCATACGATGCTGCGTTGTACGCCTGCTGGGCCGCCAGTTGAGGAGTTGAAGTCGAGGAACGCGCGTTCCCTCCGCTGAGGTAGTCATCCGGTCTCAATCGCTTGTTTGCCCACTCGTCCGCTGTGTCATCCCTAGCTCTTTTGATTCCTGGTATGCCGAGCCCGTCCTGGCCATTTTCCTGCAAGCCAGGCAATTGCTGGGCGCGGTGCGACGTAATTGGGTTTCCCGCTTTTCCATAGCGTCAGCCGATTGTGTTTCTTCCACACTGCACATGCGCGCCCGATGTCTCGGGGTGCATTGTCGCGTTTATTGCAGACTGTGCCCCCTCGCCGTCACAATCACGTACCATTGAAAGCGTCCCCAGCCATGCTTGAATGCAGCCCTATGTCGTGGATGTGGTGAGTTAGGGCTCAGCAATGATCCGGCAAAGGGAACCCGAGGGCTCAGATGGCAGCTGTTGTGCAACGTGGGGTTCCCTGCGGAGCTGTGTCTTGGCAGATGTAGGTATTTCGTACCGAGCAACACAGACAAACTGAAACTGCCAAACAACGATTAAACACATGCAGAGTTGCAGACCATATCTCAGCAGTGAGGTCATCCTTATTCAGTGTGGTATCAAAAGGAAAGTCAAGAAGCTCACTCCTCACTTTCAAGTCCTACTCCAATACCCATGAGCGCCGTCCAGTCGTACTTCATCTTTCTCGTTAT
This sequence comes from Zalaria obscura, assembly GCA_024184665.2. NCBI lineage: Eukaryota > Fungi > Ascomycota > Dothideomycetes > Dothideales > Zalariaceae > Zalaria > Zalaria obscura. The sequence goes on along the minus strand of JAMKPW020000019.1, from coordinate 299,160 downwards.
CTCACTCGTGCAAGGATGTTGTTTCTTTACACGCGCTCCGACTCCCTCACAGGGTCCTGGAAAGGACCTGGGCCTTCAGCATCGAGGCTTGTCCTCGCACTCGGATGCTTTCCAGCTCCGGTCTTCGCTACATCCAGCGTGCCAAACCTCCCTGCCTCCGTGTCCTTCTGATCTCTCAATTCCCAACTACCGACCCTCTCCCTTCCACCTTGTACCGGACTTGCGGGTCCCATATCAGCCTCCTTCCCATCAATACCCACCACCATGCCGGCCTTGTTAGACACCGTCAAGTCGCGGTCAGATGCCAGCTTTTGACTCCCCTTGAAGCCGCCCAAGTCGCTGCGCCGCTGTCGCTGCTCTCGTGAGATGCGATGAAAGCGTACTCCGCCCAGTAGCATTGCCGCTGCCAGTAGGAGACCCAGGAACCCTAGCGCGACGATGGCGCCAACGACACCCGCAGCGGGCGTACTCAAGCCCGCACTCTTCCCTGACACTGTGGTAGCATTGTCGTTCCCGGTGACTGCATCACTCTGGTTCCAAGCCGCGCAAAAAACGTTGGTGGCGCCGCATTGCGCGCACCAGTCTCCTGTACCGGCAATCATGACACCCTCCATAGCGTCCACAAAGTCAGACCAGAGCATATCAGTCTCGCTGGGCCCTCTGTTGAAGATTGGGTACGCCTGGTAAGTGCCTTCGTTGTCACTAAGTCCCGAACCAGTCCCATCGGCCCCATCTCCGCCGAGGTCGCTGCCGATACCCGTCCCGTTGCGGAAGGAGAAGCGTACCCAGAGCTCATCGGTTGATGGAAACGTACTATTGACATTGGCGGAACCACTGTCTGTCGTGTTGACGTAGCTGAACAGCTCGAATGCCATTATGCTCCCAAATTTTGGTAAGCCATAGAAGTTCTCATTCAGTATTCCCAGGTCTGCCAGAGCGAAGAAGGATAGGAAAGGTTCGTAGTCGGAGAAGAGTACAGTGAGTAGGTAATTTGCACCACCAGTCTCAATGGCCAAGTAAAGTTGGGAAAGCACCTTTTCAGCTAGTGTTGCGCCAGCGACCGTGCTGATGGAGCCGGTGGTAGCGGTGGATGGGGCAGCACCGTAAGCATTGGTGGCTGACACATTACCTAAGAATGCGTATTGCTCCTGGTCTGCAAGGTAGCGTATTTCGTCCAGGTATGAGACGTTAGTATCTGAATCACGGTAGAGGGAGGCGGCCAGGGTGGATGCAGCGCTACTATCGTGAACGTTCAGCCAGTTCAGATAGTCGTAGATAGGGTATGCGTTGTAGTAGGACCAGGCTGGACTAGGGAGGACGGCAGAGAGAAATTCCTCGCCCAAAGTTTGATAGACGGAGTTGGTGATCGTGTCCGTATACGCGAAGGTGTCAGTGTTGAAGAATTCGGTAGCGGTCTCATCGAAGGCTGGACAATCTAGATGGCCGCCTAAGAAGATGAAGTTGGGGTCGACGGCACCCGCTACATGGAGGTGTGGGTACTGTATGCCTTGGAGAGGGGTCTCTACCTGCATTTAATTCCAAGTCAGAAAGTTTCTTTCATCAATGTTTGTTCGATGGTGCTTGCGACCTTCTTCATATGATAAGAGCGTGAACAACCAAAGGGTACTTACATAGCTACCGTTGCTAACCTCTCCGAGCGGATCCAGCACCCCACCGAGGGTATTGTTGAGCGCATATGGCGGATACAGACCCTGCATGAATGCTTGCGCACTCGCAACCACCCATTGCTCGTCCAGCGCTAATAGATATAGTTGTTCGTCCTCAATGAGGTACTTGCTAAGGCCCGCCAAAGGGGCGTCTGCCACAGAAGTCGCGCCGTCGTTCAAAGCTGGGTCGGCGATGTACCGTTGCCGCATGTACTGGCCTGCGGCATAGCATTGCTGTGCGCCGAGCGAAGTCAGGGTAGTGGGTATATCGCCGAGTGTGACCGGGGTGCGATCGCCGGTGCGAACGAGGAGAACGGATGCATGTACGGTGTAAGTATAGGATTGGGCGGACGTGAAAGGAGTGAGAAGGACAGTAGCGAGAAGGGCGAGGAATAGGGCAAGCATTTCAGTGTTATGGTATGAGCAAGGCTGGAGGGACAGCAGACGAGAGGAAACGACGACAGCTGCGCTTGAAAATCCAGCGTAGTAACAATGATATGAGGGTTTAGGAGACAGACGAAGCTTGTGGCATGCTAGCTGACCGGTACATAGACGAAGGGGTGCCAATATCTTCGTTCGAGCACTCCTTGGTTTTGTACTCAGCTCGAGAGTAAAAAGGCAGGCAAGGATGCGAGAGGCCAGGAAGTAGCGGCCGAGCTGGAGCTACATAGCTGCTTAGCTCGGCGACGTCTAGCGCCGCTTGCCTCTCTTATCGCAAGGCTACTACGATATGGCACGTGAGTGCATGCAGAGGACATGGATGCATGCATGCATCTCCTCTTGACCGCATGTGGAAGTGGTGTTGACCCAGGTAGGTGACCGTAGGTCGTTGCCTCAGTTGGGCGGGGTTGATCGCGCGTGGGAGTACGGATGCGGGATGACGGAGGAGGCCCGTTCGAAGCTGCAGGACAGTGCAGGTGAATAGCGGAAATCAGACCAAGGCAGCTCTTATCTGCAGGCCGGACCTGCGTACGATATTCGGATGCGCAGAAGCGTCCCTAGTCTTCGACTGACTACATTCAAAGTACATGCAAAGAACCTGTGCATGGGATTCAGAAGTGCTTTGACTGTACGTGAGGGCCGAGGCAGGTATCAAGCGGTGAAGGATTTGGATCGTGCCGATAAACTCGCAGCTGCGACTCCGCGCCAAGCCGTATACCGGGATATAGATCCGTGATGATCCCTACGGAATGTGACCCTCCAGCCTTGTCGTCCATACGATCCAAGTCACCATGTGGAATGGTTACACGATGGAAAAGGGAGCATTTTTAGCGGTCGGAGATGGTTTCGGTATAATTAAGTTTCGTGATTCCTGTTAGGATACGCGGGAAATACAGTGCCCCAAATTATTGCTACAGCAATCCAGATAATGCTTCATCGAAGCCCCTTGCTTTCTGATCTTAATCCCATGATTGGACTCCCCCAAATGATGACCACGCAAAGAAGCACCATCCTCAATATCAAATATCAACACCAGCCTCACCATAACCTAGCACCTTTTACCCATGCCTTGCTATAACGCTTGAGTCGCTTAAGCAAGGACACGGCCCTCGTTACCTGGAGCACCGTTGTTGAGGTTTGGGAGGAGGTAGGTGATGTCGTCCCATGGATGCCTGTAAAGACCGGTACGCAGTCTCTTCTGGTCGAGGAAGTGTGCAATAAGACCGATGGAACGTCCGAGGACGAACAGACCGTTAAGTACACCCATCCTGAGGTAGTCCTCAGCCTCCTCAGGAGAGAAGGCACCGCAGTTGCGGAGAAGGTCGACGAAGCAGACAGCAACACATCCATCAACGTTCAGGATGAGGTTGTCCTTCTTGGAGGTGGTGACAGACTCGACGGCGAGGGCGTAGTCGAGGAGAGTGGTCTTAGGGAAGTTGGCGTGGACGAACTCCTTGACAAGGGTGACACGGAGATCTGGGTTGTTGCGAGACTTGACACGGTGACCAATACCAGGGACTGCACGATTTGGTTAGCTTTTTGCTGGTATTTGATAGTAGGCGAGGAAGCACTTACTGAGCTTGTTCTCCTTCCTCATGGTGTCAACGAAGTCACGTGGGGAGAGACCCTTGTCGTAAGCCTTGGTGAACTCCTCAGCGGCGCCATCGAGGGCACCACCGAAACGAGAACCAATAGTGAGGAGACCGGAGACAAGAGCAGAGATCAGGTCCTTTCCGGCACGGGTGGTAATGATGGTGTTCATGGCACCAGAGACGGCCGGACCGTGGTCAGCAGTAAGCATGAGAACCATCTCCAAGAACTTGCTAGCGTAGTCTGGCAGTCTGCGGCGGAACCACAGGAGAGACATGACACCACCGATACCGATGTTGTCCCTGAAGACGTCGGAGATTGGCATACCAGCGTACAGAAGCTCTTGGCCACGGTCGTCGGAGATGGTGGAAATGAAGGCAGCTGGCTTACGGATAAGGCCGAGCTCCTGGGCCCAAGCGTAGTCAATTGGGATCTTGGGGACAGCTGGCTCTGGCTGTGGCTTGATGGTGCCATCCTGGACAAGGCTCTGGTAGACCTTGCTGAGGGTAGCTGGGAGGTCCTCAAAGGTTTCTGGGACGTGGAAACCAGCGGCCCTCATGCTCTCGTTCTTCTTGGCAGCAGTCTCAAGCTGGGAGTTGGCGAACGAACCAGCGTGGCCGAACTGCACCTCAGTCTTGAGCATGCTGGCGACGGTACCGATGGCCCAGGCAACAATTGGCTTGGTGATGACACCAGACTTGACAGCCTCAATGACACGGTACTCCTCGACACCACCAACCTCACCAAGGAGAACAAGGATCTTGCACTCTGGGTCGGCCTGGTAGCGGAGCATGTGGTCGATGAAGGTGGTACCCGGGTACCTGTCACCACCAATGGCAACACCCTCGTACACACCATCGGTGTTGTGGGCAATGATGTTGTTGAGCTCGTTGGACATACCACCAGACTTGGAGACGTAACCAACGGAACCCTTGCGGTAAAGCTTGGAGGCGACAATGTTGTCCATCATACCACCAGTGTTACCGATCTTGAACGCACCTGGCTTGATACCACCGACAGTGGCTGGGCCAATGATGGTGATGCCCTTCTTCTTGGCGACGTGGAGAATCTCACGGGCACGCTGCACAGCTCAGTCAGTACTAGTTCCAGCTTAGACTAGGGATTACATTAGGTTTAGGACGTACCCTTTCCGGGACACCCTCAGCGATGATGGCAATGCACTTGATTTGTGGGAACTCCATCAGCTCCATGGTAGACTGGTAGACGGAACGAGAAGAGGCGAAGTTGACGACGGTGTCGACGTCGCTGTGCTTGGCCATGGCCTTCTCAGAGGATTGGTAGACAGGGAGGAGAGTCTCGCTGGTACCCCAGTACCTTCAGATGGAATTAGTGTCCAGTTGTTGCTTGTTCAACTCTTGCGCATGATACTTACATCTTGCTGACGAACTGACCACCGAAGGTGTAGATGATACCGGCAACGGAGGGGGTGGTGCGCTTGCAGATGAAGTCGAAGTCGAGCATACCCTGAACAGCCTTTGGCTGAAGACCGCTGTAACCAATGTTGTCAGCACGGAATGTCCTTGCCTCCAATCATCTCGGGTCGAGCTCTTGTGGGATCTACGTACTAGACGAAACATCTGGTCTTTGGGTGGAAGAGAGTGTGCTCGCCAAGTGGGCTGAGAGGTCTGCTTGGGGCAGAGAAACGGGCAATGTTGTCGTCGGCCTTCAGGTTGCTGGCAGTGCCGTTTGGCATGGAGGTGGAGGTGCCGTTAGGGGTGCCTCCCACGGCTGGGACGGCCATTGGCATGTTGGAGGGTGGTGTCGAAGGTTAAAGGCAATTAAAGGTGTAGTATGATATCTGTATGGTAGATTGAGGTCAGTATGGAGGACGATGGCAGCGATTCGAGCGCAGAAGATGTGGTGAGAGCTAGGTTTGGCGGTGCGAAAGTGGGTGAGCTGGCGCACCGAAAAGTTTCGGCTTGCGATTGTCTGACTGTGGGGAAGGGTGCCGAGCGTGCACTTACGATAGAAGAGAAGGACGGTGGAAAGAAGGCGATTGAGGCTGGTGGAGAGAGGTGTGGAAGTGGTATAGAGGTATAGACGAGGCCCAGCGATGGTTGACGTTGATCGAAAAGCGCAGTTGTCCTCGTTCGTCTGAGCAGGTGCAGGCTCCCTGGAGCTGTTGACGCTTCAACTGCAGCTCGGCGCGACAGGGATGCTCGGCTGCGCTAACGCCCAACCGGCGTCCGCCCCAACTTTCGGAGGTGCCCACCCTGAGCTTGAGGGAGTTGCGGTTGCGTCCAAGCAGCCCCGGCGCACGGCTCTCCTCGACACCCGACAGCCATGCGACACCAAACCAACATGGAGAAGACGTCGAGCGCATCCAATTCCGGAATGGCGCGCACCGTGAATAGATCTCTGGCGTCAGCGATGCGGGAGGAACATTGTCTCCAGCGCTGTCTCCTCCGGGAAATGCAGGCACACAGGCCGTCGGCCGGGGATGATGACAGTTGTACATGCTGCTCTGTCCATCAGTTTGCGATGCCGTAATAGCGCTCACGCATCGATTTGCTGTCGGACAATTTCTCTTTGGCTCGCGTGCCTCCAGTCTGCTGCCAACTCGCTCCGGTGCGCGGCGTTCAACCGAAAGCCGCTAGTCCCGCCCGCGCTAGCGTTAAGCTCAAGGGGTCAACACCCAGCATCAACCAAAATTGTCCCGGCCAACAGCTGCACCCAGAGCTCACCTGTTTCTCGGCGCCGCTTGACCTGCCCGCCCCGAATCCAGCTCAATAACTCTCAATTGTGTTGCAACATCTTGAGTCTTCTCAATCCTCTGTACCAGCTCTTACACACACTCCTCCTTCCATCCTTCGGGTATACCACTCGCTACGCGTCAGCCGCAGGTAAGCCGGAAGCCTTCTCTTTCCAAAATTGGATCGTCCAAAAATCGTACCATCCATCGGCAACAGCCTGGCCATTTCCGAGCCAAAGCGTCGGACTTGCGTGCCTAGCAGTGAGCCCACGAAGCTTCAATCAATACCCGTTCAGCACTGTCCTCCCAACTGTTTTGCGGGCCAGCTGTCGCATCCGAAAACTCAGGATCCCAGCCAGCAGAGCTCCCATTATTGTCTTGTCCTTGTCATTGTCGCTGCCGCCGCGCACAACCCTCCTCTTGACACTCTCCAACATCTCCACCTTCTCTTCTCGATACCAATTGCTCACTTGTCCCTTTACCAGCTTCTAATTCACCACCTCTTTACCGCCCACAATGTCCGCAAAGTCCATTCTCGAGGCCGACGGCAAGGCCATCCTCAACTACCACCTCACCAGAGCTCCAGTCATCAAGCCAACTCCTCTTCCTCCATCCGCCACACACAACGCACCACCAAGGCTCGCTTCTCTGCACTTCCCAGAGGGTGCCGCCGTCAAGGATATCCTCGATCAGGCCGAGGTTACCTACCCATGGCTCCTCCAGTCCGGTTCCAAGTTCGTCGCAAAGCCAGATCAATTGATCAAGAGGCGAGGCAAGAGCGGTCTTCTGGCCCTGAACAAGACGTGGCCAGAGGCTAAGGCGTGGATCGAGGAGAGGGCCGGCAAGGTCCAGAGGGTCGAGACTGTCGACGGTGTTCTCAGACAATTCCTGGTCGAGCCATTCGTGCCACACCCTCAGGACACTGAGTACTACATCAACATCAACTCCGTTCGTGAGGTGCGTATCGCGTTTTCATTTTGATTCTCGAGTGTTTCCATGCGTTGGGTGCAGTCCGGTCCATTGGTGGCCTTCTTTTCCAAAAACGATTTCCGGGCCTGAAACCCAGAATTGGGGCATTTGGGTTTAGAAGTCGTGAAAGTACGGGAAAGAAAGCTTTCTATATGGTTGGGAAGAAAAACATTGGGCATTAGCGGTTTATCATGTGAAGATGGCTATGGCTGCCACTTTCCCCGGTTATTGCTCGCCCTTTGGCCGGATGAAGGGAAGACGCACACGGGCCCACTTCCAACACCGCCTAATCCCCAAACACCACCCATCACAACTCCTGTTCCTGCATTCAAGATAACCGTTGTCGGATCTACCCGAGATTGCCCTAAGTCACAGATCTCATCGTCGCAAATCATAATTCAGCTATTGTCACCTCAAGCGTTGCTAACATGCTGGCTAACAGGGCGACTGGATCCTCTTCACCCACGAGGGTGGTGTCGATGTCGGCGATGTCGATGAGAAGGCTGAGAAGCTTCTCATCCCTGTCGACCTTTCCGAGTTCCCATCCAACGAGGAGATTGCTGCTGCCCTTCTGAAGAAGGTGCCACAGGGTGTCCACAACGTTCTCGTTGACTTCATCTCCCGTCTCTACGCCGTCTACGTTGACTGCCAGTTCACATACCTCGAGATCAACCCTCTCGTTGTCATTCCTAACGCCGACGCCACCTCTGCTGAGGTTCACTTCCTCGATCTCGCGGCCAAGCTTGACCAGACCGCCGAGTTCGAGTGCGGCGCCAAGTGGGCCATCGCTCGCTCCGCCACCGCTCTTGGTCTTCCAAATGTCCCATCCCAGAGCACCAAGGTCACTGTCGATGTCGGCCCACCAATGGAGTTCCCAGCTCCATTCGGCCGTGAGATGTCCAAGGAGGAGGCTTACATTGCTGAGATGGATGCCAAGACTGGTGCTTCCCTTAAGCTTACCATCTTGAACGGTAACGGCCGTGTCTGGACCCTCGTTGCTGGTGGCGGTGCTTCCGTCGTCTACGCTGACGCCATTGCCTCCGCTGGTTTCGCTTCCGAGCTCGCCAACTACGGCGAGTACTCCGGCGCCCCAACCGAGACTCAGACCTACAACTACGCCCGCACTGTCCTCGACCTCATGCTCAGGGCACCAATGCACCCAGAGGGCAAGGTCCTTTTCATTGGTGGTGGTATTGCCAACTTCACCAACGTAAGAATCCTCCTTTCCCCCATGCACTGATCCGGTATTGACAAATTTTCTAGGTCGCCTCTACTTTCAAGGGTGTCATTCGCGCCCTCCGTGAGGTCGCTCCTCTTCTCAACGAGCACAAGGTCCAGATCTGGGTCCGCCGTGCCGGCCCCAACTACCAGGAGGGTCTCAAGAACATCAAGAACGTCGGCCAGGAGCTGCAGCTCAACATGCACGTTTTCGGCCCCGAGATGCACGTCTCTGGTATCGTACCTCTCGCCCTTATCCCAGGCAAGATGAACGACAGCATCAAGGAGTTCAGCGGTTAGATCGTTACGGCTTGATATGCTATTGAACGAGGTTGCATGATCGCAGAACGGGAGTTGTGATTTGGAAAGGAGCTTGATTGAAGGCTCTCGGCGCCGGTGTCGGTCGGAATATTGCGTCGCATCTCAGGTACAAAGAATGGGTCCGCTATATTATATGTTGGGAATTCCTTCTTTTTGATCGATGGCGATCGCTACTGTAATTCTTGTCTGTGCGTTTTTGGCATATAGCTTGCTTGCACTGCATCTAGACAGAGTGTCACAGACAATGCCAAAGTTTTAATCACGGCTTGCTTTCCCGTTTGCTACACATGCTTTGCTTTCGATGGATCTCCGACAGTGCACTTTCTATGCGTCTTGACCGGCAAGACTACAGATCGCCATGAGGCTCTGCTACTACATATGCTGCCCTCCCCTGCAACTGCCAATAACCCCGTTCCACAGCATAAGCCCTTTCATCTTCTCGGTCTTCCACACATCACCTCAGCCAAACCAATCCCGAGCATTCAAAGTCATCCATAACAACAGCAAAGAAGCGAATGTGCACCCAACTGGTAATATGGTGCAGCTGCGGCCACGGCGAACTGTTCCCAATCGTCCCCTGCGCAAATGGCAAGAAGACGAGGAATTGCTGGACTGTTCTGCATGGCGCCACTGCAGCCTCCGTCCAATCCGTGCCTATGTCTTGCACCTACTGCAGACTCGGTCTCGGACCGCCACTGGGGCGTGCAATGCCCCTGATCGAAGAGAATAAACCGGAGCAGGATCATGTGGAGACGAAGAAAGAGGAGATAGATCCGAGCTTGCTGTTTGCGACAAATGGAGGGGCTGATGGCTTCAGTGCTATTGATGGGTTTGACGATATGTGGAAGGATGGAATGGGGGATTTGTGGCAGTGGGATGCTTTTTCGGACGCAAACACGATGCCAGATTTGCCTTTCAATTTGAAGTCGCCATGATTATGAGATGTAATACCCGGAACAGTTGCTTTGCTATCCCGTTAATGTTTGCGTTGACAAGCCCAACCCTCATCTATAAACGAAGTTTGCTAGTCACTTTCACTGTTGCGAAGCGAAGCAATGTTCCTCGACGTCGTCGAAAGCCTGTCGCTGACTTCCTTGTCTCTTCGTAACACGAGCTACGAGTCAATGGTCCCAGTGACTTATCCTGCGAAAAAGCTCTAGGAGTACATATCTGCCGTCCTACGTTTACTTAATGCCGGCCTTGCACGAGAAAGTTCGATCATGCATTGTTGATAGCTGGGGGAGCCGTTACCCTACTGCATGTATAATGCAGGAGTGCATAATCCACACTCCAGCAAGAGAGCAGCCCTATTTGGTGAAGTAAGGATTTGCGTTTCGAAACTTGATGTGTCAGCCAACGCATGGCCAGCTTTATGTAGAAATGTACGTACAAATTGTCAGCACAATATAACAGTAAATTGGATCTCGGAAGTTGAAACAGAGCGCCACAGCATCGCGGCTAATCCTCCACGTGTGAGGCAAGGGACTGGGGCTAGAAGCGGCAGTCTGCCGAATCGGCTTCGTCCATACGCCGTCTAGATCGCGGAATCACCGCAGGGCGTCAAGCCACACCATCGCTTTAGGCCGTCTCATCTGCATCGCTGAGCGCCATGTCCCTCATCAATCTCCCAAAGGCGGCGTGATGTACAGCATGGTTCCCATCAGCCGGTTCATATCAGTGGAGACCAAAGGTAGGGAGAGGTGGGGGGCTTGTGCATCCATAGTGTTTACTCTACCTTCTCACGTTCTCATTTCATCTTTTCGATCTCGAAATCCATCCTAACCAGTCGCTCCTTATGGTTCCAAGGCGCCTATGAAATTTAACATCTCATTATGACGTTCTTTGTCAATATCACGTTTCTTATACAGGCAGTCCTCGTAGTTCTGGGGGCGGCGCAAAGCTGTTACTACCCGGACCGTTCTACCGTTTCGACCGATGTGCCGTGCAACAGCGCTTCTGGGGACTCCGCGTGCTGCCCCTCAGATTCCTTCTGTCTCGACAACGGACTTTGCTACGGTGCTGGAGTGGTATCGAGAGGGTCATGTACCGACCAGACATGGGCATCAGAAGCTTGTTCTTCGTACTGCCAGACGAGTGAGTAACGTGTCATGCCTTATGCAGATAGTCATCTAACGTGCATGGTAGCGACGGTGAATGTAAGTGTCCCTATCATGCCTTGTGATGTAGATACTGGATCATTTGCCTGCGGCTTAGGGAGCAGCTGTAACAATACCTTCACCATGAGCGGCGGGAGTGCATTCGTTCTTCGATCCTCACAAATAGCAGCCCTCTTGAGCGGTACTTCCTTGTCCAATACGACTTCCTCTAGCAACAACTACCCTGCCGGGGCCCTGGCTGGAGTCGGCTTAGGGATTGGCTTGCCACTCCTTCTAGCCCTTATTGTCGCCATCATCATGCTGCGGCGCGAAAAGGCTCGCCACCCGAAGACAGGCATGTATGACATACCAGATGAGCCCGCGATGCCACTTCCCGCACTCCGCCATCAACCCTCTTTCACTTCTTCGCTCGGCCGCAGTGGGACTCTACACTCAATGCAATCCGAAAGCTCGATCATGCCAAAATCTTTCATGCAGAAATACAACATCAAGGGCGACGAAGGGTCGCATGTAGACGAGGTGGACCTGGGAGTTCCAAGGTACGAGCTAGGATCAAGTCCGCCGTATAGTGAAAGAGAGAGGGTGGAAGCGCCATGAAAAGTTCACATTGGGTTCGCTGCATTGGGTTATGATGGGAGGCATCTTAGGGAACATGGCCACGGCGTCTGGTGTTATCTGTATTGGCAGGCCTTTTGATCCGAATACACAATATTCGCAGCATGGATACCCAGATATGGCCGCTTTCCTCTCCAAGGAAGGTTGACACAAGCGGCAGTGCTGTCTCATTCTGAGCCTTCTTGGCGATATCCTTTCTATCTTCCATCTCTATCTGTCACCGCATATTGCGCTCCCTGGCCTTTTGGGGGTTTGGGAGGAGCTGCACATCCTGCGGTACTGCACAAAGTAGACGAGAGCAATACTATTGAGCTTGAGAAGGAAAGCAGAAGAGTCCAAGACTCAATTTGCCAGCCGGTCGTGTACTAGGTAGGCTTGCACTTGCAACTATCCTTCCTTCTTTCCTTCCTTCCTTCCATCGTCGCACTTGTTCCTGCGTCTTCAGCGAATGTGCCCGGCAATAAGAGGCTCGGCGCGTGGCGCGCTTTCCTGTTACGGCTTTCGCAACGCCTTACGGACTCCTGTCAAGATTGTCCTGGCGACAAAGTGCCTTACCTCCGTCCTTGCTCGCAAGCAGCTACGCGCACTCTGGAACTCACTCCATACGCATGGGCTCTGCGCGAAAAGACGCGCGGTCGGTCGTTACAGTGTGTATATAGTCACCTCCAAGGATGGCATACTACCTTTTCATGCTAGCTCTCTTTCTTCGGCTTCTTTTGGCGCTTCCACTCAACTCTCCAATGCTGGACATCTACGACTATATTGGTTGGCCCGCATATGCTTTCTATCATCCGGAAACATCGCTGACATAGCACAGTGGTGGGTGGCGGCCCAAGTGGACTTACAGTGGCGAACCGATTGTCCGAAGATCCAGGCGTCAATGTCCTACTTCTGGAAGCTGGCCCGGCAGATATGGGAGAAGAAGATATCGAAGTACCGTTCTTCGTTGGGGCAGACGTTGGTACCCAGTACGATTGGAATCTTACTACGACACCGCAAACATACCTTGATGGGCTGCCGCGGCCAATGCCACAAGGCAGAGCTTTAGGCGGAGGAACAATTCTCAATGCGATGCTTTGGAACAGGGGCGGAGTCGGCGACTACGATGACTGGGTCTCGCTGGGCAATACTGGCTGGAGCTGGGACGACATCTTGCCTTACTTCCAGAAGGTATCCATCACAAAAAACACACATGTGCGCAGTGCTGACCTGACTAGAGCGAGACCTTCACACCGTATCCGAATGAGGACATCGCTGATCTAGATTCCATCGATTGGGACCTCAACGTACATGGGCTTTCAGGTCCAGTGAATGTCAGTTACTCCAACTACGTGTATGATCAGACGGCGAATCTATTCTCTGCTCTCAATGAGCTCGGGATACCTACGGCTCTCGACCCCAACACCGGAACTGTAGCGGGCGCATCATTCATGCCGGTCAGCATTGATCCCATCAACCAGACACGAAGCGATGCTAGAAAAGCATACTATGACCCTATTGCATCCAGGCCAAACCTTTGGATATCGACCGGTCAGCATGTGACGCGCATTCTTTTTGACGGACTGTCCGGTAATACAAACACTTCCGTACCTACCGCCGGTGATAGCAGCGTTGGACAAGGCAATTCTTCCGGCACGCAAGGATCTCTGTTCGGGAACAGCTCGTCCACGAATCATATTGGTGGCAGGGATACGCGGAGGGTTGTGACTTTGTTAGGAAGTCTTACCAGGATTGTGCGTCGATGGCTGGGATTGGAGAGTCGGCAGACCAGTACCAGTCAAGCTTCTGCTGCGAACATTTCGCTCATTGCCCAAGGGGTCGAGGTATGAGAAATGATACCTGATTGTTCTTTCATCCTAGACAAGAACCTTACACAGGTCATAACACACATTTGGCGTCTCTTAGATTCGAGTCATCAGCATCGCTAACTTACACGTCCCAGTTCGCCAGCGATGCATCAGGCCCCAGGCAGACCGTTTCTGCAACTCGAGAGATAATTGTTTCCGCAGGCGCAATCCATAGTCCGCAGCTCCTCATGCTATCCGGTGTCGGACCTTCTGCGGAACTTGGATCATTCGAGATGGAGGTGGCCATTGATCTTCCTGGGGTGGGAATGAACTTGCAAGACCACTACCTGCTCGGGACATATTGTAGGCACCGCACATATTCCAGTACACTCATACTGAAGGGAAAGGCTAACGCTGTCCGCAGATCCATATAACAATGAGTCTTATCTTACAAGCGCCAAGATCCAATCCAATGCGACGCTTATGGCTCAATACAAAGCCGAATACTATGCCAATCGGACCGGTCCCTGGACAGCTGGACCACCGGATGGTGATGCATTTCCAGCCTTGTCATACATCACCAATGGTTCGACCACGATTCCAGACGCGGCTATAGCCCAAACAGCAGAGGCATTCCTCGATGAGGATACCGATCCAACCGTCATTGCCGGCTACGATGCACAACGCAAGCTCCTGGTTGCAGCCTTGAACGAAACAACGAGAGCTGCATACGAGTTGATAAATACCAACTATGGCGCCTTCTCAGTTGCAGTCATGCGCCCTTTCTCGCGGGGCACGGTCAAGCTCAACTCCTCTGAGCCGTTCAGCACGCCGCTCATTGATCCACGTTATGGGTCAAACCCCGTTGATCTTGAGGTGCTGTTAGCGGCAACACTGTTCAATCGTCAAATTCTTGCCACGGATGCCATGCAAGTGCTTCAACCGGCGCAATTCGTTCCCACCGCAGATGCGAACGAGTCCTCAATCATGGAAACAATCAAGAACGGTATCCGGACTGAATATCATCCCAGTGGTACGTGTGCTATGCTGCCTCTGGACCTCGGAGGAGTTGTTAGCCCAGAGCTGCTTGTGTATGGGACACAGAATCTGCGAGTCGTCGATGCATCGATCATACCTATGTTGCCGGCCGGTCATCTGCAGGCTGTCGTATATGGTATAGCGGAGAAGGTACGTGGAATTCCAGCGCACCATCGACAAATTAATCTACCTTACTAACTGCCATGGAAAAAGGCTGCGGACATGATCAAAGCCGCCAACCCTGTTTCGAACAGCACGAAGAGCACGGATAGCAGCAATTCCGCTAAGTCCAGCAGTACCGATAAATCGACTATAAGCACAGATTTGCCCGGCTCGCTCTCGGCCTCGTCGTCTGCTGTTACTACTTCCACTCCAGCCGCCGTTGCTGTTCTGCCTGCACCTTCACCTCCTGCACGTTCGAGTTTCACTTCACCTGCACCGCCTGCAGTGTCAACTTCTGTGTTACCTGCAGTACCAGTCTCGATGAATAGCAGAGTCTCCCCTTCTGTGTCTCTGCCTCCTTCAACAGCAGTGGTATCAATTGTTGTCACCGAACCTCCGCCAACGGCCATAGGACCATCGACGACAACTGTCACCGTTTGGGTGACTGAGTACGTTGAAGCAGAGTAAGCGGTCCACGACTGCAAATCTGCCGGACAAATCGTTTCCAAAGTATGCTGAACTTGCTTTTAGGTGTCCGGTCATGTGAGCAATTACACGTGGTAGAACGACATTCCCAGTCCGACATTAGCTGCACTTGGTTACATGTTTTGCTTGGAAATTCGCTGATTGGCTGGGAAGAAGATAAACATGTTATGTAATATCTTGAAGAAAGTAAAATAATAGTATATGCACAATTAGAAATGATGCGTCTTCTCATGTGCTCATCCACTCGTCGTGAGACAAGGCTGTGTTGCGTCTATTTTTACCTTTGCAGACAAAGAAGCCCCCTGAAGCATGCCACGAGTTGCCGCGAGCAGATCGATGCCGCGCATGACACCGCCTACAATAAATTGGGCGATTTTTTGTGTCTTGCACCGACAGCATCATGCCACTCTCCTGCGGTCTGGAACCAGGGCGAATATATCCTACCAGTCCATTGCCAGCCATGCATTGCTTTTCGAGGCAGCCTCTCTCCGACCTAGCTCCAAAATCTAGTTGTCCACACTATAACCACGACAGGCGCTCTCACCGCTGCAAGACATGATCAATCTCCATCCCCGTCCTCCGCCTCTTCCTCGGACTTCTTGCAGCCTCCGCCTCTTCCTCCTCAGAGCTAGTGTGCTGTCTCACAAGGCTTTGTTGAAGCGGCGGCTGCTGCTGTATTTGCTGTCGTGGGCTTTGCATAATTCCTCCCCTCGCGATCGTTGTACCTGCAAGCGGTGGCAACTGTGCCCCGGCTGGGACTGGTTGGCTGAGCCTCCTTGCTGTGAACCGTGGCGTGAAGGGGTCTGTGGTCAGTGCTGCGCTTCCTGATGCTTCGGCGGCTGGCTGGACAGGAGCGGGTGCTGGTGGGGATGTAAAGAGCGGGAATTGTTGTGGTGACATTTGTTGTTGTTGCTGGTATGGTAGTGGTGCTTGTGGTGGGGGATAGGTTCGAGAGGAGGTTGGCACGGCTGACGGTCCTTGCGAAATGCTTGGGTATGTGTAGAAGGGGGACGGAGGTGCAGACTGTGGTAAGGAGCGACGAGGTCCCACGGCTGTCGGGTCCATGACTAGTGGCATTTGAAAGGGTGAGGCGACGGGGGGACCAGACATGACAGTAGCTGGCCGTTGGACAGATGCCAGATACTGCTCGGCTTGGGGAAGAGGCGGTAGTGTGATAACGACGAAGAAGATGGACGACTTTGCCAGTCGTACCCGGGTTGGTAGGGCTTGCTCGCCGGTTAGGGAGAGGTTGTACGTCCAAAAGTGAGTACGATCGTCGAACCCCTGGGTAGCTTGGTCGATCTCTTGGTCAACTAAGTCAGGGAGCGGATCGTTACCCGCTTGCAAGATTGGCGGTAAGAAGGCAGGGTCCTTTGCTTCTCTCTCTGCTCTCAATCCATTGCGCACAGTTTGGAAGTCCTCCCGTTCGTGCAGGGCTCTTGCAATGTCCGTCAATCTGCGACCAACCAAATTCTGGAAAGTAGTGAAGAGCTGTTGGAAAGCAATGTTAGTCTTCATGATCGCCAAGTCCAGGTCCAGAAAGGCGGTCGGAATGACAGGGTGACTTGGATAGTGCGGACCGGATTGCGGAGCTGCGGTTGGAATAGTCGTGGTCACAGTTCCTTGTGTCAAACTCGGCACAATTGACATTTCGCTGGCGTGAGAGCGGAGGGTACGTAAGGAATCTGTTCGCCCATGTCTGGTTGTTCCATACGCTCGTTCTCCACCTGTAATTCTACTTGGAGCAGGGCGAGGCATGGCGCTCTGTGGTGGCTCGACTTGCTCGACTTGCTCGACCCGAAATTCAGCTTCATCTCGTAATCGTGGACGGCCCCTTTTCTTGTGAGGAACATCCACACAACTGTCCTGTTTCAACTGTCAGTGTGCTCTTTGGACGACGAAAGCTTTCAACGAACCTGCTTTCCGGTCGCGATACATCGTGTGCATGGTCGTTGCACATCGCAGCTGAGATGGGCTCGCTTGCAGTTCCCACACGCGTTGGCGACATGCGACTTCGTTCGGCGGCCACCCCTTGTGGCAGCTACCACAGGCCTGCTGGAGGCCAAGGGCCCTTCTGCAAAGGCTGCGCGAACAGCTTCTGACTGCACACCGGTTCCTTGGGCCTGGGCCTGTCCTGAACCAGGTGAGACCCTTCCAGCAATGGCAAGCCCAGAGGCTCTTGGTGGAGTGACTGTGGAGGATAATGTAGAAGTTGGTTCACCATATGAAGATGGTGTCGGTAAGCTGGTTGCGGTTGGAAGACTTTCAGTGGTTACATTGGTGTTGATAGCCGCGCTAGTGACAGCAGAGGCTTCTTGTGCGTTTGTCGCTGTCAGTGGAAGCTCTGCCGGCAGCTTTGGTGGTGACGGCGGACTAGACATTGGCGGTGATGGGTAAGCAGAGGGTAATTGCCACGGTAATACCCGCGTCAACTCCAGCGACCGCTGTGAGCCGTCACTGGGGTTAGTGCTCGGCCTGGTTTTGACTGCTCTCTCGGGTGGTAAATGATATGGCACGCCTTGAGCAGTAGTCGTCATAGTTCCGTCGTCTAGAGTAGGGGTTGCGCTGTTGCGATTGAACTCTCTGAGCCACCCTACCACTGATCGAACACCGTGGTCGGCCGTGGAGAAAGAGGATTAGAAAAGATCGGAAGGAACGCTCTGTATGGATGTGTTTGGAAACGCTTTACAAAGCGGTCACCAGTCTATTGAAGTGTTGTGGGAGTTCCGGGCATTCGTCTTTCGAGCAAGCAAAGCAAGCCAGTGTCTAATGAACATGTACTGCTGTAGTCTAGAATCAGAGTGGAGCCCAGAGAAAACGTGAAAGACACTTCAGACACGAATGGGAGTAATTGCGACAGCAAGTGAAGTTAACAGTGACTCGTACGCTATACCGCACAAGAGACGCGTGTACAGCTGACAAAGGAACGTAAAGACAGACAGGCAGAATAATGCAGGTTTGGAGATGGGAAAGCGAAAGGCAAGAGGGGTAGAGGGCAGGAACATCCCGGACGACATCGGGGGGTCTAGGTCGAACCCCGTACATATCACCAGTGTTCCAAGAAACGAACAGTGCTGCGATGAGCTAACAAGCAAGTCGTTGGAAGACGTACATCCGTAGCAGATCTCCAATCCTTCCTTCTCTCCTCCCACATACCTTACGCTGACAGCCATAGCACGGTGCCCCAATGATACCGGCCCATGTCAGAGCAACAACCCGGTCAGATCACCTTGGCGATATCGTTGGTTTGGATGCCTGCTGTGAAGGTCATCGCCCAGCTTTCAAGTCCAAGCAGCGGCGGATGCGTGCAGGCTAAGGCCGGGTGCAATGGACTTTCCACTGCTGCTGGTCATAGCAGATGTGCATGGGCAACGCGACCCAAGATCCTGGGCGAATGGCGTGCCGTAAGATCGTCTGCCTTGCCAATGAGACATCGATAATGGCTCTTAGAATCAGAAATAGCGGTGCATCTCCCGACGGCATTTACTCCAATAAAGTTCGTCTGGCGTGAGGTTGCGAATGTGGCTGCCGGTGACAGAGAGCGCGGGGCCGGGATCGCCGTATAATTGGAGAGAGACAACCTACCTCTGTGCTAGGCTCCGGGCGGCTTGTGATTGAAATTGAACCTTTTTTCAAACATGAAACTTAACAAACTATCACTGACTTAACATCATTTATTCGCCTTCTCAATATAGACGAGAGAAATGGCACGAGCCGGGCCCTACCTGTGGAGTTGTGTCACGGGAGGCCAATGCAGTCTCCGACTTACCGAAGAATCTAGGATAACAATCTGGGACCTGGGGCAGCTCGTATCAGGCTGTGAACTGCTTCTCCCTCCTGTCGGAGAACCTCTCAGCTCCGAACAAGCAGCAAGGAGTGATGACGAACTGATCAAAGCCGTAAGCAGCCCTTTGCAGAGTCCAGATAAGCGAGATGGAAGAAGGCTGCACCTTTCATGGCACCAAGCTTGTTCAGAACAAGCGCTGGTGTGGCATTTCGCATTTTAAACGCCTCGTATGGCGACCACTAGCACGCTGTAGAGAGCACTCTGATCATCCCTGGTGAGTGGGGCCTGCGTTCGTGCCTGAATTCGTGCCAGCCACTCTCTCTTCTGGAGGGTGCCGCATTGCTTGGGGCGGCTTGCCAGCACTAGGTAGACATGTTGCAGCTGCATCTTGCATCAGTCGACAGGGTACACAACACCCCGTAGAGGGCCGGCACGCGGATACTGCGCAGTGAAGGCCTTGATCGGTGTCCGAGGGCGCTACGGACATGGTAGAGATGTCGTGTCATGCAGGCTCGGCCCTCCCCCATGAAGCCCGACTGAGTCTCTTTCCCCACGGCGATCGGCCACCTCCTGGAGAATGCGTCCTTCGCAGGCGTTTGCAATCACAGGCTTCAGTTGATCAAGATGCCATTCGTCCTATGCGTCGCTTGTAGAAACATCATGAGGAATCCTCGAGGGGCGTTATAGGCGCAAATAAGGCCATATCATCTCCAGACAGGACGTCCGAGGACGTCGTTCGGCTCCCGCAATTTCTCCGAAGCTGCTGTCTCGCCCTATCATCCCTCGGCGCCTCACCGAGCGTCCCACTTGCTTCCAACACTATTGATTCTGGTTCGAGGAAATTAATCTCAGGGTCAGTGAATCCTATAACTTAGGGTTTCCCATGGAGAGTCTCCTAAGGTTTGTTATTGGATGCCTCCAAGTCCGGGGACAGTGGCAGCACCTCGTGGCACCCTAGCTGATGGTGCTAATGCGAACGACTTGCCACTTCATATAAACGTCAATAATGACATCTGCAGACAACTGATCGATCGCCAGCCTTTAATTTATCTGAAATATCACGTTCTTAGCATGCAGGTACAGCTACATCTTAGCGCGTCTCCTGAGTCGCCATCCCATTGGACCAGCTGTGTGGTACTGCTGTCGCAATACCATGTGTTTGTATAGCGACCAGCTTGCGTATAATTCGAATCAGAACTTGACGGAAAGGTGGCGTCACTGGAACGAACCCGTGCTAAGTCTATCGATTAAGGATTGCTAGGAGATCGATCTACAGCAGGCATTTCCGGAGATTATCCTCACCTCAAGGGCCCTTCCCTCGATATCAGCCGTGAGACACGAGATCGCTACCGCTAAAATCTCCGAACCTAAAAGGAAGCCGGCAGCAGCAAACAAAACCACGGTACAGAGCGGAAACAGCAGAAAGTGTTTACTGAGTTTAACCCGGAGATTATAATTGGAAATGTGAGAGCGCTGTTCGTTCTCACAGTAGATGAGCCCAAGCACACGTGCCGGGAGGGCAAAACCGCATGAGGCGTAGCGATTGTACAGTAATGAGACTTCTAATGCCTCTTCTTCGGGGCGCGCGCATTCTTCTCCTTCTTATGTTGCGCAAGCTTCCTCTCTTTCCTGACATCGTCAACGCCCTTGAGCTCAGTCTTACCCTTGCCCTCTGCAAACCTGCCAACTCTCTTCTCTCTAGCCTCTTGCACCCTCTGCTTCCTGACATGGTAGTCGTCCCGGAACCTGTCCGCCTCCTTAGGTGCCCTCTCCTGTTTGTGCTTGAACCTCCTGCCTTGTCCATGTCGGAGGTTGTTGTTCCTCTCCAGTTCGCCCACGCGCGGAAGGACATCAATCTTGTTTGCCTTTCTCCATGCATCAAACCTACCAGAACGGAATGATGCCGCAATCTTCTGACCGCTTTCTCCCAAAATCATTTTTGTACCCTTGGAGCCATCCTCATCGTTTTGGCGCGCCACATACTTTCTTGCCTTCTTGTCCCATCGCATGCCTTTAGCCTTACTGGCCTCGGCGAGCCCCTTGCTATCGTCCATGGCGAGATCCATAGTGGCGCCACGCGCGGCTTCGAGGAAATTGGATGATCCGGAAGTCTTGTCGTAGGCACCGCTATGTACACCATAACCACGATCCTCGGCCATGTTGATGTTCTGCGGTTGATATGACATGAAGAACTCTGAGTCTTGACCGGAGCCGGTCTTTGACTTCTTGTTTGAGTCAGGTTGAGAGAATGTGATCTCAAGCTCATCCTCGGATGCTTCGTCCATGTCAACCTCGGCTCCTCCGAACTCCACGTCGGAGTCGTCACCGTCAAGAGCGCCATGACCATCGGCGGAAGCATCCTCAACTTCATCGTCGCGGGTAGCGGTTTCATCTTCCTTTACTTGGTTGCGGGGTTGAACTTTGTTTCTCAATTGGCGCATCATATCAGCTGCCTCGTTCGCTGTGCCTCTCTTGCCGATCTCGAACACGGTCTCCGTAGGCCTGAACCCGCTGACTCGAGCGAGCATCTTCTCCCGTTCTCGTTCCATCTTCGCCTCCTCGTCATCCTCGAACAGCAGATTTACTTCCCTGAGATGTTCAGATTCATTCAAAGTCTTTGCTCGCTTTGCACTTTCGGCGGATGCAGAATTGCGTGTCCGGGTGTATTGCTTCTCACCCTTGCGAGCAACATCCTTCAGCAGTTGCATATCCTCGTTTTCCTCCAGAAGCTTCTCTGTTTCTTCTGTGCATCTTTCAAGCTTGTTCCTGACGAAGCTTCCAATGACGATCTCTTCTGCAAAGTTCGGTCTCCCCTGGCTCTCCCTTCCCATCACAACTTTGCGGCCAAGGAAGAGCTGGAGATCCACTAGATACGGCAAATCTTGATTTGTGATCAAACTGTAACTCCAACCACGTTTGCCAGCTCTTGCCGTACGACCGACTCTGTGAACGTAGATCTTCGGCTGAGAAGGGAAATCGTAATTGATGACGTTTGCCAAAATCGGAATATCGACACCTCGTGCCGCAACATCTGTTACCACGAGGATGTTGGTCAAACCACTGCGAAAGTCTTGGACTTGCATTTTGCGAGCCGTCTGGTCCAGTGATCCGTAAACGTATGACACAGCATAACCAAATGACTTGAGTAAACTTGCGAGATACTCGACATGATGTTTCGTAGCGGCGAAGACAATAGTGGAGTGCTTAGTCGGCGACTCGCCAGCTGCAGGGCCTTCGGGACCCCTTTTGCGCTTCTTGGTCGGATTCCTAGCCTCGCGCTCCGCCTCTATAGCCTTTTCTGTTTGGCCAGCAGGCATCTGAATAACGTCTTGCAGAATGTGCAACAAAGCGCCCTCTTTCTCCGAGCTGTTCACCGTGAAGAAGGCGCTTTCAAGATCTGGCGAAATCTTGCTCTCAGCGTCCAGTCTGACAAGCTTCGGCTCTTGCAGTCCAGCTCTCGCAAACTCGACCAGCGACTTTGGCAAGGTAGCAGAGAAGAGCAATGTCTGGCGATTAGTAGGCAGTGAGACCATAATCTCTGCAAGCTGAGCAGCGAAACCCATCTCGAACAGTCTGTCGGCCTCGTCAAACACGACATATTTGACTGATGAAAGCTCAAGGTTCATCTCAACCTTTAGATGTTCAAATCGTCCTGGAGTAGCAATGATGATATCGGGGTTCGACGCCATAGAGCTAAACTGCTCCTCCAAACTGTCTCCTCCCACAAGCAGTATAGTCCGGAGATCTGTACCTTTTCCGAACTCTTTCACAACCTTGAGTGTCTGCAGAGCCAGTTCTCTTGAGGGCGACAGTATGATACCTCTCGCGCCAACTTTGGCGCTATGCGAACGTAGCTTTTCGAGCATGGGTATGACAAAGGCCGCGGTCTTTCCGGAACCTGTCCTGGCCATACCAACTACATCCTGTCCATCCATGATAAGAGGTATAGTCTTCCTTTGAATCGGCGTTGGTACGGAGAATCCTTTTCTGGTGATCGCCTTAAGAAGTGTCGGGTTCAGTCCCATTGCCTGGAAGCCACCGCTCTTCTTCGCGCCCTTCTTCAGTACCGGCGCCTTGCGATTGGCCGCAGCTTGAGTCGCTGCGATGAAAGCATCGTCATCGTCGCTACCCAGACCAATATCCTCCGGCCGTGGTGGTACGCCTACCAAACCTCCATCTCCGAAGTCGAATCCATCGTCGTTGTCGCCTTGGAAAAGGGCCTTCGAAATATCAAACTCGTTCTCCGACGCCGCTGGCGATACGGCTCGGGGATGCATTGTGATCGCTGATTCAGACCTCGAATGTATGTCGAGAATTGCGGATGCGAGAGTCGTATCTTGAACGCCCTGCATCTTGGCGTAACTTTTCGGCTTCACCGCCTGCGGAGATCTAGGGCATCTAATCTTATCGGCCCGCAAACGCGTCTACCTACCGTGTAAAGTGCTCGGACGCGTTTTACACGCTGTGACATCTTAATACCTACCACTTCAAAGCATCATCTATACATCTCACAAGAGTTGCGCAGTGATTCTTCGACTCGTTCTGGACACCGAAACATTGAGAAGCACAAGACCGGACTTGAACTTGGCTCTTCCCTCAGGCATAGCAACTGCACGCCTCCCAAGCCATCTTGAATACATACACTATGGGTGAGTGGCGGTGTCTGGCGTGTACTCGCATCCTCTTACTCTGGCAGATTACGGCAATCAATATTCTACAACCTCGTATGGCGCCCAAGGCGGAGCAGGTGGTGGAGGCTTCATGCCTGGCAGCCAAGATAGCCCGAGTTCGAAGAGGGTGAGAACCAAGCGGGACATCTATGACAGAGCATATACTCACACCTTCCTAGCAATATGGAAAGGACACTCTGCGACCAGTCACGATCAAACAGCTCATCGACGCACAACATCCCCACGCAGACGCAGACTACTTCATGATCGACAACGCCGAGACCACACAAGTACATCTCCCACTGCTGAACCCTCTCAAACCGCATCATGCTAATCACTCCCAGGTCACCTTTGTGGGTCAAATACGCAACATCTCTACGCAAACGACCAACATAACCTACCGCCTGGACGACGGCACGGGCACGTTTGAAGTAAAACAATGGATCGACAGCGACGCCATGGCGGACGAGACCACGCACGCCTCCAAACTCAGCGAGAACACCTACGCCCGCGTCTTCGGCAAGCTCAAGTCCTTCGGCAAGCGCCACGTCGCCTCCCACGTCATCCGACCCATCACCGACTACAACGAGATCAACTACCACCTGCTCGAAGCCACGGCCGTGCACCTGCACTTCTCGCGCGGGCCGGCGGAGTCGCTGGGCAAGGAGGGCAACGCGAACGGTGGCGCGTACGGACAAGAGCAGGGATATGGGGGCGCACAGGATGGCGGTGGTATGGGCGGTGGAAGCAAGCTGCCAGCCACGGCCTCGAGTGGGGCGAGGAAGGTATATCAGTGTATTGCGAGCACGCCTCAGACGAACGAGGGGCTACATATGCAGGATATCGCTTCACGGACGAGTATGGAGGTGGCGGATGTGTTGAAGGCGGGTGACGAATTGCAGGGTCTGGGATTGATCTATACCACAGTTGATGATCATACTTGGGCGTTGCTGGATATCTGAGTGCGGGCGGACGTCGGTTACTGTATACAGGGTGGTGCAGAGATCCAGCCTTTGCTGTCGAATGGGGATTGACTGTCGCGAGAGAGATGATATTTGAAACAAGCAAAGGGTGCACCCGGATGGGCAAGCTTACATGTACGGAGCACAGATCAGATGTAATCGAAGCACTAGAATACTAGACATGTAGTCTACAACACGGCGGTGCTATCAGTATTGGCCGTCCACTGCGTTCTCTGTCTCCATCCTGAGCTGGCCACAGCCACACCTAAGTTACAACGAGCACAGCAGACGTGGAAAGTACGAAGAACCTAAATCCCGGCAACGCGGCACTCCGGCCTCCGCGATCATTTCCCTTACATACTGCACTTGTAATGTATTGATCTAGCAGTGGTAAGCAAGTACCCACAATATTCAGTACTTTTTATCCCACTTCCACAGCAATCAAAAATTCCTATGAAGCTCATGCCCACTTGGAGAAGCAAAGTCGTGTGGTACAAAATACTACAGACCGAATATAAAGTCCCAAAAAACGCCGCCATCTCCCGAACGTCCAAAAGCCTCCCAGCCTTAGAGCCTAGAGGGCAAAATCAGCCGAGACCAGCTTCCAAGTATCGGTTCCATCACATGAAGACTTTGACACCGGTGTAGGTACAATCATCCCGAGCCGGGCCCGGCGGTGAATGCTGACTGACGGCTCTCCACCAGATGTCCCGTATCATATCCCAATTCCATAACACATGTCGTCAGTATCATCTCGTCATATAACCCGTAAGATAAACCCCCAGTTCCGTTCCTGTCCCATATCCCGCCCCCTCGTCGTCGTTGTCTCGTACAAGCCCATAAACTCCGCCTTTTCCATTGCACTCGAGACGAAAATCTACGTCTACTGCCTCGAGTAAGGCTTGTTCATGGCTGCGATCTCCCTTGCAATAGTACCCCACTCGAGCTCGCGCTTGAGCGGCTTTCCGCGTTTCTTTGCCTGGTACTCCTCCCACTTGAGCAACTCATAGGAGAAGCGGAGGTGGGGTTGGATGATGACGTTGAGGCGGCGGGCGCGCACGAAGCAGCTTCGACAAGTAAGCGAGACGAAAAGGAGATTCGAGAAAAGCAGAATTAACTTACTATGCACGCGAGAAAGAGAGCCCAAGCTCATTCATCACTTCCGCGATGCAGATGGTCGCAGATCTGGACACACCAACACGACAATGGACCAGGGTCGCTGTTCCTGCTTTACGACCTTTCTCTGCAGAACGGACGCCATATTAGTTGCTGATCTTTAAGCGTGCAACCAATTTTGGTCAACTTACCGATGAACTCCAAGCACCGTTCAAATTCCTCCGTCAGGGGATCGACACCATTGTCCTGAACGTTATTAACGAACATCACAGTATCTTTCTCCCATTTCTCCTTCTCTTCCTCACTCCACGT
This sequence comes from Zalaria obscura, assembly GCA_024184665.2. NCBI lineage: Eukaryota > Fungi > Ascomycota > Dothideomycetes > Dothideales > Zalariaceae > Zalaria > Zalaria obscura. Next base: position 273,189 of record JAMKPW020000019.1, on the reverse strand, counting down.
CAGTTGCTCTCCTACACTCAGCACTTGGCCAATGCCCAATTCCCGCAACAACTCAGTGTTGTTAGCATGGCCGAGATTGCCCAAATACATGTAGTCTAAGACACGGCTCGGTAGCGACCCATCCATTCTCGACAGCCAGCCAGGTGGATCAGGGACAAGAGATGCAATGTCGCCAACGTATGCAGGCGATGCTTGCAATATGCGTGGCTGAATGGCGGTGAGCAAAGCCACGTCCGTTGGGTAAGCGAAGAAATTCCGCTTCTTCTCGCAGTGCAGCTCTAACCACGCTTCATGTACAGGTTTGCAATTAGCGTACATGTAGTACGCGATCGCCAGCAGCGAAGACTCTGTATAGCCATCTGTGCAATGGATGAGAATCTTCTTCCCGGCTGGCGCTTGGTTGTCGGAAGGAGACAGCATGATGCTGTCACCGTCGCTATCAAGCTGATCGACTTTACTGTCTTTGCGCTTATAACGGTCAGCAGGGGAAACACCATTGGCTGTCCGGTAGATCCAGGCACATGTGTCCATCAGCGCGTCAACTTCGGCTTGAGACCAAGTTGGGGGCATAATCGACCCGGAGCCAGGGAATTCAATATGAGGAATAGCGTTCTCCGGATGCTTTAGGAGGCTGTCGAGGATCTTGAAGGTCTTGTGGTCGGGCATCTGAGCGAGGTCGGTAGCCTCGATCATCACATCGTAATCTGCAGGTTTCGGAGCCATGAGTTCCGGAGCCATGGGTTTCGGTCCAGGAGACGGGTCAACCAGAGAAGGATCTGGTGTTGGTCCGAGCCAGACGTTCGGTGCGATCTCAGAGGCCGTGGACATGGTGTGCATCTCGAGTCGCTCCCAGAAGACTGCATCGTGGTAAGTTCCATGTGCGACAGATACACAGACCCCCCTGGCACTTACAAAAGTCCATCACGTGCCCCGTCATGCGGCCGTCAGCATCGTACGCAATAATGTCTGGATGTTCCGTCTGGAGCTTATAGAAGTTGTCTGCTAACGTGTTAATCACGGGGACCGAGATCTGTTGCACAGGAAGATTGCTCACCCTGCAGAATGAATGTGTTGAACTCTGGCTTCTCACCAGTGCCCTCAGCGCCTTTTTCGACCTTGTGTCTCCACGCTCTTTGGGCAGAAGCGATTCGCTGAGCTAGCTTCTTTACCTCTTCCCTCGGTGTCCGCTCGTCCCCGTACACAACAACATCACTGACCGTCGCCATCTTGCAAGCCTGGATCTGGAAGTTACGCACACTAAACCCGTCTTTCGGATCCATATCCATGAAGTGGGCAACTTCCGAGCTGGTTTTAGATGTGAGCAAGAACTCCTCCGGTGCAAGGGCACCCTTGATCTTGGAATGGTTGAGGTCTCCACCGGCTTTGACGATGGTAAGTCCTCTGATGCATTTCGGTGTTCGTCGAAGTGTCTTGCGGCGCGCAATGAAGAAAGCAAGCTGTAAGCTGTTCTCAGGATGCAAGCCATGCAGCCACGGGAAGACCTGTTTGGGTTCTGGCAGAGGCTGTGAGGCTATGTGATCCAACGCTGAGTGGAGGTCCTCCCCATTGATTGCGTACACGGGCGGATCATCCTTCACTTTGGAGTATGCATTTGGAGGGTATAATGGCGAGGAATGCTCGATCACCAGGGTTGGTGAAGGGGGAGATGCTGGTGGTGTGATGGTCTCCTGGCTCAGCGGCTGAGGACCTGGGGAACAGACCGGAAGGTGTTTGTTTGGCACAGCGGCGGGCGTGCCGCGCGAAGAGGTGTTTAGTGAGAGCTGTGGAGGAGGAGTAGCGGAGTTACGGGAGGCTATAGTCGCTGGACGGGCGCAGACAGTGGCCATGTGACGTGATATATGTCGTATCTATCACCGCTACTGGGTGTTATATGTGCGACTGTGGAACTCCCGATGCCTAATCGAGAGTTTAGAGCATCGAAGAGCAATCTGTCGGGTTGTTGAGAAGGGGGATGAGGCCAGGTGAAAGTGTCGGTGGTGGTGTTGACGGGTTATCTCAGTGGGTCGCAGAGCGGTGCGAGTGAAGCTTGTTTACAGACAAGCTGAACTCGTATGCTCTACAGAATACGGATGTCAGGAGTATCAATTGAGTGTCAGAACGGTAGCAGCGACAGTACAGAAGGGGAGAAATTGTATTGCGAATGGATTCAAAGGGAGTGTACGAGGTTGAGGGCGAGGTCGTGGGTGGCATGCTCTAGTTAGCGTGCGCGGGGAAAGATAGGGCCAATAGCTGCGCTAGCGACAGGGATCTGCCACGCTCGGGCCACTAAAGGTTCTCCCGGGCCACCAGCGATCGCAAACGCCCGCAGTCAGACTCGAGTAGTTGGCCGCCACTCAATTTGAAGCAGTGTTGGAAGAGCGGCTCAGTGCGGAAAGAGACGAGCATCTCTGTTTCGTTGAGTAAGAGCAGCCGTTTTGTCGCAGGGACAGTGTCAGCCAGGGGTCCAGGGTCTGGATTCCAGCATTCCCTAACTTTACAGTGTATGTAGGGTTCAAGAGCTTCCCGTACGTTACGAACTTAATTCACCACACACAAAGGCAGAGGACGCGCCTTATCGGCAGCTTCGGCTCGACTTCCAGGTTGTCCTGTCACGCGTGTCACGCCAGCCACACAACAGCAACAAGGGCCTTGCATCACATCTGCGCACAAGACTGTACAGGTACTACTATGCATTACAACGAGTTTTATATCTGCACCAGGACTATGTTTCACTCAACAATCCGCAGGTGAATATACAGATCAAAGACGGTTCAATTGTTCGACACGGGCCAAACATACACTTTCCTGGCCGATCTCAGCCATGCGGAAGGAGCGGGTTGGCGCTAGACACGCGAACCCTGCGCCTGGACCCGTTTTCCGCCAGCGCGCTAAGCCCCACGTGTCAATGATCGTCCGGCTGCGGAGCTTTGCGGTGCTTGTCTGGAACCTCATCGCGATCACCTACCTTAGGTAGGTAGTTACAAGATACTTGGGCCTTGGTATCTTGTGCGACAACGTATGAGCATCGAGAAGCGCTGCTAGATGCGCGTTTATAGGCATTTGGATCTTGCCGGACTACTTGCCGCCACTGCTGTCTTTAGTACCAATTATGTTGGTGATGGTACATGTAGATTAGTGTACCACTGGACGTAGGAAAATAATCAACGCCGGCTGCAACACTGCTGCATGTGAGAGGTCGAGAGCGCTCAAATACCACATGGGGAACATTCCTCTACATTGTATAGATCATGGAGAGGAGAATCTGCAACCTTCTCCGACCGTCTATCGCGAAGAGGATATGAGCTGAAACTGTTCAATCGCAAGACAGATTGACGATCATCGCACGTCCGCTAGAATAGGAAGCCATGATAGGTATGTGGAAGATGGAGATGGTATGGTATTGATCAGCGATGGCAGTGTGCATGAAAAACGTTGAATGTCTAATGGCAGGAGGAGACCGGTCTGGGAAACCCAGGCGATGCAAGCGACGCAGCCGAGCCAATACTTATGCCACTCCCGAGCATTACGTCTCTGTCGAGTCTGTGCAATTGCACCCTTTAGGCGACCAACTTACACTACGCTCGAACCGCTCGCCTCTCAGTTGTGAAACTCATCATCATCGGCTTGAATCAAGACATGAGAAACGAAGTGTTCGATGTAGATCGGAATTCTGCTGAGAACCATAGGTCATAGCTGCAGCAAGAGATTGTTGTGGTATCTAAACTGGAGATGAGGGAGTCACATTCGCGAGCCGGCTACTCTATGATAGTAAGGTCACAGTTGCTCGAGAAAGGGCGACAATAGAGTATGCAAGCGCAAATGGGGAACATGCAGAGGGAAAACGGGCTACACTCAACGTCCAATCATTTCCTTTTCGCCAAGCGCCTCCACGACAACGAAGAGCACAAACCAGCTTAGGGTCATCTCGTCAAGGCCAAACCAACTCACTATGGCTAAAACCTTTTCATTGTGCCAACGGCTCAAATCCTTGATCGAAGCTCATGCAACGATGTACTGTTTTGTTTGACTCTCTGGACATACCCACCGAGCAACACCATTGCTGTCCCTACAATTTTGCTCGTTCCGGACAACCACAGATCGTGCACCAGCGCTCACATTCCAGTCCGATCAGTATTCTTGCTACCCTTGCATTGGTGTGTAACGGAATTTGACTTTATAGCCCACATCCTTCGACTGTTGTGCCAGTGCTATGAGCTACGCATAACTTGTTGAACAGCAGTCCAACACGGCTTGCCTTCGCTTGTACGCAACACCCAAATCCTGCCCGGCGACACGCCAAACATCACCGCTGCCCTCTCTACACCACAACGTTTGCCAGCAGTACATACCTATAAAACATTACCTGCCGCTTCGGTAGATTGATTTTGCAATTGACTTTCAAGCTCCACTCTCCACTCGCTTTTCGACGATGATATTGCTCTTATGAAGGTGTCTACGCTGTTTTGAAACACTCTTAACCAACTGCTTACATTTTGAAAAATCCAGTGCGACGATCCGAAGGCACACAATACGCTTCGCCGACTTAAAGCGTGTCTTTTGTACCCACGAGCGTTTCAAACCTGGTGACTCCGGCTTATAATGTCTACGTTTAGCTCCCATAGCCTTCAAAGGTAAGCCCATCATGCCGTCTTCTCTTGTCGAGATGGCCCACTGGTGCTGCATGGACAGCGGAAAGGTCTAGTCAACATTCGCGATCGCAATTTCTTCCAAACTCAAAGCCTATGATTCTCGCACACCCTTCTCAGCGGCTCCTCGGCACCGAAATCCTTGCAGCCAAACAGAATAGATCACAGAGACGATGATGTGGATCGCTTGATGGGGGTTGCGGACCTTCCAGTGCCCGTATCATCTTGGGGTCTGCAGTATTACCTGCGACGACCTGAAAGAACGTTTACAAGTTATGGACAGGACAGGGTTCATCCTATTGAGTCCCACATTATGCTTCGCCGCATCAAGCATGACCATGAGCTCGACAAAGCTGCTCCTAAGGAAGCCACATAGCACGGCGGTCCTCTGATCCAGCGCGAGTTTCCCCCCAGCATCAAGCAGACACTACTGTTGATATTTTCGGAATGCCAATGACTCAGGTATATGATGGCTCGTCTAGAAGTCCCGTGGTGGTCCTCAGTGCGGTGTAGATGGCGTGGAAGCAGGAGCTCGGAATTTAGCCCTGGAGAACTCAAAGACGGCCTGACACGGTGCCTCTTTGTCGCTGTGTTCAGCGTTCGTCAGCTATCTTCGGCCGACAACGTTGATCAACCCGCCATAGGTAGTGGGTGTATGCAGGGTCGCATGTGTCGCTTGTTGAATGTACAACCGTGTGCCGTACGATGTGATTGCAAGCTTAGCGAGGCCAGGTGGTGATCCAAAGACCATGATCCAATGTTTCAGGACTCGACGTAGCCGGCCTGCAATTGTTGAACAGCGCCTCCATTTTGCTTTGGGTGCTTGCTCCAGTCAATGGGCTTAAGGACTTCGTCGTTCGTGACAAGCCACAAACTTTCTGCAACTGCTGCTCGCACCTAAGCAAATCAGTATCTGGAAAGAGGGAGGTACAGGGCATTTCATCTTGCGGCATACCGTGGGATAAGGATTAGTCTTGAGCATGCTGATCAGTTTCTTCAGCACTTCTCCACGAATCCATGAGACGTGCGCAAGGCCCCTGTATACTTGAACAGCAGCGATTATTTTGGGGATGTTGCTAGACTTGAAGTGAGATTTTTGGACCAGGGATAACAGATTGCGCCACCTGTGATCGTTAGTATGAATTCGGTACGTCTTCTGGTGCGCTTACTTGAAATCGGCCGGCAAGATTGTCTGCAATGGCACGGCATCCAGTAGGAAAGCGAGTAGCTCCAGTAGTGGCAGGGTGTCTGCTTCCACGCCTATGAGGTCTTTGAGAGTTTTAGAGAGGAGCGTCATCGTCAGGACCACAAAGGGCAAGTCGGAGACAAGCAAAGTAGCAACCAAAGCATTTCTGCAGGCGTGTAGCAGCGGCTCCGAACCGACTCCGGCAGATGAGATACATCCCTTCAATAGAGCCTTCCATTCGCGTGGAGTGTATGGCTGTAGGGTAGGGTTGAGTACTGAATAGAAGTATTGATAAGAAGAGACATCCGCTATCGAGCGATACCTTCTCGATAATCAGCATCTTAGCAGGAGACCACAATTAGCGAGATGACTTACTCTTCGAGACCAACGTGCATCTGGTATACTTTGGCAGCCTGTAGCCTAACCCGGTCCAGCTTCTCGAATGAGAGCCGCAATACGTCATCTAGCAAAAGGTCCCTGGCTGAATCGTGGCCCTCGAGCAGGTCGAGTGCCCATATGTCCTTGACACAGTCGATAGCCTTGATCCGGACAAGCGATCCTACATCACCTCTCTCTGTGATAGTGTAATCATTAAGACCAACGTGGACAGCGTGGACCAACTCTTCGATGCTCCACGCGTAATCGAGCGGTCGAGCCTTGAGATTGGTGAAGGTCAGCTGTAGAGAACGCAAGCCAATGACACGCCACTCGACAGTAGCAGCGGTGATGAGATTTGTCAGGGCACTAATAGCGTCCTGTTGGGACAAGCCTTGGATATCCAACCACTGGAAAGCTGCTCCCAATGCAATGGCATGGCCTGCACCATGAGAACTGGTCTTAGAGGATTCAGTGATAAGCCGCGCTAAAGATGTAGAAAGGCTCAATATAGTAGGCTGGCGTCCCTGACCTTCCTGGAAGCGCAAGACTGTTTGCACTAGCTCCGGCAATGCACTTAGTATAGACTCCTCAGACCGTGTAAATAGGCTGGAGATTATCACAGAGATGTTTTCCATTTGCCCTTGAGTAGGGTATTCCAGGTGACCAATGTCGAAAGTGAGATTACCTAGAGAGGTGATGAGCTTAGCAATGGAGGCGAATAACTCAGCCTTCAAAGAACGTGGCGTGTAAGCTGTATATATCGCGGTCTCCTCGTCAAAGATGGACCACAATTGCAAGAGTGTAGAGAGGTCTCGGCCGCGGCTCTCATGGCTCGATGTAGCTTTCCGCAAAGCGAGACTTTCGTTGATCATGCATGAAAGCGCATACAATGCACCTTGGCGTTCCTCGAGGTCAGCCCGAGAAGGTGCCCGTAGAATGTCATGAAGTGCGGCAAGGATATCTTGACTTTCCTCAAGCGACCGGGTAGCGCACAAAGCGCCTAGGGATACGCCAGCGTATTCTCGCGAAGGGACATCTGGTGAGCCTATGCCTCTCCAGTCCAGCAAGCCTAGTAGGAGGGCTTTCCAGTAATTAACGTCAAGGACGGCCGCGCTCCGTGCGACGGCAATCATGGCGCGTTGGCGCAGTCCAACGGCATGATAATCCACAATCTGGACAAGCGAGATGCCTTGCTTCACCTCGTCAGGATGACGCCCAACAAGCTCCTGTAGGGCAGCGGAGGAGCCCCGGCGAATATTGCCTGCTGGATCAAAGCACGCTGTCACGAGCAGCTGTGTGGCAAGGAGCTGAATCACAGACTCGCCGGAGTGAACTGTCTGTTTACGGATGTGCAGTGGGTCGACCTTGAGAAGCTCTTTCGTCAAGTATCTGCGGGAGAGTGACCATATCCCAAAGCATGCAGCGTCTCTCACGTTTGTGCCAATGCTGCTACCTGTAGCCCCTCTTTGCTCGAAATGTAGTGCTAGCAGAAGTGCATTGAGAATCTCAGGTAGTTGTTGCGGAGATGCTGATCGCCGGAACAGATTGTGAGCTAAGGCCATGGTCAATCCATGCCAACGTAATGGATTGACAGATTGAAGGCTAGCCTCCATTCCGAGATGTGATACGTCTTCCTTGAAGCTGTCCAAGACGGCTTGGACTACTTCATAGCCCATTTCCGGATCGAGCTTGACGACTATAATGCTGATTGCCTTACTTGCAGCAAGCCGTACTGGGGTGTCCCTATCAGCCAGGGATTGTAGGAGATAGTCAATGGCATCCTCGAGTACACTTGTTGTATCGAAGAAGCCGGACAAGGCCCCAGTGGCATCTTTCAAACTCAAAAGCGCAATATTGCGTAGGATCTTTATGATCATCTTCCTAGCAACGGCTGATGCGTTGAGAAATGCGAACATCGCATCTTCACTGATCCGCTGCGCAAGTCGATAGATACGAGGTATGTGTTGCGAAACTTCCTCGGAATCGGCGGCCACAACGATGCCACTCAAGAAACGAAGTGGACCAAGATAGGCATGTAGGTCGGAGGTCGATGAAGAAGGAACCAGTCGCTCGAGTGCCCAGGATATGACTCGGTCCGGCAAGTGGATAGCAAGCATGTCGGGCCTGGTCACCAGCCTTACCAACATCTTTGCCGCAGCATCTTGCTCCTTGGTTGCAGCGCTGACGTACTTTAGAGCGAGGGCCACCACACGTTGTACTGAGGTAGAAAGACTCGATGGCAGGTCTATGCCGGTTACCGGTGGCGCTGGGACATTGTTGTCTGCGATAGATGCGAGATCAAACGGTGCAAGCAACAAATGAGAAAGCCACAATAGCAAGATGTATGAGACCTCCCACGGTGCGTCTAAGCTGTCTTCTTCCGGAGTACAAGTCTCCAAGGCAGAAAGTATGGTCTCGAAGTACTTAGGCTCGTTGTTGAGGAATCCTATGATTACCTTCTCACCCCTTACCTTGCAGAAGGTATACAAAATCTTGCTGGCGGCGACATCAAGTGAGAAGGTGTCAGGACGAGAAGCAGACGCTGTTGGATGTCGTAGGTGAACCAACAGCGCGTCAACGATAGGCGGAAGCAATGTCTTCAAGTGCGCATCGAGCAGCTGAGGGTCACTTTGAAAAGGCTCTATCTGAGAAAATTAGGATGCGATGCCATCATTCTACTAGACATGAAATACCAGATTAATAACGTATTCAAGGTCTCGCAGGCGGATAAAACGATGGGCTCGGCCATTGCTCTTCCAAACTAGCTTTGGCAAGGATGACTGAAGGTCAGCGAACAGGCTCGCTGAGGCACGCACGAGGCCGAGGTCATCGTCTTCTTCCTCTTTCATGACGTGACAGTATACATGTAGTGGCGGCCAGACAAGGTATGGTGTACTTGTACTGCGACAGAGAGTGTACACCCAGTGAGGCCGAGGCTGAGGCCAAAGCTCTGACGTTGACGCGACCACTTTACGCGGAGACGCGTCCATCAGCCAAACGTGTATGGTATTACTACCGCTTCTTAACTGTAACCACAAGACAATATCTCACGGCCCATCATAGATATGTCGGACTACACAGACTATCTCGCTGCCAATGTCCTCAATGAGGGTCAAATTGTTCGTCAGTTCTTATAGTCACAGAACAATTGTTGACTGATTTCTCAGGTCAATTATCGCTCCCTGAGCCGGGCACTGAAAGTCCACAGCAACTTGGCGAAACAGTAAACAAGACGATCATGTACTGAGCTACATTCGCTGATTAATTTTAGGATGCTCTACGACTTCCACCACAAACAGAATACGAAGAAGCCCGGCGTACTGCACGCAACCTACCTTATCACCGGACGGCAGAAGCAGCAGCAAAGATCTCTGCAGAATGGCATACATTCTCAAGATGGCGGCGACGCGCATATGAGGAGTAGCCCAGGCCCTTTTCCGAGCAGTTCGGCGCCAGAGCCTCCAGAAGCACCGGAAGAGGAGGTATGGATCAAAGCGGTGACGCTGGCCAAGGAGGAGGATCTGGATGGTATGTGATATCTTTCGTGGGCTTTGGGATTGGCTAAGATTGACACACAACAAGACGCTAGGTCACAGTTCGACGCCGTGATTTCCTTGCACATCTACAGCCTGGGGCCAAGTACGATCAAAGATGTGCAAGTCTTGACGGACTGCAACCGAAGAGTAGCCTCGGAGTATGCCAGTGAAGATCCATTGACAGCTTGGAAACAATACGGGACCATACAAAATCACCATGTAAAGGTTAGAGGGTCTCATTTCACGTGGGAAAAGCGTGAGGTGCTGATTGATGGTTACAGAGACGAACGATGCGCAGACAAGCTCCTCCACCTGCTCCAGCTCCGAGCGCAACAAAGCCGAAGCCAACCATACAAGCGACTCAAAAAGAGCAGGCTGTGGAGGAGAAAGTGGAACCGTCAAAAGCTGCAACAAAGGAGACTGCGAAGAAAACCAATCCATTCAAAGACGAATCAGCATCATCCACTCAAGAGGCAGATCAGACATCGAAACCTCCGTCAAGAACAAGCAGCACCGGCAAACCACCGACAGTCAAGCGTGAGAGCTCAAGCATCTTCAAGTCATTCGCGAAAGCCAAGCCCAAGGTTGCGAAGCAGGAGACAGAAAGTTCGAAAGAGCCTTCGCCTGCACCAGAAGACAGTAAGTGGATCGCATTATTTTATAGTGTTTAGTGCTAAGTTGGACAGATCCGATGGCAGGTGTATCGGACGATGACAATGAAGAGGACTCGATGATGCTCGATGATCAGCCAGCTAAAGAGCCAACCGGCAAATCTAAAAAAGAGAGAGAAGAAGAGCTGAGGAAAATGATGGAAGCTGAAGGTAAGGAAACATTTTGTGGTGACTCATATTACGTTCTAATCGTCCGCAGATGAACCCATGGAGGACGCACCAAGCAATCCTATCGACGCACCGAATGAAATTGTGCCAGAAGAGAAACAGGAGTCGCAAAACAAAGAAGAGCCAATCGAGACCGTCACGGTGACCAACGGGCGGCGGCGTGGTAGAAGACGTGTGATGAAGAAGAAAACCGTCAGGGATGAGGAGGGCTACCTGGGTAGGTTCCAGGCCTTTACTCTCGGTAATCTCGCTAACGACAACAGTGACCAAGGAAGAGGCGGCATGGGAGTCTTTCTCAGAGGACGAACCTGCACCCAAGAAGGCCAAGACGTCTGTTGCGCCGCCCGCCGCAAAGGCCAAGAAGGGCGGAAAACCTGGTCAAGGCAACATCATGTCTTTCTTCTCGAAGAAGTAGGCGTTCGCATGGGCGTGACGCCTCGCGCGAGAAGACAGTAGCTGGAACGTCATTTACACAAGTTGAGCGTATATGTGTCACAATCGCGTATGTCTGTTTCTTCATACCATCAATGTGCATGTGACAAATACGCCAGTGGGACCATATGTGATAGATACAGCGTCGGACGTCGATGTGCTAAGCGATTCCGGGCCATACAGATGGGTGGCGCTTAAAGCTCGAGTTTCAGACTGCGTGCAAGACACGGCATTCGGCATGCTAGTTGGTCCCTAGTGAATGAATTGGACTCAACGGCGTCGATTTGACAGGCCAATGAATAGTAATGCTCAGAAAGCCATAGATCGGATGCATGAGGTAGCGATTCTCGGAAAGCTTGTCTCAACATAGAACGTCCTTCAGAACGGGCACACTTCATGCATGTGCTTGCTGAGATCGAACCACGCCTCATACAGAAGCGCGTGTACGGAACGCCCATCACCGTGCGTACGTTCATCGATGGATACGGATAGATTGAGAGGTCATCTGGGATACAAGAGAAAGGGGGATTTGAAGGGGCAATCGAGACAGTACATGTACTGTACATGTAGGTAGATAGGTAGGTGGTGGTGGATGCGCGTTAGAGCCGTTTCGCACATGGCGTTCGGCACGTTGAGTGCTTGCCGACGCGATTCGCGGGGTTGTCCCGAGGCCCGCAAATCATCGACGGCGGCGCATGCACCAGACTAGAGGCCGTCTGTAAGGGACCATCTACGGACCAGCTACGGACCAGCTACTTGTACCTTAGACGAGCTACTGTAGCGCGCTGCCCTCCGATCTTCAGAAAGTTCCCATGCATGTTACTGCTTGACCATACCTGCCTACCACCTCAGCGGAGGTCTTGACGGCGAGGGTTCTGCCGCAATCGATGGCTGCGCCTGTTCGCAAGGCACGCCGCACGCCATGAGTACGTCTTCCCTGACCCCGAAACAAGTCGCATAGCTCGCAAGAAGCTTCCGGACCTCTGCTGACCACCGTAACTCGTTTAGATATACATGCGCCAGCTGGCGATCGGACTGCCCCTACCTCGCCCGACTCTTCCATAGCCACGAGCCCACCCCCCGAACCTCTTCTCGTTGCGCCTCCACTGCCTCCAGGCGTATCACGCGACCCGTCACTGAACAGAAGAAGGACTCATAGCGCAGCATCACGAACAATACCTCCGCGCGGTCAGACGCCCGCCACACAATTACAGACCAGTCCAAGTTTCGATAATGGTTCGGAAAGGAAGCCTTCAGTGTCCTACGGTCATCACCGCCAGACTTCGATTGTTCATGGAATCCAGCACTCGCGCCACGCTAGCCATGCCACCTCAAATGGTGGGAGTCCGTTGAGTCCACAGATAATACTTGCATCTGGCTCAAGAGAAGGACTTAATACTGCGTTTGGATCTGGAGCAGCCAATGCTGGCCTGAAGAAGAGTCCGTCGGCGTCCACGCTAAATGGTAGCTTGATCTCGCCCTCTTCTGACCATGGCGAACATGGCATACATACCCTGCCGTCATCTTCAATCAGACGTCCCGAGAGAATGCACAGTGGCAGACTGAAGCGCGACCGTGACCATATCCGGTCGCAATCTAGACAGCAACACCACCATCAGCCTGAGTTGACGACCGTCGGCGAATACGCTCTGCATCATTTGTTCAACAACTTCATCAAGGAAGCGGACGATCGCATCAACAGATGTGTGGCCGAACCGAATGAGTACGAATTCAGGATCGAGACAGTATGCGGCCCTTCCGCCGATGCAGGTTTCGATCAGCTCATCAGCGCTCTCGGACACATCGTCCGACACAAGCCTAAGTCTCTCATCGACTCTCTCATGCTATGGCGAAAAGGCAAAAGCGATGCGACGACGCAGCTCTACAGCGAGCTACAAGCCGCGAGATCAACTGGAGGACAGCAATATGGAACGATGCGCCGCCTCGATTCTGCCCACTCTGTAGTTAATGGCACTACCAACCAGTATCCTACAGCTGCAAGTGCGGCCACTATCTCGGACATCGAATACAGCATACGGCAAGCGGAGAGGCGGTCTGCCATTTCCGTATACATCCTATGTCGTGTGCTTATCGAGGTGATCAAGCAGTGCGATTTGGCTGCTTTAACCAATGACACCGCAGAGAGACTCGAAGACACTATTTGGATCCAACTTTGCAAGACTGAACCCGAAGCTGTATATCATCACGCCATCAAACGCGCTCAATGGGACATATTTGGCCGATTGCTGGGAGAAATGAGCCGAGTACGCTTCGACAGAGTGGTCGACAAATACATCACAGATTTGGAGACTGCGCACAAGAAACTTGGAGTGAAGGGACATGCAGAGAAGGAGCTGGAGACCAAGACAGCATTGTTGGTGCATCAAATGCGTTTCCTCCAAGTCAAATCATATCCGGAAGAAGCATGGGATAGTGCTTGCGACTTGTTCCAGCTCTTAGCAAGCCTGTTTGCTGGGGTCCACGGACAGCAGATCAAGTATGCATATTGCCAGCTATTTGAAGATCTGCTTCTGCCGATCGCTGGCACCGCAACCTCAGAGTTCAACTTGCCGAAGTGGAAGCAGGTTCTGGAAACGATTCGGCCAAAACTTTCGCAACTACTCATGAAACCCAAGCACTGGATGCATGCCTTTCCGTTGATGACTGTCGTGGCTTGCGTTTCACCCATCGACGCATTCTCTCAACAATGGTTGGCTACGGCGCTACAGATTCAGCCAAAACTCAAGGAAAGAGCCACGAGGCCCACAGCGTTGAAAGCACTCTGCCGTCTAGTGTGGCGTTACGTGTACCGGACTTCTGAAACGCAAAACAATACCATCAAGAAGCTCGAAGAAATCACCCGTATGGTGTTTCATACCGGGAAGCGCTCGATCTTGTCGACCGAGCCTTCTATTGCTGATCCACTCATACAACTCATCCGGATTATCGGCTTCAAGCATCAGGATTTCTGTTTCCGTACCATCATCTTCCCATTGATGAATTCCGATCTGTTCATGTCTGGGAGAGACCTCAAAATCGATAGCCTCGATCCGGAGAAGATGGTCATCGCTATCAGAGCTTTCCTTGCGGTGATGGCCGATCTCGAAAGAGGAGAAAGGCCGTCATTCCCTGCCGTCTTCGAAAGCGAACAACTGCAAGATCCGTTCTCAGGATCTGCGAGCCCTCATCGACGGTCCGTATCCCAGAGTTCGGTTACTATAAGTGGTCGCGTAGAGCGACTCTCACGACCTGTTATTACTTCGAGCTTCGGAGAGGTTGCTAAGGAAGCCTATGTCAAATTTTGCAAAATACTGGGCGAAATCACCATGATATGCGACAATACCTTCGGTGGTCAAGCTGTCCTTGATGAGAAATTTGCCGCTCAGACCACACCAAAGACGCCAATGGCAGACGCTTTCAGCTTCGGACGCAGGGACGAGCTGATGAACCCTACCGACGCACGACAGAGCTTCTACGACTTGCTGCATGTGGCTGTTCAAGCACTACCACGATGCCTCTCCCCACATCTTCCCTTCAACTCATTGGTGAACCTCTTGTGTACAGGCACAGCACATGTCCAAAGCCATATTGCCAGCTCTTCCGCGCAGTCACTCAAGTCGATTGCCCGGCAGTCATCGGCACAGCAAGTGACAATCGGCTTTGCACGTTTCATATTCAATTTTGACGATCGTTATGCGACTGTCGCAGACGGTGGTCTCCTCGGTCCAGGTCATATCGAAAGCACCCTTCGCTTATACGTGGAGCTTCTGGAGATATGGATCGAGGACCTTCACAAAGGTGGTCTGCATGAGTCGAGTCTCAAAGACGGTGAACAGCCAGCAATGAGGAATGGCAATGCCGACCTCTCCAAATCCCGTGTGCTTGCACATGTGGATGAGATTGAGTCGCATGGCCTGTTTTTCCTCTGTTCTCCGTCACGACACGTTCGTGCATTCGCGATCCGGGTACTACGGCTTGTTACTAAATTCGATACCGCCTTGGGCGAGACTTCGACGCGAATTATAAGCATCCTTGAAGGCAGCTCGCAAGATGTCATCGACGTCGACGATGAGAAATTGACATTGGCTGAGCGCAGCCGCTTGCAGAAGGGCTTGAGGAAAAGCAACCTGAATAACACGCTTGTCGAACTATGTGGCAGTGACATACCACACGACTCGACCCTCTGGTTCAAAGTCTTCCCGAACTTGATTCGTCTCAGCATGTCCGTCTGTCCCCAAGCTGTGCTTCTCACGCGGGATATTGTCTGCGCAAGGCTCTCGCACACACACAAAGCCATTAATGCTCTTGCCGAAGGACCACGCCAAAACCCGTACACCGCTTTCGAGTCAGCATTCGTACCTAGGCACGTGGGGCGGCTTATGATCGCTCCACCCGAGATAACCATCGAGCAATGGAAGTTGCACCTCATCTTTGCATGTACCACCCTTACAAATATCGGGTCCCAGACACCGATAGTGAGTCAGAGCTCTCAGCACACCAGAAAGTCATCAAAGACGTCGTCCATAACACAAGGAGCCGACAAGATTACGTCTGCGGCGGAGCTGTTCAATAGAGTGGTCCCATTCTTGTCAGCTAATCATAGCGCCGTGCGAGATGCGGCTGCGCTTGGTCTCGGGTCTATCAACGCCAACCTATACCGACCCTTACTGGAGTCACTGCAGTCAGCTGTAGCCAGCTGTAACGAAGACGCGAAGACTCGGCTCGCTATGCATCAGCGTAACGTAAGCAGTCCACGCCGCAACCGTCGCAGCGACTACTTACGGACGGAAATCACCCACCTTTACAAACTTACCGCTCACTGTCTTCACGACCCTGAGATCATTGGCGATGAGTGGATTTTGCAAAATCTCGTGAACTATACAAAGGAGTTGCGCATCTTTCTCAACGATGAGGATGTGCAGAATCAATGGGACTTCCAGAAACTACGCACGTACTACTGCGGGCTTATGGAGACCTTCTACGAAGGTATTCGCAAGGCAAAGGACCCATCACGGTGGATGCCATTCCAGTCTAGGAAGGCCGCATTTGCCATGATGGAGGATTGGTGCGGCTATTCGCCCAACCAAGAGCAGCTCAGGCACAAGGAGAATAGTATGAGGCGCTCTGTGCTGGATATGGCACACGAAACGAATACCCGAGCGGTGACTGCAGCTATGGAGATTGAAAAGCGCGAGCTGAAGACTGCTGCCTTGAGCGCAATGGCAGCATTATGCGTGAGTATATACGATCAATTTTGTCATGGTAGAGGTGCTAATGATGACCTAGGCTGGTCCAATCTACGTCTTGGAGGGGAGTAGAGTGACGCAGCAATTCGACATGCGTCGCATGCAATTATGGATCGATACCATCTTTGATCAGCCCAGCGACAGAACCCACGCCACCGGACGTCGCGCCTTGAAAAACCTCATTACGCACAACAGAGAGCACAATTTCCTGCTCTCGGGTGCGATTGAGAAGTGCTATACCGCGCGCTCGCCAAAAGCACTGTCGAGCTACTTTGACGTGGTCAGCCAGGTTCTGACCGAAAACAGCGATGATGCAACACCCTTCTGGAAAATATTGTGCGCTGGTCTCTATACACTAGGCAACGAAAGGAGTGACATCCGTTTGAGGTCCGTCCGGCTTCTGCGAACCCTAGAAGAGAGACATCATAAGAGTTCCAAGCTCCAGGATCTCGACATCAGTGTTTCTGATAAGACGACTGCGGTCTACAAACTCGCACAATTTGAGATCTCGCGCCGACTGGCTCATCTCCATTCGGAGCTGGCCTTTCACGTCTTCTCAGAGTTCTCAGTCTATTTCGGAATGCTGCAGCCAGACCACCAACGAAACATGGTCGCAGCCATGCTGCCTTGGATCCAGACCATCAATCTTCAGCTAGACCCTAATGGCGGTCCCACGGCGAGCTCATATATGCTCCTCGTCAACCTCTTTGAGATTACTGTTCGGAGCAGCACCGCCCTCCACAACGAGATTCAAGCATTATGGCAGGCGCTTGCCACGGGCCCTCACGGAGGTAACGTGCAATTAGTGCTTGACTTCATCATTGCCGTATGCTTGGACCGACGCGAGCAGAATTTTGTCGACTACGCAAAACAGGTCGTCGTCTTCTTGTCAAGCACCGCAGCGGGCCA
Organism: Zalaria obscura; assembly: GCA_024184665.2. Taxonomy (NCBI): domain Eukaryota; kingdom Fungi; phylum Ascomycota; class Dothideomycetes; order Dothideales; family Zalariaceae; genus Zalaria; species Zalaria obscura. Next base: position 256,017 of record JAMKPW020000019.1, on the reverse strand, counting down.
GAAGGTTGTCGACTTCCTGATGCTGCAAATAACGCCTCGATCTATGGTTGCCGAGAAGCACGAAAGGCCGCCTGTACCGCAAGATGTTTCTGGCGTGCCGTATATCGCCGATCTCTCAAACGTCCTTCCACTCGGAAACAAACAGTCTGTCCTCTCACTTGGCCAGCTGAGTCTTATGCTATTGGTAGACCTCATTGTATCTCCTATCCAACTGCCAAAGGAGAAGATACCGGTTCTATTACAAGTCGTGGTAGTATTATGGGACTATTACGCACCAATGGTCCAAGACCAAGCACGAGAGATGCTTGTCCACCTCATACATGAGCTGGTCATCTCGAAAATTGAACCAGGAAGCACCAGTCCAGACAAGCAGTCCATAGAGGACTTGATCGAGTCCATAAGGCGGCACGACCCGAAGGTAGTCTGGGCGTACGAAGACCAGGAGGCAAAGGAAGGCACCGTGGACAGGATTAGGGTGCCGGAGCCCATGTCGTATGTTATCGAGGAAGTGGTCAAAGTCTTTGCCGTGTCCTATCCTGGTATACACGAAGACTGGGCCAGGACCACGTTGACCTGGGCAACATCCTGCGCTGTACGGCACATCGCTTGCCGCTCATTCCAAATTTTCAGATGCATCATTGGCACCATTGATCAGGCGATGTTGGCGGACATGCTCGCGAGACTGTCGAACACGATCGCTGACGACGAGAACGACTACCTGACATTTTCCCTGGAGATACTTACAACTCTCAGAACGGTCATCCACTCCCTCGAGCCGGCGGAATTAATTCGCTACCCACAGCTCTTCTGGGTTACATGCGCGTGTCTCGATACCATCTTTGAGCGCGAATTCCAAGAGTCGTTGTCAATGCTCGAAGAGCTTATCAATAAGCTCGATCTGAGCGATCCAGCACTCGTCAAGCTCTTCCTCAACGCTCGTCCCTCTAGGTGGGAAGGCGACTTCGAGGGACTACATGCTCTCGTTCATAAAGGCCTAAGATCTAGTACTTGCCTCGAGCGCTCACTTGGTATACTGGAGAGAATGATCAAGCTTCCTTCGAGTGAGCTTGTGGGTGGTAGCCATTGCCTCCTCTTCACCGTCCTTGGGAACCTGCCTCGATACCTTCAAGTCTTCGAAGACGACACCGACAGCCAAGCATGCTATTCTTCAGCGGACGTTCTCGCCACCGCAGCTGAGCAACAAGGATGTGACAACCTCGCAAGAGCCTTGACCGGCTTTGCTAGCCACCGATACCGCAACGTTGACGACTTCCTAGGCCAGACAGTTTCCGCGATAAGGACAGCTTTCTTCCCGTCTTTGGAATATCAGAGTCTCGTGTTTCTGATTGGTTTGCTCAACAACCAGCTACCTTGGTTCAAGATCAATACCATGAAGCTTCTCTGCGTCATAATCCCTGACATCGATATGCGGAAGCCTGAAATCGCCTCTCAAGGTCCAGACCTGATTTCGCCAGTGCTGCGCTTATTGCAGACAACATACTGCCCTCAGGCATTGCTGGTACTGGACAAGGTCATGTCAATGACAGGAACACCTCTAGATAACAAGCATCTGCGGATGAGCATGGCGGGCGCACATTCAAGCCGTGCTACTCGGAAAGAGTATGACAGTACTCAGAGTCTTTACGGTATTCCGGAGGAGTCTGGCTGGTCCATCCCAATGCCAGCAGTCCACTCAGCACGGACCCGCCACAACGTCCACGCAGTCTTCTACACCTGCGGCAGCGCAGGCATGAACGGCACAGAAGACCTTGGCACACCCGACATACCATTTCAAGAAGAGTACCAATACGGGTCCTACTTCTCCGACCGCACCGCAACCATGCTATCCGAAGACACACGAGCCGACACCAGTATGGGCGAATTAGTAATGAAGCTCGACAGCCTCGACGACTTCTTCGATGACCAAGTCGACGCCGTTATATCCCCTGCCGGCCGCAACAGCCTCCCCCGCTACCCGTCCGGCCTGATAGAAGACCACGAACACTTTTACGACAAGCAAACCCTACCCATTCTGCACAAATCTCTCAACCGCAACGCCTCCGTCACTTCCTTCCAGACCGGCTTCGCAGACATGAAATACACCTCTTCCCGCGATCCAGCCATCATGACGCCCACGGCGTTCGCGGCGCAGAAGACACCCCCGACCGCGCGACCGGGCTTGCATGGCCGATCCATCACGAGTCCGGCCATGGGTAACGGACTTGGTATGAGCAGCGCGTTCAAGCGCACGCCCCCGCAGCAACACCTGCACGGCTCGGACTTCCTCTCCGGCGACGAAGCCGAGAACGAACCCATCTCCGACGACGAGTCTTCTTTCTCGCGCCTGCAGAGCTCGGAAGAGGCGTTGCCGCAGCAAGCCGGAGGGCTGGCTGGACGGCATGCTGCGGGGCTGAGGGCCGGATTCAGGAGTGGGATGAGGCGGTTGACGGGCGGGGCGGCGGCGGCGGAGAGGAAGGAGGCGAGGGATGCGGTGAGGGGAGTCTTTGCTGCGGGGGGACCGAAGAGTCCGAGGGTGCCGAGGGTGCCGGCGGTTTGGTTGAGGGATCCCAAGAGTGCGGATTTGTAGGCGGGGAGAAGGGGAGAGAGTGGGAAGGGAAGCAGATAAAGGAGAGGGAGGCAGAAGGCGAACTGAAGTAGAGTTTGCTGGAGTTAATGCTGGAGTGTGTAGATATGGGACGGAATGGTATTTGTGAAAATGGTCGAATGGGCGTGGGAAACAGGCGTACTAGCGTCGATTGTTGGTTTTTGCACGGAACTACATACCCCCCAAATTACGCACGGCGAAGTTGCAGGGAGCTGTTTATACGAATGAAAGGGTTCGGGGTTATGTATAGTTATGTACACTATGTGCTATTTGCGCTGATGTGGTCATGTCCACCATATCCAAGCTTTCCTTTATCCTTCTTCTCATCCTTCCGAGCTGCGTCTTTCGTGGCATTGCTCTTACACCTCCACCCTCGCCTGCCGAACAGAAAACAGGAAACAGTAAAAGTTAGTAACGCCGACGCACTCGTGAAGCGGTCGGACATGCGTGCGACGCGTACTGGCACTGATGCAGGGTATAGAAGCCAAAATATAGACCATGCCGGCCGTAAAATGCAGTGTTATAGGGCTGCTGTAGACCGTCTCCTCCATTCGTTCCTGGTTGGGGACGTGACGTGACTCGAGGTGCATCGACCGTGAGTCCAGCCATTACCCATCAGTATCCAACATCAGGCGGAATCCCTACTCCCAAACGCCATGCTATCAAATCCAAAAAATGCTCTTTTCTTTTTTCACCCTCCACGCTTCATCAAAAGGAGAGGTCCAACTAAGCGCCCCTGCCCGGTGGATCACCCTCGAGCTCATGCGTGACTCCCCCACTGTCCCCCGTCTCATCGCCTTCAATAACTTTCCTCCACATGCCCGGCACACAAACACAGACAAGCGGGAACGCCTTGACTTCGCCATTTCCCAACGTCTCCGGACTCGCACTTCCAGAACTAAGCCCGCTATCCCTCGCCACTTTGCCTCCGTCGCGCCAATCCTCAGCGCTACCCTGCACGCGCACGCCCGTCGCCCACCCGTCGTCCCAGATGCCCGTCACTTTGAGCATGTCACCGCGTTCGAGTTCAAACTCGTCGGCCGCGCGCGGGGCGTAGGCCCACAGGACCGAGACCAGAGCGCCGGGACGGATCTCGTCGGTGGAGTAGTAGTCTTTGAAGAAGGCCAACTGCTCGCTCTGTCCCGTTCCCTCCGGCGACGAGAACGTGTCGCCGTTGCTAGGTGAGGTGTCGTGGATATCGCCCATGCCGAGCGCAGAGGTGCTGGACAGGGAGCCGCTGCGTTTGGGCGGTGGGGCTAGGCCGTAGGAGCGTTGGGATTCGGGAGTATCTTCTTCTTCAGAGGAAGTTTTGGGATACGCAGTTGCGAGGCCGTAGTCGTGGTGGTCGGAGGAAGCGGAGTGGCCGTTGCCTTCTAGGGCGGTCATGCGGGCGATGCGGCCACCTGGTATGGGATTGAAGTGGTCGCGTTGGCCGTCATTGTACGCCATCTCTGGACCTTGACGGACGGGAGATGGTTGGTTTAGGCTTCCGACAGGACTTGTATGGCGGCGACGGCGGGCTAGGAGGCAGCAGGCTATTATCAAACCAAGGAGGAGAGCGGCGCCGAGGATAGATCCGACAACGATGCCGGCAATTTGTCCGCCTGTGAGGCCGTGGGTTGAAGCTTTGGAAATGGGAACGTTGGTGCTGGTAGAGCTTGCAGTTGCCGAGGTAGTCGGCGAAGAAGTGGCGGAGCTAGTGAAGAGAGGTTGCATGGTAGATGTTGCCATGACTGGTAGAACAACTCCGTCGCAGCGGGTAGTACTGTTGGAAAAGACGCAGCAAGAATCGGTGGCGTTCGGCGAGCTGGCCGCACAATATGAGCACAATCCGCTGAGATTGCTCGAATAGCCACAGTCGTCAGGCTCGTTGTCTACGCCTTGGATACACGTGCCGGATAAGGAATCCGCTGGAAGCGCACAGTTAGTGAAATCTGCTCTAATCTGGGTGAGAGCCCCGTCTCCCGCGGTTCCGCATATATTATTGCTGGCAGCTATGTCTTCCTCGCTTTGTGCGTATTCAGCCTGTGAGCTTGTCAGAGGTGGAAGTTTGCTCTTGTTTCATGGTCCACTTACGCAAGTATCCGCACAAAGCGGCCGTGATGCATCCCCGGTGAGACTGCATGGCGTAAGCGAGTTTTGTATTATTGCATTGCATAGTACACTAGTGGTGTATCGTGCGTAGTAGTCGGTAGTATTAGAAGAGTCGAATGACGAGCATCCAATAAGGTTTTGATACCTGCTGCTGATAAGCGAATGGTTCAAAATATGACATACAGAGAATGCTCACCTTTCTTGTGCGAATGCTCCTGATATGTACTGTTGTATCTGGGTATCGAATGACGAGGTGTCTGTCACATTAGAGAGGAAAGCACTAGAGATCGTTTTAATCAGCTGCCGGCTTCACAGCTCTCGCACAGGTGATTATGCTTACAAAAGACCGGTAACATCAGTGTCGGTTGATATGGACGACGCATTAAACGCAGAGCATTGTGTTGAGCCGGACAAAGATATGCAGCTTTGAGCATATGCAGACGGTAAAGCCGTTAAAGCGAGCGCGGACAGCACCCCAGACCGTTTCTTCCACCCCAGTCTTAGTTGTGCTGAACGTTGACGCTTTTGAGGTCCTGCGATATCACCACCGGCCTGACCCCGTTGCTTCAATTGTCTCTGCTCTTGCTGTTGCATATTGTGTATGGGTTCAGACGGCGTCTCAAATCTCGACTTCAGTCCGCCCTGCACGCTGAGCCGGCAGACAGCTCCAGACGTACTCATTACTCCTAGCTCACTCCATGCGAAAACACCAATGCTTTTAGCGGTCGTGTAGTGTTGATCTGTCCGTCCAATGGATGTGAAGATGGCTCAAGGAGGCACGCAATGTCATAGGTCAACCGCGTGAAGATGCGATCTCCGGAAAAAGAAGCAAGGGCTGCGCGACTGCGTGAATTGTGTGCGTTGATGCGTGTCGAATGTACGATTAGAGAGTGGAAAGGAGCGTATAGAATGCGATGGTGGAACGTCCTGTTCCTGCTGTTATTTGCGCGTCGCTCAATGCGACTTACCACAGAATTATAGGCAGGTACGAGGTACGACGGAGTAAAGAGACAGCCGGCAACGAACGACGGACCAGTCGGGGCTCTGTTTGTTAGCTCTCTCTCTCCATGCATTTGGCAGGGACGACGCTACGGCCCTCTCATGCATGAAACGCGAAAGTGCAGGGAAGTCCGGTTCGCCCTTGTAGGTCTGATTCCTCCAAACCTTACTCTTTCCGTAAAGATAGAGCGTTCGCCATAGGGGAATATGGGGAATTGGTGTGTTTGATTGGCTGAGCTAATTCAGGCGTCTACAGAGCCGCAGATGGGGCCGTGCTATGTCCATGTGGAAATTGGTACGTTCGGAAGCTAGTCAAGGAGTGGCTGTGGATGCCAAGACGGACATGTTTGCTCTGATCTCTTCAATTATCCTGCAAACGCTGGTTCTTCTCACACAACAACCCTTGAAAGTGGCAATGTTTATCGCAGTGGCCCCATGTGCATGAGGCTATATGTGCGGTTGCGATGGAGTCAGCGTGGTGGCGATGCTGGACGATCAGCCAGGGAACTGATATGGCCAACCTCCGATCAGCATCGGCCAGCGGCGAAATAGCTCGCCTCCCTGGGACCCTATCTGCACGTTCCGTACTGCATACCTTCCTCGCGCAGGCTGTCGATTGTCATTGCGAGCTTCCGGCATTGCCATCTTGATCGTTATATTAGCACGCATTTTGCTAAGAATTGCAGTCAAGAATAGCTCCTTCACCGCGCCAGGCCATGATCCTGTCTGCACATCATCCACCCGGGGCGGGGAAGGCCGCTCTGGGTGTGGCGTGCGTACTATTGCGTTATGGCGGAATGGCCACTGTATGTCTCAGGTCCAATAGAGACTCACCAAGACTATTTTCGGACGGTTCGGCTTTGAATACAACCATCTCATTGAGAGCAGGCGAAGGCGACGCTGCAACCAAGGAACGTCACTGCCATGGTAGCTTCATGTCATTCTTGAGCCCAACGCAAGGTACCTTGATCGACTGTCCGCAGCGAGTACCCTTGTCCCGTAGACTGCTTCTAGACTATCAAGTGATAGCGATGATCCCACCATCACTCGAGGTCATTGTGCTTATGATTCTACTACAAGGTACCTACTCTTAATATCACTGTGGGCCAGCATCACATTTTGGACATGCATGAGTCCACAATTCGTACAATTCAGTACAGGTAGGGAGCGAGATTACATACATGGAAGCCCAACACTCCAGGAAGAGAATTGCCTTGACTCGCTTCGTCAGAAGGTATATGCGAGCAATGGTCGAGAAAGACATAGCCGTAACGCCAGACACCATCCCAGACACCTTCTGCCACGGTACAGATCATGGATATATGTGATAGTAATGCCTCAGCTCTTAAGAGCCTCCAGCCTGCCGCGCATTTGGGCGAGCATCTCTTCTTGATCTTCATCTTCTTCCGGCTCCTCCAGCTGTACCGGCACAGCCTCCTCTGGCTGAGCAGCCGCCGGTAATCTGTCTTTGAGAATCTCTCCCAAGACCTTGTCGACCTCTGCCTCTGCTTCCTCGTCCTCGCCCTCTAAAAGCTCATTGTCCGGCAAGCTGTCCCCAACCATTTCTTCGATAATGCCAGCCTTTGTCAGTTCCATGCTCAGCTCCCTCATAGTACCGGTGAGCTCTGGCATCCGCACAAGCGTGTTCACATCCTTCATGATTCCCGTGCTGGCTTTGATGCTTCCTTCGATCTTCCTCACCGAGAATGCCTCGTTGACCTGCATTCCAACGCTCTGTAGCTGCGCCTTGCTCGTCGCTAAGCGCGCGCCAACTTTCCGGACATGTATGAGCTCTCGCGCGAAAATCCGAGTTTCTTGTGCGGCCTGCTTGGCTTGTGATGGATTGCGCTGCGCTCGTTTGGACGCCTGGAGGATGAAGTTCTTCGTCTTGGCTTCTAGTGCCTTGTTCTGCTGTATATCACGATCGAGTTTGCGCGCATTTTGGCGGACGAGTGCATTACATTTCCTTCTCTATCGAAATCAGTACGATCTTGAAGTAGACTTTCCCACAGCGAGAGGCCTACTTGTTGTTCCGGGTCTGGACCGTAGAAGAAGGCCCTCACGGTCTGCATGTTTCACGTTGACAGAAGCAGCTTTTACCGACCCGCAAGCATGCTGAACTCAAGGCTAGGACTCAGTGCTATGTATGCTCCACAGCCGGTGTACGAGAATCTTAGCAATCGGACTATGAGTCGGTGTTACTCCACGCGATGGTGAAGCTCGTGAATGGCGACCAGGCGTGGTCCCCCAGGCTTGGCGTGACGTCGCCTCTCAGCAGCTGCTGTCTCGAAAATCCCACCTGCATGCCCCACGCAGTAGAAAGCCACCTTCATTGCACCTGTACACCATAGAGTTTGCAGAGACGACGAATATTCCGCAGTGAGTCGCAACCTTGTTTTTCTGAGCCAGTGACGCCCATATCCACGTGTTTGTTATAGCTTTAAAGGCATACAGTTTACGCTGCAGCAGCTGATTCGATCGCCTTCCTGTAGCTTCTAGATCCCCACAAACACCTCACCAGCAGCAGCCTTGCTTTCGCGACCTGCATACTTTGAAATACGACAACCACCGCAGCACAACCTTCGACCAGCAGAGAACGTATCCTACACATCTACAATGGAGCAACCAACGAACACCACCGACACCAAGTCGCTGAAGCAAATCATTCCCGAAGGTAAGCTCAGCTCCCTCACTGCGACACTAATGCGCAGAACATGCGAGTTAACGCAATCACAGTTACCTGGGCTCAGCGCTCCTCTAGCAGCGATGCGGAGAAGAACCACGTCTACCTCACCATCTCCGTACCCGATGTTAAGCCAGAAAACATGAAGTTGGATGTTCAGCCGACCTCTCTCGAATTCACCGGCTACTCCGAAACCAAGAAGGCCACCTACCACGTCAAGCTTGACTTCTACGCAGAGATCGATCCCAAAGAGAGCAAGATCAACCACACCCCACGTGACGTCGAGATGGTGTTGAGGAAGAAGGAGCTCAAAGAAGAGTACTGGCCACGGCTGCTCAAGGACAAGCAGAAGGTTCACTTCCTCAAGACGAACTTTGACAAGGTACGTAGCACAGCCGCTCGCTATTTTGATTATTGCTAATTGGTTTTCGCAGTGGGTCGACGAGGATGAGCAGGATGAGTTGGCAGAGGATGATGACTACATGAGCAAAATGGGCGGTATGGGTGGCATGGGCGGCGGCATGGGCGGCATGGGCGGGATGGGCGGCATGGGTGGCGAGGGCTTTGGTGGAATAGATTTCTCCAAGCTCGGCGGCATGGGTGGCGCTGGTGGTATGCCAGACATGAGCCAATTTGGAGGCGACGACATGGGCGGTGACGACGACGAGGATGAGGATGAGGAAGACATGCCGGCGTTGGAAGGCGAGGGTGCCACCGGTGCAAGCGCAACTCAGACCAGCAAGATCGAGGAGGTTGAGTAAATGGTTATGAGCGAGGGCGAGAGATCAAAACGGTGAGGGAAGCGCATGATCCGCTCTCGGTTATTTTCGAAAGTTAGCGATACCGCGATCTACATGATCACTGCTGTCTTACTATGCTAAAGGGAAGTTACACATAATTGAAAAGACCCGTGAGAATTTTAATCACGGGTCATTCAAGAAAGTAACATGCCGCAATTTGCCTCGCGCTTTACGGTTTCTGATTGAAGTTCATGCTATAGCCCCCAGTCTTTTCATCCTTGACAAATTGAAAATTGTCCGTGCTAAGTCCGAATGGCTTCAATACACTGTTCCCAAGACCTTTGAGCTTTCCCATCATCTCAGCCATTTCCTTGTCCTTGGCTTCGTTCAGCCTGGGAGGCAGTTCACGGAGTGCTCTCTGAACAGCTTTCCGATCTAGCGGTGACAGGTTCGGTACTGATGCTAAGTATCTATAATCTTGGGAAGAATAAGCGCTCTGATAGCAATAATCGATGAGGAGATCGCTGTCCACATACCTTCATCAGCACCCTGCAGTGCCGCCCATCCACCTGTCTCTTCCCTCGCTTTCGCACGCCGCAAGAAGGCTTTGACGCGAATCTTCTGAACCTCATCTCTCGTCCTTCCACTCTTTTGAAGCGCCTCGATTTTGGCTGCAGTATCGTCGTCTATCTCCTCTATCGCGCCTTGTGTTTCTCCGTTTCCACCAGCAACGTTCTTGCTAGGCTTGGGCAGTGGATCTATCCTCTCCAATGCGTCGATGCTCTTGGTTGCGCTTTCTATGGCCTCTTTCCAGTCTCGTAATCTCAAATGGCAGGCGGAGATGTTGGACTGTAGGACGGCGACCTCGTAGTCGAGATAGTTTGGACATGAGGAAAGAGCGCGGTCATAAGTCTGGATCGCTTCGCCATAGGCGCCGTGCGCAAAGAGGGAGTTTGCAGAAGCTTTGAGGGTATTCGACTCGGTAAGTAGTGACTGAGATACGGTCAGATGCGGCTCGACTGCTAGTGATTGAGTGCATCTCATACTGCTTCTTCTTCTGGCGAGAAGCGAGACTCCAACGCTCCTTTGTCTTCGACCTGCGTGTTAGCGGACCGCGCAGATCGGAAGCTCTGATCATCATCCGATGGGTATTCCTCGTCCATGACCACGACTATAGTGAGCTATGGAAGTGTGCGTGTTTACTTTAGGCACAAGGCATGGAGTGTTTCAAATGACGTCGCCTTTCACATGCGCAGCAAATTTCCTGGGGTGGATGTCCCTGAAGATCTCCATGCGCGCGACATCCACCTCCGACGAGCGCGTTTCCTTTTCCACAACTGGACAAACATCATGGACAGCCCTAACCCAACCTCGAATGAGCCATCGGGCGCCTCAACACCGAATTCTCGCTTCACGTCGCAAGCCATCACGGCCGAAGACACGCTGAAATCACAGACGGTTGGGTTGGTCACTTTGGCAGACTTCCGCAAAAGACGAGCAGAAGCACTTGAGCAACAGGAGCTTGAGGCTAGTAGGGCAGCCACACCCGTCAGCGAATCCAGCGCACCAGCCGATAAGTGAGTGTCTTTTGCTCCACCACACCAGAAGCATTGCTGATGACCCAAGTGCAGTGACACAGCTCCGAAGCTATTCAAGAAGAGAAAGAAGGCCGTGAAGAAGGGCGCACTATCCTTCGGCAATGAAGATGAAGAAGAGGCCACATCGACAATCACGAGCAATGACACTTCTCGTGCTCCAACACCCTTAGACATGCCGCAATCGGCTGCACCCACGCCTGCTGGAGAGGATAGCGACTCGCCTGTGATGAAGAAGAAACTGGGCGCAAACTCCAACGTCGGGTTCACAGCAAAATCTATGACCAAGGCTTCGCTGTTGAAGGAAGCTCAGATGAAAGAGCAGCTCCGGAAAGAGTTCCTCGTTATTCAAGAAGCGGTCAAGGCAACAGACTTCCTCATACCATTTGTCTTCTACGACGGCACCAACATTCCTGGTGGCGTCTGTAGGATGAAGAAAGGCGACTTTGTGTGGCTCTTTCTGGACCGCGCGCGCAAAGTTGGCGCAGAGCTTGGCATTGGAGGCAGCGACAAGGCTCGAAGAGAATGGGCAAGGGTTGGTGTGGATGATCTAATGTTGGTAAAAGGAGACCTTATCATACCACACCATTACACGTTCTACCACTTCATGGTGAATAAGACTGTAGGCTATGATGGCCCCCTTTTTTCCCACTCGGCGGAGCCCACGTTAAACACGCCCCTTACGCCTGCTAAGGGTTCCACTCCTGGCGGGCTCTCGATACCGGATCCTGCTGCGATGGCGGACAAGTGTCGCGCCCAGACTCCTGTGGGTGCAGACTCGGAGCTTGAGGGTTTCGGCGATGATCCGTCAACAATCAAGGTGGTCGATAGACGGTGGTACGAGAAGAACAAGCATATCTTCCCCGCTAGCACTTGGGAAGACTTCGACCCCACACGGGACTATACGAAAGGAGGTCGTAAAGATGCTCAAGGGAATGCTTTCTTTTTCGGCAAGTGAAGCGGCGGAAGCCTGTATATCGCGTGTCACGGCGTGTGCTTGCAGCAAGGAAGCTCAGCTGAGTGCCAGCTACCACCTCACGCCCATTGCGCAAATAACGAAGAGGGTATTCTTGTTATTGCACTATCTTTTCGAAGTACCACATGTCGAACGTTCATCCTACGGGCAAGCCACCTGCCATTCCGACCTACCATTTCTAATGCTTCGGTCAGCACGGGAGACATGGCACGCGGTGGTCACAGAAACGTGGCGAGATGGTGGCCAGGGGTCTTCACTCTGTAGAACCAGGGCTAAACATACGACCCGGGCGCGCATTGTACTCCCCTATCCGGCTTCCTCACCATCACTTGCCCCTTGCGCAAAACTGAAGCTTTCAGAAGCTCGAAAGCAATATCGATACGTGCCGATTCAGGAACGATGGGCCAGACCGATTTAGACAAATGTGGTATAGATTAACTACGCCATCTGTCGAGAAGAACATCGCGGCTGACCGCAGGTGGTACAAAGGTGGTGCCCTGGAGATCCTTGCGCCATCTGCCCACCCGAGACAAATGTAATTGCTATATTGAACCCTTCGATCTGCACGTGCCTCGCATATACTGGGCGCTGTGCAACGTATAAGAAAGAGCGGTAAACACGCATGTACACCGCATCGAACCAGCCCGCAACTGCGGAGTCTGGACACTGGACTTTCTCCTGCAGATCTGACCTCACAACGCGGCGTTGGCCCTTCCGTTATCGTGGTAGATGTGTACCAGTGCCGTGTCTACGCTTTGCTAAGCCTTGCAGGCCTCCGGGATCCAATTACTCTTAGCTAAACACACCTTCACTTGCATGCCGTCTATTGATGCGCTTAACCAGTGCGACCCATTGCGATGCCAATTAGCGAAGGCTGACAACTTGTGTAGCAGACTGCTTGTCTTCCTCTCTAGGACGACCCCTGAATTATGCCAATAATATCGCACACGAGCGGGCTTCATCAGGCAATCATGAATAGTTCTCAGGCACAACAGACTCCTCTTCGGGACATCATTTGCGACGGTGACTATGCCGCAGCAGGGAATTTCAAGCGTGGCAGGTATGACAACGGGCAGCCTCGCGAGCCCATGTGTCCACGAGGCTTTGCTGCCACTTACCTATGGCCCTGGGGATGTCAGATCTCGCCGTCAATGAGACACTGCATTTTCGCGGCCCATGGGACCTCCCTGAATTGCTCGCGATCGACCGAGCGGGCTCCACACCTGCATCTGGAATAGCAACATCACGTTGGCAGATTGTTCGACGAGTTTGGGCCCGCTGCTACGTTCCTCAGCATCTAGACTGTGCCCTGATGCGGTATTGAGTGGCAGGAGGGAACGGAAGTTGATGTCGACGCTAGAGAATGAGGCGTTAATAGAGGCTATTCATGGCCTATATCAATATTTTCAAGCTTGGCGCGAGTGGCTATATGGATATAAAGTGCCCTTCAGTCACTGAACATATGGGCAGCACCAGCATCAGCATCAGCATCAGTGAACATCAACGACCAGCAAGCACGAATTACATTCGCTTCAAACTTTCGTATACCCTCGTTCCAAAGACCCTTGTCTTCCCCAAGCTTCCTTTCCTTGTGCTTTCAAGATGCTGCACACCATCAAGTTCGCCGTTCTGGCACTGTTCGCCTCAAGGTAAGATGTGCTTGGGCTCCGGAGTTCCATCCGAGACCGTCCCATCTCCGGATTCCTACTATCAAGCAGGTACTGATATTGAAAAGCGGCCTTGTCGCAGCCCTTCCCGGTGCCGGCGGTTACGGGAGTAGCAGCAAGACCTCAAGTACCACTACAACTACACCACTGAAAGGTTACGGATCCACAACGACTTCCAGCACTAAGACTACACCCACTTGGACCTCAAGCAGCAGCACCACAACCACTGGCGTTACTACCCACACGACTTCTACCGCCAGCTCCTCAACTTGCACACCGAGCACACAGACAATCATCACTAAGAGCTCATCCAAGACAACTTATTGGTCAACTTGGTCAACTGTCGTCCCGAAGCCGTACTCTTGCCCGGGCACCAGTACCACCGTCTCCGAATGCGACGTTACGACCACATACTCCACCCCTAGCGTGTATAAAACGAAGACACCAGTAACCTCATCCGGCAGCTCCGTCTCCCACTACCAGACATGCTACACCACCTCGAAAGTTATTTGGACCACCAGCACCGGCTACAAGACCGTCACGAACACCGAATACGTCCCTACCACCGCGACGGTTACCAGCTACAAGACAATCACGACCGAGGTCCCAAGTACGTGCACGAGTATGAAGACCAAGGTGACCAGCAGCAAGTCGGTCGGCAAGGTCCCATATACTATTACGAGCTACAAGACTGAGAGCACGTGCGGCTTGAGCTCGTACTAGGTGCATCCGATGGACGCTAAAGGGAGTTGCTGGGTGCAGAAGGAAGTGCCAGGTCAGAAAGTTCGATAAAATGTGATGGGCCATGGCATATGCAGCAGGAGGATTGCTTTTGAGCTTTCGCCACACTACCACACTCTCTTGATGATTTTTTTTATCCCCTTCTATGAGAAAGTTAGATTACTGCAATTATCTTTTCACATTATGCCATTTCCCGTACGCCGAGTGCCAGAGGCTGTAGACTGTGCGACATATGGAGTATCCACGAACCATGCCATATAGAATATTTCCTGGATGTCGAGTCTGTCTGACAGAATTTCGACCAGTCAGCCAGCAAATGCGTTATGGGAGAGCAAGACAACTTGTCCCTTGCCTAACCTTCTCTGTGGCTGAATAAGCGAGGCGGATCTGACAATGCTGCTTGTTCGAGTTCCTGTAGAAGGTAAGGCAATATTCCCCGTGAGCCCACTAGTTCGCACTTGGACTTCTGATCAACAAGTAACATTAGTCACTAATCCGCTGCTCTCACGATTTAGATATCGATGGGATAGCATTTGTGAACCACAAAATTTGTGAACCACAAATGGTGTACCGGGTGACGGCAACTAGGGAGACTATTTTGGGTTTGCAGTCCTCGATGTCGGAGACCCTATGTTGCTGTGATGTTCCGCTTCTCACCACCAAACCAGAGGAACTGATGGATCCAGACTGCAAGTATGGAGGAATGATGGCCCGATAGCCGCTGCGTTGCGCACGTAGCATTACCCAAGCAAAGCATAAGGTTACCCCTGCTAATCTTTATTCGCTTCTCTTGACAATTTTGGGAAGAGCGAACCAGCACGCGCCCATGACAGCAAAGAGACCGATAGCAATCGGATGTAGCACAAATGTGCCTGCCGCCTGCGCCAACAACCCCGTCGTGAACGGCGCCACTGCACCGCCCGATGATCCAGCGCTCGAGATGAAGCCAATGCTCGTCATCTGGATCTGAGCCGGAAGCAGTCGGGTGAAGATGGTCTGCGAACATGGATATACTGGGCCGAGAAGGAGCCCCACGACTGCTACAGCAACGGCATCGCCAATCACGTTCGGGATCAGCCATGTGAGCAGCTGGAAAGCGATCGCGCCGGCAATCAGCACGTATACGAACAGCTTCTCTCCCACTCTTGGGGCCAGGTGCGAGAGGATGAAGCGACCGAGCGTAATGCCAGCCCAGAATCCAGACGTCACGTAACCGACCTTGGCCGGATCACCTTCGCGGTAGCTGATCAGGTAGGAGATGACCCAGCCGGAGATGCTGACCTCGGCGCCCTGATATGCGAAGATGAAGAGGGCGCCTATGAGGGTGGTACGGGTCTTGAGGCTGCGCTTGAGCAGCTTCAGGCGTGAGGTCTCCCCTGTCTCCGTTGCGCGCTGACGGCTTGCCATACGTTCGAGACGGGCGTTTAGTCGCGTTGTTTCTTCTTGCTCATGACCATGGAATGCCCAGCCTGCGAAGAAGATTACCGCGACGCGGACGGCCAGCGTGATGAGATAGAAGCGGGACCATACTATGCCACGGGATGCAATCGCAGTGGCAACGATAGGCCCAACGATACCCCCGATGCCATAGGAACCGTGTGCTGCGCCGAGGATGACGGTGCTGTTCGCAAGGTTTGCGCAAAAGACATTGTTGAGGGCAAGATTGAGGGCATAGCCGAGACCGAGAAAAAGGTAGCTGTCCTTATCAGCGAACGTGCTCGATCAGAGATAGAAGCAAGTAGAGCTTACGCTGCGACTACCACACCAAATGGTGGGGTCGTGACAATCATCACGTATCCCACCAACATGATTGCTTCTGCCAGTATGAGACTCTTCGCACGTCCAAGTTTTGCTAGGATACTGTCTGTCGCGAATGCTGTGAGGATGAAGCCTACAGCATTGGTGACGAAAATGAGCGATACGATAGCGTATCCAATGTTGTAGTCTTTCTCCATGTACGGGATCAAGGCGCCCGGTGCTAGATCTTGCATTAGTACATTGACGAGAGAACATGCGGCAGGAACACAAGCACGTACCGCTGTCATTCATGCCATTGCCGAAGTAAGTCACGCACGCGCAAAGGACCCTCCATTTATTCATAGACGGGTAAGACCAACTAGGGACAATCCGAGCTGCGTCAATCGCTCTTTGACTGGATGGGCCATTGGACTCGAGTTCATCCGGGGTCATGGGTGTCTGGAAGCCAGATGGGAGCTCTGGTCTTGCTTCGTAAGGCGTTTGAGCCCCAGCAGGTGTGATGGCTCCGCTGAAAGACCGCGTCCGAGTGGCCGAGGCCTCAGCCGCAGAGCGGTTCTCGAGCTCGATTGATGCAAGAGGAGGTTCGCCTCTGATATGCGACTTCTCAGGCGGAGCAATTCCTGATGCCGGATCCATCTTGAGAGCTGCTGCGAGACTGTAGGCGGACATTTTGGGTGCAAGGATGGATATCACGAAGAGTAGAGAAGAAACAAGGAGACAGTAGAATCAGTGATGGAGGTTGGGGCCGGATCCTCTCGAGGTCATCAACGAGGTGCGACGGCTAGCTTATTCATCAATTCTTCATGTAGAGGCTGCGCACTACATGTACTACCTATACGCCTCTTATGACTCACGAGATGACGCTGATTGTGGGTACAATGTTGTGGTACATTATTAAACATGCTGAGAGGCAGTGAGAGCTACCAGTGTACGCACTTACCAAAGTGTTGTACTTAGGTATGGTGGGGTGTGGGGTCAGTAGGCTCGGAGGACTTGCCTCGTTTCAAGGTTTAGATTCGGAGGGACTTTCCTCTTTCACTCAGCTCCGCCCAACATGGAAACTCCGACGATGACCCGCACAGATGGAAAGCTCGTCTCGAGATCAACACCTGCACATATACCTAGGTAAGTTACAATCCCTAAGGTAAGGTATGCATAAGGACCGCACGAGAGCATCAAGGTCATTTGAACAGTTTTTGATATTGCATCGGGAAAGGTCCTATCTTCAAGTAAAGCACGATCGCAGCAGCACATAAATGCACCGATTCCCGTCGCTTCCTGGCATAATACGCCAGCCCATTCAAGGCGCCGCGCTCAAAACGGTAGCGGAATCTTCACGATTCCAGCACCCATTACCAGTCCTGCCATTTCCCTAAAACCGTGACCCATGCTATAGTACAAGTCCATAAACGCCGCAGAAAGAAAATCATTAATCTCGTGGAACCGTATGTGAGTGAGTGCTTTCAGGCACTCTGGGTAAGCCATTTCTGGATGCTCTGGCGAAGCACGGAGGATGACTCTGTCTTTCCCTTATCGACGCTCCTGACAATTTGCCTCAGTGCATCTTCAATAGTCTCCTTGCATTGCTGCTGTGACACAGCCATGATGGAAGAGGTGATGGAGCCGGCACGACTAGCTGGACGACCGCTGATGGAGCTTGATCTGGAGCTGATTGAGGATGCCCGCAGCCTTTGCTCACTGTCAGCGAGCATTTTGTCAATTGCGGCAACCAAAGTCCAGTCGGCAGCGGTAATAATCTCTTCTGCAAATTCCTCGCGGACAATCTTCTCTTCCCATTTTCCTTGCGGAGCGGGCTCTTCCGTTGCCTCCTCCCTGAGCGGTGGCCGCGCGTATGAGGGCGTGAAGACTACCAGGGTAGGAGGGGAAGACATGTCCGTGGCAGGATAATCCTGACTTGGTCTTCTCTCTTTAGGACCGTATGCCCAAGAGGGGGCCTCAGGAACGGAGCTGTACGACTCTTTGCTAGGCTGTCGCGGCTTTGGCGCTTTCTTTGGTTTGACCCTTGTGTGTACGATATGGCGCTGGAGCGTCAGACGCTTTACACTGCCGGTCAGCTTGTTGACTAAGACAGTCGAACAAACGTCGATGTGGCGCTCGACTCGATCAGACGCTGTGTCGAGCAAAGCTTTTGCCGTTGGAGGGTGCGGTTCAGCTCTCATTGCAGCCTTGATCTCTGCTTCGAGCTCTTCGTAGGGCTTTACGGCCTGGAGTGCGAAGTCTGGGTGGAAGGCCTCCAGGAAGCCAGTAGCTCTTACAAAGTGATCAATATCTGCTGAGGACACCTTTGTCGTGGCTGGCGCACCAACTCCGATGGATGGCGAAGAAGGTGCTGAGGAACGCCCAGTAGAGTCGCTTCTCTGAATTGTCCTGCTCGAAGGGAGTTTCTTGGCCGAAGACTTGATGTCGATGACTCCTTCCCACTCGTTGTACTGCAGTTGATATGGCGGACCGGTAGGCTCCTCTGGCGAGCGTATAGAAGCTGGGCGTGAAGGAGATGAAAGGGTATGGGAAGATGGGACGGAGCCGGCACGGGAAGAGATCGGGGTAGCCTCTCTCGTCTGCATGGCCGAGTCTATCGGTGCAGTTCCCGGACGAGTAACGTCCATAGCTTGTGCTTCATCAACCATGCGAACCAATTTTTGGCCCGATTTGCGACCAGTCGAGTCTCTTCCACCCTTGAGGATGCTACGCAGAGACTCCTCGCCGGTGTTCCCGCTATCGCTCCTCTCCGTGAAGCTTGACTCTCTGCGTGCTCTCAGACCGCTCCATCCGCTACCAAAGCTTCCCCATTTGCTTTGAGATTCGGAGCTGGTGCTGAGGTTTGTGCTGTTGTTGCGCTGCAGCTTCTGAAGCATGTTCATGGAAACGCTACCACTGCTGCCAGGACGATTTGGTGATCCAGATGGAGTCCGGTCCTTTGGGGACCTCCTGGTTGCAATTGGGATGGCAGGAGTTGCAGTGACCGTAGATGTCGTTGCCACGCTACTCCTGCTCGGCTCGATTCCTTGCGGGAAAAGGAACTCTCGACGGAGCGAACGAGAGGTTGAAGAGTTGGACAGTTGACGTGGTGGCATAGAAGGCCGGGCAGGGATGTCTTTTTGGCCTATTGTCGCAGGGCTGCCGCAAATCGTCGAAGCTAGTATACTCTGAGAAAGCTGGCTTGGCACAGGGGGTTGCTGAACCGTAGAAGAGCTATTGGAAGCGGATGACACAGTGGATCCAATCCCGCTAGCAAGCGAAGACCTGCGGCTGTCCAATGACACTGCTTGAATGCTTCTTCGAGTAGATGGCATGAATGCCGATAGCAGAAATATCAAGCGGCGTGCAGAGTTTTGGTCGGCTGCAATGACGACAGTACGGTCCAAGGCCTTGCAGTTCCAGGCAGTTGATTTGCGCAATGCTTCAGCGAAGCATCTCTTGTCTTTAGAGGACATGAAGGACTCTAGCATGCGTATGTTGTTACTGAGAGTAGCTGTGAGAGCAACCGGAAAGAAGTTGGCGTTTGATTTGGCCCGCATGGCGCGAATTTGATCTCTCCAGACGCTCCATTTGGTCTGACCGTTCAAGACAGTTGGGACATTGAGACCACGCCGAACGCGGTCTATGGTCTCGTTGACCTTCCCAGCGACGGTTGTATTGGTTTTCAACTTCTGGCTTCCGAGCTTCAATATCATGGTTTGTGTAAACAAGTAGCTGTTTTCCGAAGCGAAGCGATCATCGGAGTAAGGTCTCGCACGCGGCGCTCTCGAGGCATGAATCGCATCGATGCCCTGTAACAGTTGGTCATAAAAGATGTGAAACATTGTGCGGTTCAAGTCATCTAAGGCTCGCTCAATGACTGACCAGCGGGCCGTGACAAATCCCATATGCTCATGCGAATCACTGTGAGGCAATTCGATCAGGATGGCCAAGGCGTACATGGGCGTCCTTGGTGGACGGTTCAACAAGTGTGCAGGTACGTCAGTGCCAGCGAACCGCTTTCCATTAATTGCGTCCTCTGGGGTAAGCGGAATGTTGAAGGTCCTTGTAACCATCATCAATTGATTTGGTTTCTCACTTGCGGACAGCTGAGTGATTGTGGAAGTTGAAACATCGCTCGACGAGCCCAGTGAGCGGAGCGGCTGTGAAACCCGCCTCTTCATCGTGTGCGTCTTCGTGCTGGGACCTTTGTAGTTCAGGCCGGGCTTGCCAAACATGCAATCCAACCAGGACTCGATTTCTTCCCTCGAATCTCGAGCAGGAGGCTCTTGCTCGGTCTTCTGCGAGTCTGCCAGAGATGGCTGGGTCCTAAGGTCTGCTTGTGTACGAGCATAGCCAAACCAACCACTCGACGAGGTGAGACGTGAGGGTGGGTTAAACTCATTGGTTGCTTTGCGTTCTTGAGGGGTGGGAATCGGGGTTCTGGCAGAGGAAGATGAGGACTTCCTGAGCTGCGACACCATTCTCTCGACACGTGCACTTTCATGTTCGAAACTCTCTTGGTTTGTGCGACGTGGAAGGGATAGACCTCTCTGCAGCTTCCCTGGTGAGGATGTGGGTGTCACGGGTGCAGCATCGGAGTGTGAGTCGTACAGAATGTCTCTCTTGGTTGGTCCACCTCCGACACGAGCTTCATCTTGAGCTATGATGACCCTCACGTTTTCAATGTGCAAGAACAATCCATCTTCTGCCTTCTCGTCGTAGATAAGCTTCGGTGAGCTTGTCTGAGCTGTAGACTGTGTAGCTTCACTGCGCAGTCGCGCTCTTCGTGCGGACGTCGCGTCGGGGAAGAGGAGGGCGTAGGTGTGTAGGTCTTCTGCGACGTCCTTCTCGCTCGCGTCACTGGAGGCCGTGAAGGGCCGTAGGAGTGTGTTCAACATTGTGAAAGGTAAGTCTGATGTCCTGCCAGCAGGAAAAGAGCGATGGCGTTCAGTGAGGATGAGACATGTGTGATGACCTGGAGACCATCATGTGTGTCAAAGGTGAGAAAGCGAGGGCCCATGGTAATCTGTCTGCGAGGTGAAGTTTGGCTGTGCTGGTGAATGTCCTCCAATGATGCTGATCGGCACGCGAGCTTGTCGCGTCAGGTCGGAGGGGCTCAGTCGAAGACCAATTGGTAGTACTGCTGGCAATTGAATAACGGGCGCACTGCTTATTCTCGTTTCTAAGCACGCTGCAGATGTTGGGGATGTGCTGGTACTTGTGTTAAGTACCTTCAAGTGCCGCAAACGATCGACAGGGATGCTGGCTGTTCTGGATGAATTGGCGGTGACCGGCGGATTGCCGCGGTCCTGCGGAGGCAACGGGTATAGCGTCGTCAATTCACGATTCGCACTCTTTCAAGTTGTCGACACATCATATACAGCGGTAACATTCTGTGCAACTTCGGCAGCAAAGCCACAGTCTGTCGCTGGGCGGACTCGCGGACTCGGGCCATGGGACAGAAACGCACCGGTATCCGTAGGAAACGGCCCGCGCGCTCGCTGAACTCTGTCGACAACCGAGACCCGAACATGGACATGCGCCGTACCATGCTTTGACAACGGATGCGCTGCGACAGCAAGGTTCTTATATTATCAAGCTGCCACATGCGGCAGCCAACACACGAAACAGGCTACCACCACGGCTGGTGTAGCGCATCTGCGTGCTAACCATGCAGAGAGCAGATCCCACACTTTGGCCCCTGCGGTGCGTCTTTACCCGTGCAAACACCTCTAACCACGTCGCCGGGTCCGTTCTAGAAGACCAACCGAATACCCTTTCGCCAGATTCATCCATGGATGTTCTGCCGTCGACTTGAGCCACGTCACACAAGGCTGAAGCCGCGTGCTGCCAGTCAAGCCAATGACGCTCCGGGTCGCAATCTGACTGGCCGATTTCTGCTCGACATCCCCAAGATAATTGAAGGAAGATGCGCATGACCAGTATATCATTCGCGGGACCGTCGCACCAATAACAAGTTGAATTTACAATCAGCTCGGCAATACGTGGAGCCAGGAAGAGGATAAGCAGGTTGCCCAAACCCATCACCATGGACGCGCCAGCAGATGTGACCTGTCGCATATGGAAAGAGTCTGTCTCGGATATGGTTGGACGCATATCTATGCAGGCTGCCGCGCGCGAGAAACTCGATCAACTCCCGTCGTATGGCATCAATTTAGAAAAAGAACGGCTCGTTTCATTATAGTGGATACAGGGTATATACAAATCAAGTATGCGCCAGACGCCTTCTTCGGCAAGAGCCTTGCCTTTTCAAGCTCCGTCAGGAGAGTATATATCAATCAGTAGTGGACTTGGAGGTCTGCGAGCTCAGACTCCGCGACCCAGCTGGCTGCGCATTTCTTGCCTGGCTTAGAGTGATCGGCCCATGGGAGACGCTTCGAAAGTTCGAAGGCGGTAGTCCCAATGTTGGAATATCACTGTTAGCCACGGGCAAGTGTCGCAGTCCAGGAGAGGCAGCAGTCTTAAACGCGTGCTTGTAGAATTCTTGCAACGCAGCCCCATCTTGACAAAACTTCTCGAATGCCAGCACAATGTCATCTGGGTCTGGCGCAGGGCTGCTATCGCCAGTGTTGCGACTAAGTCCACGTACAGCCGTATCTGTTACTGCTCGGACCAGCGGCGAGGAGTAAGGCGACGGGCGGTCCATCCTCGCTGCAGTATGAACCATGAAGCGGCGCTCTTGTCGGTCCTGCCGGTCGACTTTGTCGAACTTGCTTGCATCCTTCGCAGAGGCTGCGCGATTGCCGCACAATCCATTCTTGACGCACAAGAAATTTCCGTCAGGGTTGATCTGGATGAGCAGCAAGCCGGACTTGTGGATGTACTGAATCATTCTGTAGTCAGGCTTGCCCCAGGAATACC
Organism: Zalaria obscura; assembly: GCA_024184665.2. Lineage (NCBI taxonomy): Eukaryota > Fungi > Ascomycota > Dothideomycetes > Dothideales > Zalariaceae > Zalaria > Zalaria obscura. The sequence continues at coordinate 233,295 of JAMKPW020000019.1, read as the reverse complement.
AGACGTCTGCGCCTGATTCCTCAAAGTCCTCGACTGACTCCCGGTCAAGCACGAAGTCAAACTTTCGAAGAAGAGCTTTCTGATACGCGTGCCTCTCCTCGTGCGGATGCGGTGCGAACGAAGGCGATTCGAAGTAATTATGCGGCTTCGAGACTGGTGGGGGAACCGCAAGCTTGACGAGATAAGGTGCTCTGAAAGGATGATGCTTCGTGATCATGCTGGCCTCGGCCAGCGGCACCTCAACAAGCTTCAGACCGTAACGCTCCACCAAAGTAGCCCATTGCACGATGGCATCCTCAATGAGCTTGGCTGTAGTATTCATCCAGTCGATGCGGATATGATAACAACTGTCTGGGTTATGGATACGATCGTAGTGGAGGTTGAGGATCTCCGGCCGATCTGATTTGCCACGATGGTCAACATTGTAACGCAGCATGTGCGTCAATTCTAGTTTCGGTTTCCCGTTCATCGACCTTCTGGTGGCGTTCTCGGTTATGCTCTCGTCAGACTGTTCCGTACCGGACCTAGAACGCGATCGTTCGGGTAGTGGCGATCCTCTAGTGCTTTCAAGCAAAGGAGTCGACGGTACAGATTTGCCTCCAGGCCACCAACCGACAGAACTGTCAGGATGAGCCGTCTTTCGGTATTCCGGGGCAATTTGGTAAAAGTAATTTCCGTCTCTGAATTGATGCTTTGACTGGACATGAGTGAAAAGACCCTTCTTCATGAGGATGTTTCCTAAGCGAACCGCTTCATCTCGGGAGTGGATATCTTTGAAGCGACTCAAAAGCCAGCTGGTGAGCTCATCGCCTCTGAAGCACCGGTAGTGGAGCTTCAAATGCCATCTTCGATCGACGACCGTGATACCTTTTGGAGGATCTGCCTGCATGTCTTGGGCAAGCCTCTGCATATCAAAGTCATTACTATGGTAAAGCTCTGCCTCTGCGAAGAGCTGCGGAGCTGCAGCGACATCACCGGCGACAAGATTATCTGCGTGACCTAGAGCGAAAGCTCTCGCGCAAGCCGCAGGGTCGTTGGTTTGATACTCAATAGCGAGAGGGTTCAGGTCCTTTCGCTGCTTTTGAAGCGACATGTGGAAGCGACGCTCATCCGGAGGTACATATCGATGTCGCTGCCAGGTTTGCGTAAGCTTTTGGATACCTTCGAGTCGAATCTCTTCGTCAGTGTCTTCGGCAACAACACTTAACGCCCGCCGGTTGCCTTTGGGCGGCTCCACCGGTATGAGAACAAAGCGTGCCCGCCAGTACGGCATATCTTTGGTCAGTTCATCCTGATAACCGGCCAGGAAGTGGTCAATCCTGTTCCAGTCGTACTCTTGCCTCGAAGGCTTGAATCGAATATTCCTGGTTTCATATTCTGTGGCATATGCCGATCTGACAAAAGGCGTATATGGCATTGCAGGATCGATCAAGCCCGTAGATTCGACAGCCGCCATCGGTTTTCGCTTGAATCTTTTCACTTGTACTTCTTCTCCGCCAACGCAGAGAAGCTGATGTATTGCGGTTCCAACGGACATCAGAATAGTGGCTCCGTCTTCTGCTACGAAATCTTTGTCGAAGATCCGGGCAAGAGATGCGGCGCTAGAGCCAACGTACCGATCAGCGTCTTCACCGATGATGACTTGAAAGCCATGCGACAGCCGGTAAGATATGAGTTCCCGCAATAACATCTCCCTTGCGCGAGGCGCCTCGGCAAGGTCATCTCTTTCGAAGGGCTGCAGCACGTACGGATTTTCGTAATACTCTGTACGGAGCTGCTCAGGGGTGGGAAAGTGTTCGTTCGTCAGAGGGAGGGCAGCAGGAGAGCATAGAGACTTCCATTTGATGGCTGAGGTTGGAATTGCTTTCGGAAACACATGGTGCCAGCGGCGAAATTGACTTGCAATACTCATGTTTTCCTTTCGGGGATTAGAAGGGTTAAGCATAGTCAGCCAAGGCGAGAGTGCATTGAGAGGTGACAACTCCCGCATGCCTTCCCGCTGGTCACCACTGGTCGCTAAGTTCGAAGGGGGACCTGTTTGTCGCCCTACTGTGGAAGCATCCTTGACCATGAGGTCGGCTGGGTTCTTAGGGGTTTTGAATGTGCTCCTGAAGGTGTTCAGCTCCGGTACCACATCTCTGTCTGGCGACTGCTGCGGTATACGCCGGACGGTTCCGGTGTCATGCCCGTTTTCTTTGCCTTTGTTCTCTATCGGGCCATTTCTGATACTGATCGGATCACTGGCTTGCGATTCTTCTGTGTTTGTGGCCCCGCTCTTCTGGCTAACCGAAGCAGAGTCAGATATTGCTTGCGAGGGTTTGCGTTGGAAAGACTGCAGCAAGCTCGCCAGCATAGACGTCGGCTTCGCATACGTGGTTTGCTTTGCCGGTATCGTCTCGTTGTCAATAGGGCGACTTGTCTCAGCGTGTTCAGCGTCCACCTTGATACTGGCGATGCTCTTGACTGTACCAAAGCCGCGTGGGCCCAAGCTGATCTGTCTTGGAAGCGCCTGGCGTTTGGGAGCATCAGCTATCAACAGCGACCCCTCGTCCTCTCTGTACGTCTTCTTCGGACTGGTTGATGGTGATTGCTCCTCGGAGATGGATCTATCATTGGTTCTGGCAAGCGAGCCAGGAGATGCACGCTGCTCAAAAGATGTTATCTTGCGGGGGGACTGGCTTAGTGGAGTCGCATAGTGTTTATTATCAGTATAAGAAGGCTCATTGAGGTCGGTCTTCGACTTTCCGAGCAGAGAGCGCTTGCGATCCAGTACAACCCCATCCTGTGCGGTGTCTGACCCGGCAAAAGCGCGCCGATCATATTCCTTCATCCAGTCTCTGAGTGGCTGTCTGATGGTGGCATCCAGATGCTCGCCGATATCCTCGGAGTCCTTGCGTGGAGATCCGTCCATGAAGCCAGCACTATAGCTGGAGTTGAAACTCGTGGCCAGGCTAACGTCGCCCAGGTTATCAACAGCTTCTGGTCCCAGCCAAGGCTTTTTGTTGGTTGTATTCATGCGGTGGGGCTGCGATGCTCGCTCATGGAGGAACGGTACAAAGATGTCGCTCATCTCATTCTCCATGAGACCCATCATCTGGAGCTCATACATTCGGCAGGTGGTCTTGAAACCTCGCCTTCGACCTGAATGGGCTTTAACACGATCATTGGCACTTTCTTGCAGCATTCTGTTGCTCAGCTCGTTCGATTCTCCGGTCCAGAAGGAAACGTCTATCCAGTGTGGTAGCGCATAGCTCCATTTGGCGTCATCATTAAGATCTTTAGTGGAGATGTTGGCACCTTGGTACTCCGAGCGAGGCTGCGAACTATGGTGTCCTCCCCTCAAACTTGTGGTCGAGAAGCTTGCAGGGAAATGTCCTGCTTGTCGAGGCGTACTTACAAGACCGAAGCTATGCTCAGCAGGGATGCTTGTCGGCTTGCCGGCGACAAGCGGCGTACGGTATGCGAACAAGGGCACGGAATGCAGAGGCATGCCTCCCAAAGCCACTAGGTCGATGCCAATCCCGCTGCCGACTAATGTGTCCGAAGTCAGCTTGAGCATGTTATAGTCCACTTCGAAGACGCCAGTTCCAGCTGTAACTATGACCACGGAGACGCCGGTACGGACAAGGTCCCTATCAATGTAATCCTTGGAAAACTGGGATGAGGCTAGATTGATGGCTTCAAGGATATTGCCCCTTGACGCCGTTGACAAGGTGCCTGCAATAAGCGGCGCATCTCCTGGTGGTAGTGCTTCCTCCTCCATGGGCACACTACTTGGTCGTAGATACCGGACCTCGGATTTTGGCAGCGTTGAGACATCGCGCAGGAAGGAGTTGAATTCCCTTTTCAGCCTGTTCAGGATTTTCACCCAATCTGCGCTTGCGGAGTCTGTCGTTACCACGCGGTAATAGTCACGGAAATCATTCCCACCAAGACCACGTCGGTGTTGAGGGTGTCTGGAGCCAGACTTTTCCGGGTTGACAAGGACACCTCTATCATATTCCATTCGTGTGAACATTACAAGGCTCAAAAGGTGTCGGACTTGCAACCTCTCCCACCGCTTGAAGAGATCAGGAAGGAAGCCGTTGACGACCTTGTTGAACATGATCTCTCCTGAGCCTTCCGCGTCGAAGTCCCACATCTCCCGTGACATCTGGATAAAGATGACATAGCGGGCAGACTCACTACGAAAGATTGGTTTGGTGTCGGCTGAGAAGTAGGCCGAGCTGACGCGCTTGCCTTTGACGTAGATACTTCGGACAGTAGCCTTGATCGTTCCTAAGAAGAGAAGCTTCTGTCCCTTATATACTGATTTAAGAGTCAATTCGGAGATGGCCATACGCCACATGTCCGCTCGGGCCAGGTATTCATCCTTGAAGGCGAGCTCTACATGTGAGGCGGTGTGCACATCTTCGTCTGCGGCACACACCAGCACCTGAGTCCGGTTGCGAAAGCCAAAGACTGAAGCAGTGTCTTTGTGAACAGAGATGACCAGATTGGGATGCTTTGCTAGCTGATCAGAGCTGGCCACAGTACCAGCAAACACTAAGGCTTTGCCGAAGTCCAGATTGTCCAGATTGTAGTCAGGGTCGCCTTTGCGCCGCCGCTCGCGCTTTGTCCCGCCGGATGCCGCTGTTGCTCCTGACTCTAGTGGGATATCATGAGTTGCGGCCTTGGTATCGGCAGCCTTTGCATCGTCGGGCTTCTTGGCTTCAGTCTTCGAGAAGTCCTGGACGTTCACGGTGGCTTTGAGGGCTATTATCCGAGCAGGTCGACCAGCAGTCAACGTGTTCGATGCAAAATGCTCAGGGTTGAACACGACTCCTTGGGTCGATAAAGCATCATCATGGAGCCAGAGAGTGCAGACCTGCGCCCAGTCCGCGGTACCGGCTGTGGTAGACATCGCTATTGATATGGCGCATTACGGCTTTTTCTGACGTGCCGCGTCCGCGTTTTGCATCTTGGATATGTGAGGCCAGTACATCTGAGATCTCCCGGGTCCTTTCGATGACTATCCGTCATGCAATACAGTAATAGAAGGGTCGCGATGCATGCGCCTCGGTGGACGTCTGCGTGGTGTTTGGTACGTCTTGGCAAGCCCTGCGAAGCTTTCGTCCTGATTGCGTATAGAAGAGTACAGGCTGAGGGCTGCTCATAGTCAGTCGCTCATTGGTAGTATCGCACTATAGATATGTACATGTAGGCGCACCCATAGAAAACCTAGTCACCCTGAAGGTTATTACTGGTAGCTGATACACAATGCATGGCTTTTGGTATTCTCGTCTAGACGTCTCTATGTACAAATGCGACACCTGTAACGGCCACTACTCCACGTCTTGTGTATTCCTGGCCTTTCCGGCATCCTGCGCTTCGACCTCGACACCAGTCGTGATTGGAGTGCAAAGAACCCTGATCCTTGCTTCAAACATCGTCTAGAACTTGTTTTCCGCAGGCGTGGATCGCCCCGTGGAGGGAGACATGCTGTATGGCGCCTTGGACACCGTCAATGGCAGCTCTGACACGATACACCGCGCCTAGAGACTTACGAGCACTTTCTTCGCATTACAGATCCTCCACGCAAGGTTTTGGGCGCTGCCGTCGGCAAGTACTACCTCAGGGGCGAATTCGATACCGAACCTATATCCTGGTCAGTGGCATTAACAATGGGTTTGATGATGGGCTTACATTTGGTGCACAGCAAAGACGACTCTCTTCGCGTACTTGCCTTCCCGCTCCAGGGAATCGCCGAAATGATCGTCAACGGTCCGAGGTGCAATCTCTGGGTCCCTGTCGAAGCAGTTCTGTACAAGAGGTAGCAGTGCTTCCTCAACAGCCCTGCGGACGAGACCGTTCTCGTCCACCTCCACGTCGTCTACGTCCAATCGATCGATTCTGATCTCAAACGGCAGGGAGATAGCCATAACATTGTGCTTCCCATCGTGATGATAGCGGAACTCGAACACGCCGTGTGTCCACCACAACTTGTCGCCGTGAAATTCCATCTCACCAGTAAGGAATTTTCTCTGCTCCCCGGTCTCGGTGGTCTCGACGATTTCGCGGTCAGAGACGAGGATGCCGTCCTCGGCGGTAGTGATATCATATGCTCCTTTCCGGGTAGCGATCCACCGGCCTTGAGAGCTGACCCGAGTGACTTCGCGCGAAGCATTGTCTGCGACCATGTACAGGCCTATCCAGTCCTTGTTACCGTGGTGGAGTGGTGCCTTCCAGCGCACCTTTATCGGAGCACCGTAATCGACCACGAGCGTACGGAATTCCGAAGTGTACTGCTGAGGGACCTGGCCATGGGAGCCTTCGCGACCACTGTGTCGAGGGATAGCGGGAGACTTTACTCCCTCGATCTCAATTGAGTAATCCTTGGGGTCGTAGCCTGCAAGATCAGGAGCAAGCCTTGTGATGGTTATGCGAGCCGGATATTGCTTGAAGAGTGTTCTGGAGTCTTTCACGATGCTGTCCACCCCAGCCGCAAGTTTCGGGCGCGCGGAGTCAATGAAGTCCTCCACGAAATCGAGGGTCTCCTCTAGCACGCGATCGACACTTCCCTGCCAGTGTTGGATAGAACCTGGAAGAGATCGCTTGAGGCTCTTAGAGAGGCCGGAATCTTGTCGTAAACTCCGTCCATATAATTTCTGCATGTGTGGGCGTTCGATGAACTGGATGAAGCCAAGGGTCAGGACATGGCTTAGAAGAGCGACGAAGAATATGGCCTTGCTCCATGTAATGATTGCCACACCCCATAGACCGGCGAGACCAATCACACGTTCTGGGTTGTTCAAGAACCGATATATGCCACCATAGGTGAGTTTGGGCGCGTGGTCAAAGAAGAAGTCGCCAAAGAACCATCCAAATTCGCCGAGCGACTCGTAGATGCTGATGATGGTCCACAAGTGCAGTGCGATAAGCCCAGCGCCCACAACGTGTCGTAACGTAGCCAACCCGTATGTCCAGTCGGGTGGCAAATGGTACATCTTCCACGCCGCGCAGACAAAGCTGGTATAGCACATAGTCATGCTAAAGTGGTAGACACCTTTCCACTGCCGCCAAGCTTCCTCAGTGCTCTCACCATACTTGACAAAGTGCCGCGTCCACTTCTTCTTGTTCGATTGCCGATCAAGGATAAAGCCAATACCCAGAGAATACCAAAGACGCCATCCAACTGCACTAATGACGAAGAACGTTTGCCAGAGCTTAGTGGTCGGCGTAAGGAATGCGATGCTGTACAAGTATAGCTGCATGACCACAACAGCCACGTCAGTGACTCTGTGAAAATCAGTATTGTGCAGACCAATGAGGTTGTGGATTGGCGAAGGTTGACCAGTAGATGCAATGGGTGGATATCCATTTACGTGACCAGCTTCGGGCGTTGGGGACTGCGGGCGCCTTGGTTCGCTCGAGGACTCGCTCCGCTTCTTGGGGAGTGGCTGATTGTATGTCTTGTCAATGTGGGGGTTTTCGACAATAGTCAAGAAAGCAAACTGTGCGGCGTGGGCAATGATAGATATCATCAAGACCTTGTAGCTTGCTGCCATAAGAGAGATGCCGTAAAAGCCGGCGTAGCCAACCGAATACATCGGGTGTGGCGCCATCTCGAAGACGCCATCGAATGTAAGCTCTTGATCAATGAGGTAGAAGAAATCGCCCCAGTACCAGGCGTAATCCTTCACAACCCTGTGAGCATCTAGCTTGACCCAAAGGTTGAACAGCACTAGAGCAATGCCGCATACCCAGCGAGCGAGGGTCATTGCCATGCTTTCGCCAACAGGACGGCCACCACATGCGATGGCAAAGCAACAGTAGGCGGTGAAGTCAGACATCAGGATTAGATCAACCACTCTGCGGAATAGCAGCCAGGTGTTGTACTCAATAGGGGCTTCCTCGAATTTGTAATCTTTCGCGATTTTGGTCTCCATTTCACGCTTCAGAAGCTTGTAGAGCTGAGGATGGGGGTTTTTGCCGCTTTTGGGATCCTCGAAGATGTGCGAACGCTTCGCCCATGCAATCAGGCGCTTATGGTGGGATTGCATGTGTAGAAGCCAGCCGATTCCGGCATTGTAGGCTGCTCTCCAGAACAGGAAGACAATTGCAAATATTGGTATGCTGGCGCTTCTGGGTAGAATATATAGCAGGGCAACGTGCCAGGCGAGCACGGTCAAGATGACGATATCGGATGCATTCTTGGGTTGCGTTGGGCTCAGAAGCTGTGAGACCATGTCATGAGTTTGCGGGACGGTGAAGACTGTGTTGCAGAAGATCAGTCGTGTAAGGACTTTGTCGTTGTTTCTTGTTCATTGATGAAGCTCTCCATTCGTAGCTAACACTACCACTATATGCGCACTTTATAGTCTTATCCAGTGGGTTATAAAACGCACCTGTGCCGTCCGGAGTCCTTCCGTACGTCTTCTTCTCTTTCTCATCCTTCCCAGCTTTGTCTTCCTCATCATTCAATGCTTTCACTGTGGCTTGTGCCGTTTCGGACGATTGAGCATGCTGAGGTGTCGCAGGGTCGTGCGGAAGTCGCTCGCGCAAGGTGCCTGTCCCGAGGCCATCGTCCATGGCGGAACTCATTGCAGAGCCAAGACGCGGTGTATCTTCGTGATATGTGATGGAGATTGAGAGGGTGCCAGCTCCATGAAAGTTGGAATACGTGCAGGCGTAGAGGAACCTTGAAGAAACCAATGAGGGGAAATGGACACGGGGAGCTTCACGGAAAGTTAATGCATAAACTCTGGAATCCAGAGTGGGGCAGCCAGGTTCACGGCACTTGGCGCGAGTCGACCCAACCAATGCGATGATCTTCAGTAAGAGTAGAGGGGACGATGACAGTCACAGGATGTCTTCTCGACTCGCATAGGTCCTTTTCGCGATGCCTCGGTGGTGTGGTGCATGCAGGTCGTTTCTGTGGGCATGACGTCGTGGTTCATCGGCTGTTGCAGCAGCCGCAGGTGGACAAGCCGGGCCCGGGGCTCCAGACTGTCTGAAGACTGCACACCAACCATGTGCTACACCTTCTAATGAAACAAAGCAGCCGGGAGGAAACAAGCTGTGAATGATAGGAAACGGATGCGCTGTCTGGCGTTTATACGTGTATCTGCCGCCACCCAGTTTGGCGGGCAGCTGATAAGCACAAGAACCGACCCGGTACTGATCTGCCGATTGATCCAAGATATCGAAAATAGCCGACACCTTTGACGGCTCAGTTGCATCTGCTTCACCACTGAGTAAATACGCTGCCTGATTAACCTCCAGCGACAGCAAGGTAAGCGTCCTCGAGATTGTCTTGCTTCTTTTCAACGACGCGATTATCGCCGAGGTGTTTGTATTAATTTCCTTAGGGAATATCAAGTAGCCCGTAATTTCAACAGCGAGTTTCTCATCCTACATACTCGTAAATCTGAACAGCGATCAGTCCGTTCGTATCTGCGATGTAGAGCAAGAAGCTAGACTGAGATGACTCAATTACATATTCAACCATGACTCGATATACAGCAAGTACAAGAGCCTTCCATGTACTTGCTTCCATTAGTCTTTCAAGGGGCATCCCTATTACTCTGAGTCTCGCTGTGTCAATCTCTCGAGCTTCCTCCTGGCACAGATTCAATAGAAGGCACCTATCCCTTATCTCAATAGCAACGACTCAATCTTCCTGACTTTCACTTTCCCTCGAGAGTTCTGTGCGGGTCCAGCCATTGACGATGTGCATATCTAAACGTGTGTCTTGCTCTCTCGTCATTCTTCCCTCTGGCTCTCCTTCTAAAATGTCCAGTAGGTTAGGTATATGGAAGGAGCTGTGGCGCCTACATTTGCATAGGATCATCGTAGTATGCTATCATAATAGGCAAGCTATCTTGAGTGCTGAGACGGCATTTCAAAATTGCAAAATCAATACGAAGAGCTCCACAGAGGGTGTGTACATGTATGTAGTTCCGCCTCTACACTCGAGCGGTGTGTCTGGTTTCCAATCCGTCATAAACCCCCCTATGCAAGCATTTCCCCATCCCTACCCACCCCTCACACCATACCAAACGCCCCATACCTTTCCCTGCTAGGCTTTAGTTCATTAACCAATACCATCGTAACCAGCGCTAGTAGAGCTCCAACAATCAACGCCCCCCACTGCCCTAGAACCCGTCTCACCCTCTGCCTCACATCCCCAAAAGGCTATCCAGCACTCTTCCACATCAAGGCTTATACTCCGGATCGACCTTACTCTGCTTAAACAAGCTCTTCCCCTTCAACCACTGCTGAAAAGCCCTATACCTCTTCTTATCCCAGTCCTCCTCCCTGACCGTAAGCGGGTCCTCCTCAACCTGCAAAAAGTCCTGGAAATACGGTATATTCTCCTCGGTATCCCACGGCGCCGCAATCTCGCCCGCTTCCTCGTCGCCCTTGCCGCTATTCACGTAGTCGACGTACATGAGATTGGTGTCGGATGGGAGCTCGGAGGAGACGACGAGGGGTAGATTCAGCGGGTGTGAGACGTAGTACGAGTATTCGCCTTCTTGGTCGCGCGTTACGGACGGGTTGAGGGAGTTGTGGTGGAATTGGTTCAGGGTCCATTGGGTCATGAGCGCTTTGTCGGCCGGTTTGGGCTCGTTTTCTGGCTTGCGCGTCACGAAGTCGCCTTCTGCTGTCGGCTCGCGCAGGATGCTTGGTTGCGCGGGTGCAAAGCGGGTGTCTGGTTTGGCGTTCGCGCGGGGAGCATCGTTTTCGCTGTTAGGGTCCACGATCTTCACGCCTTTGCGCGGAGGCTTCTTCTCGGGTGAGTCGGGTGAGGGTCGATTGGGGTCAAGGCGCGGTACGAAGGGGCTGAAATCGAACTTGCTGTCTTTTCGAGGTCGCTCTGGAAGGTAGCGGTTGGTAGAGTTGATGCGGTAGGCATACACCTTGAGGAATGAGGACACCACCAATGGTCGATAGTATTCCAGCCAATAGTCATCAAACTCCGATATGGGTCCCTTAACGAGCTGCTCCTTGTATCGCTCTGGTGGTGGAGGGATGGTTCGCTGCTCAAGGAACTCCGGTGTATACCACTGGATGTAACTTCTGCGTGTACGATCTAACCACGCTCTCGGGTCAGTGTGGTGCAGATAATAATCTGTGGAAAGGTCCCACAGCATGGGTTGACCCTGAGCCCAGATGTAATTCCCGAGAAAAAGATTGTAGGCCTCCTGTCTTTGAGCATCAAGGAACGAGTTGTGGTAATAGCGCTTAAAGCTCTCAACCATATCTCTTGAATGACTCTGCCAGTGGTTAATCTTTCTGTATGTAGCCATAGTATTGACAAGATGTGAACCGCCATACTGTACAGCGATGGTATCGCCGTGATCGTGAAACATATGCGTGAAGATGTTTACCGCGTCCGAATCGTACTCCAGATCTACTGTGGAAATGACACCCAGAGCCTTCAGCTGATGGCCAAATGCTTTCTTGCCAATCACAAATTGTGCGGCGTTGGTCCGGTCCAAGCAATCGATGCAGTTGGTTCGCGCAACGCCATTTTGGACCCGAGGCAAGTCTTCTTCGAAGTTGCCATTATGGAAGAAGCCGGTCTTTCGTACAATATCCTCTGCAATCGTCTCGAGGTTGCCGATAACATCACCGCCTCGGGTCTTGGATGCTCTGCTCATGTCGAAAGCCTTGTAGTCGATCTTCTTGCCGTCGGGGAGGAATTGGTTGAGATATGCAATGGCGTTCTGGAACTCGTGGAGTAGCTTTGACTCTCTCGGTGTTCTCTCGCGGGCTTTGATGAGGTTCAAAACGTAGATGGGGCACCCATACCGCTCGAAGAGGTTGTCAAAGTGCAGCGCAGCTGGCTGGTAGAAGGGATCGGTAAGGTTGAGATCAATGTCTGGCTTCGGAGTAACACCGCTGTTGTCCTGCGTCCAGTAGAGGGGAATGCTACCTCTATGATGAACATAGGAGGTGTATGTAGGACTTGAGAAGAGCCGAGGTCCAGGAGCGTGGAAAGAGGTAGTGCGCAGCTCAGATACGATCTGCTCTGTCTCTACATCATTCGCTACGTATCCGAGATCGTTAGTGCCTCGCTTGAGGAATCGAGCTCCGGCGAAGAAACGCGACCGCCTGCCGATGATGGTGACGTAGACAGTACGGCCAAAGACATCAAGAGCAGCCTGATCGATGAAGCCATGGATAATTGGCAAACACCATTCGTAGGCGTTCTTCAGCGAGCTGACTGCAGGATTGAGCAGATGGTGGTTCCAGACAAACATATCATTATAATCGTGAGCTGGTCGTTCCCGTCCCGCGTTTATGGCAACGCGTTGACTTGTGATGTTATGCTGTAGGGTCCGTGTGATGTTGTACGAGTAGCTGAAGTAGAAGGACCGGGTCAAATCCAGGTTGTTCAGGATACTCAGAAATCTAGCTTCTTCCGGATTCCGATCACGAGCGAAGCGTGTGCTTGCGCCAGTAGTGAGGGGTATCAGCTCCGTGCCATCAATCTGGTAGATGTAATGTCCTCCTATCATTGCCACTTGCTGTCGCTTGGTGATGAGCAGCATGTAGTACGCTTCGGTGAACCTGATGAAACCCAAGATGCCCCAGAAGTTGCATCTTACTCGGAGGCCACCAGTAGCTTTGTTGCCATCATCTATCGCGGTCAACATCTGCTGGACCTCCTTCTTGGTATAGCGAGTGCTGTCTTCGAAGATCGAAAGCTGCCCGGGGGGTGCCGTGCGGTCAATCTTCAATATCTTGAACTGTTTGTCCGTGATGTCACTACCAGTTATGTAGTATTTGGAAGCGCTCTCATAGAGTGTGAATCGATGCATCCGGTGCGAAATAGGTAACTGCGGGTCGTCTAATGTCGTTTGCTTCTCCAGGCGGCTGCTTTCGCGGGTGACCTCCGGGTCTGGTATGAAGCGTTCTGGTTCTTCACCAGCTGTCTCTTGCAGGCCGACCTCCACATGTTTGAAGTCTGTCACATCGTCACCGGTAAGCTCACTGGTTGCCCGTGTTTCATCACCAGAGATTGGTTCAGAGCTAGCCACGTCCCCACGGGAGTCGGTGTCCTCGTCATTGCGATTCGCTGTGTCGCCACTGTTCTGCTGCTCTAACTGCTGCAGTGCAGCATCGAGGCTTTCCAGAACGTCATACTTGCCTGAGCCGAATGGTTCTTCCCCAGCACGTTCCGACATATCGTACTGTGAGCTTAGTGGCGACGAAGAACCGGTCTATCATTTGGGTACATTGATGTTTCTTCAGGTCGTAACATGCTTAACTTTGCCTTACTGCAACCAGAGCGCAAGCCAAAAGAGGCCTTTCAAAGACAATATAGCGTCGTGAAATGAAATATATTGTGCAGCACGGAAAGTACTCGTGGTCGCGTCCAGGAAGGGAGGTAGCAGTCGACCAAACGCGGCAGGACCGGTCTTGGCAAAGCTTCGATATAAGGTACGCTCTCGGCACGAGGTTGCGAATACCCGACATCTCCAACATCCCCAAGAGGTGACATGAATGAAAACTAATTGTGATTTGTGATTTGTGATTTGAGCTATTTTCATTCATACTCCATATAGATGGCCAATAGAAGGCTTCGTCATAACATATACACAAAGGTAGTCGTCCTCCCCACACGACCTTCTTCCCTAACCAGAGGGACGTCCGCATCACGGTCGCCCGACACCACGTCTTCGCCTTTCCTGTTCGCCCGACGCAGCACTACTCTCAGAGTCCCCGCCAGGATAGCTACCAGCAACATGAAAAAGGCACAAACAGCATGGCCCTTAACAAAGAACGGCTCATCAGTATCGGGATAGAGTCTAGTGCCCAACAATGGACCCAGTTGACCGATGACATTCAGCACAGCCACACCAGTACCCTTCCCTTCGTCGCTTTTCTGGTTGTTGATGGTCCAGACAATGGTGAGCGTGACGGCGCTGAAGAATCCAGCAGTGATAGGGTAGATGCAGAGATAGCGGACAGCATTCGGTAGATGCAAGGCAGGTGTAAGCGCCAGACCCACATAGCCAAGCATGGCCAGGAGAGCATGAATAGCGATTGGGATGGAGCGAGTGCTGTAGCGATCTGAAAGCCAGGCCGTGAGCAGCACGACGGCGAAAGAGTAAATGTATGGTGGAGCGGAGAGGCCTTGAGCTGCTAGAGCAGAGTAACCCATGTCCTTGATGATGACTGGAGCAAATACCGGCATCGAGCTGAACGCCACATTGCAGCTGAAGAACATGGCAGCCGTGAGGTAGGACTTTGGATCCGCCAACGTCTTCCCGATTTCTTTCCAGTCAAGTCTGCCACGCCGTCTTCCTTGCTCCGTTCGTGATCCCGTGCTTCCCTTCTCTCCCATACCAAGGCCTGGCTTTTCGCGTCTCAGCCTCAGCACCGCAATCTTCCTCTCCCTAGGTCTCAACCAGCTCGCTGTCTCAGGCGAGTCTGGCACCCATCGCCAACCCCAAGCTGCAGCGGCCACGAGCACACTAGGGAACCCCTCCACAAGGAACAGCAGCCTCCAGCTACTGATACCCGTGTGACCGCCGAGCCTGACGATAGCATAAGCCAGGCTGCTAGCGAAGCTGCTCGCCAGCGGCGCCGCAGAAATGAACAAGCCCGTCCGAAACGCGAGCTCCTCTCTCCGAAAGAAAAAGGACAAGTAAAACGGTACGCCGGGTCCAAACGCCGCTTCCGAGACCCCCAGAAGCGCGCGCAGAACGAGCATGGAGGCGAAATTGACGCTGACGGCCTGCAGCGAGGCCAGCATGCCCCACGCGAACACGCACAGCGGGATGTAGATATGCGCCGGCACGACGCGGTACAGCAGCGTCATCCACTCGAACAGGATGTAGGTGATATAGAAAGCCGTGAGCAGCCATTCGTACTGGGAGGGGCTGAGACGGAGATCTTCTGTCAAGCCTGCGATGCGCGCGTTGCCGATGTTGGATCTGTCGAGGAAGGAGAGTAGGTACAGGACTGCCATGAGCAGGACTAGCCGCCTGTCCAGCTTTCTTAGCACTGCTTTCTCCTCGTCGGGCGTGTATAGTTCGAAGCTTTGTGTGCTCCCTCTTCGCGCTCTCCGGTCGCTCCTGTCTACATGTATGCTGTCGTCGCTGTCGCTGTCGCTGTCTAGCTCTGTCGCGTCGTCTTCTTGAGCTTCTCCGTGCTGTTCTATCCTTTCCAATGGTATGTCTCCGCCATGTCCAACTGCACTGTAGCCTTTCTCCTCCTCTTCAGAGTCAGATTCCGGCGTCAGGTGCGCGGAGCCTTGACTAGATGTCGTCGAGCTTCCCTGCTCTTGGGTTGCGGCTGGCGCATAGCGTGGGCTTGCCATTAGTTGTATACAAGCCGGCGATCGCGAGTTTGTCAACCGCCGGCGAGCTCAATCATTGCTTCTCCATCTTGTGTTCTAGCTAATGGGCCGATAAATGATAATGCTAATGCTGGGTCCGCGGTGAGTGTACGATGTTGCCAGCCCCGCGACGGCTTGGCGTCTCTATATAGGGTAGACAAGTTAGGCCACCAGCAGCCGCAGCTGATGGGCACTGTCGCACTGTACGTGCTTAATATAGCTACATATGGGCTGGATGGTTCATATAGCATTCTCACTTGCCCTACCTCCCGAGGTACATGTAATTTGCCATGTAAAGTATACAACTAAGGTACAGGTACTGTATACGTTTACACACATGCATGAACATGAACACCTCAGCGCACATGCCAGCCGCTAATCCATGACGTGCCTGCCAAGAAAGACGCCCGACCGATGACCCCCAGCTCCAACCACCCACATGCACGCAACCACGCGACCAAACCCACTTCCTCCACACCAACACCCACGAAGCATTGCCGCCAAAATGGTCGCATAAACTCACCCTGTTCACCATGAGATAACACGCATCCCAACAACCTTGCTTACCTTAGGCTACACTCAGTATGCCCGCCTCTACCTCTGGCGCCGGCGGAGGAGGCATCGACAAGCTGGACTACCACCCCGGCGGCCGTCCGCTGCTGCAGCCGGACGACAATGTCGATAGCTCTGGACGGCCGAGTCAGGCGACGAGTTATGCGGGGAGTTTCTTTGAGCAGGTTGCCGAGGGAATTGTGGATCGCGATCGGGTGAAGATGAGAAGGGAGTTCGCTCGGTATCTGGCGTTTGGGTGGGCTATATTGAATTGGTATGGAACTTCTCCTGTTCCTCACCCAGTAGCTTCTGGGAATGGACTCTGTTGCTGACTTTGTGGCATCTGGTAGCCTCTGCGCAGGTTCGATAACAGCTTACTCCCTCTACGCGCCCCTCTTTCAACGCCGCCTCCACTACACCCAACTCCGCGTAAATGGCATCTCCATCACCGCCGAACTAGCCATGTACCTCCCCGTGCCTCTCTTCGGATACCTCTGCGACCGCTTCGGGCCAGGCATCCCTTCCCTTCTCGCTGGCGTCCTCTTCGGCGCAGGTTACATCCTCGCTGCATTCACCTATAAGAGCGGACCACCTGTAAGCGCTGGAGGCGAGGGTTGGCCGTTCGGCATCATGGTTATTGCGTTTGTGGGTATCGGTATGGCGACGAGTTGCATGTACCTGAGCGCGGTGACGACGTGCGCGAAGAACTTTGGAAGGGGGAAGCACAAGGGATTGGCGCTTGCGCTACCGATTGCCGCGTTTGGCCTCAGTGGTATGTGGCAGAGTCAGATAGGGAGTCGGGTGCTGTATGAGAAGAGGCCGGACGGCAGTAGAGGAGATGTGGATGTACATCGGTTCTTCTTGTTTTTAGGGTGCACACTGCTTGCTGTGGGTGTGTTGGGAGGCTTCGCACTGAGGATAGTGGATGAGGATGCATTAATTGATGAAGCGGTGGACGAGCTGGAACGAAGCGGGCTGCTAGAGGAGAGCGAGTTCTTCCGCCGAGCAGTTGAGGAACGCGGTTACGGCACCCTCTCGCCCGACGACGAAGAGACGCTACGTCGCGAAGCTGCAGACCGCAAAGCCTACGCAGAAGAAGAGGCGCGCAAGAAGACGTGGCTCCTGAACGAAGAGACCCGTCGTTTCCTCTCCGACAAGACCATGTGGTGGCTAGCCGCAGGCTTTTTCCTCGTCACTGGCCCCGGAGAAGCCTTCATTAACAATCTGGGCACTATAATCGGGACCTTATATCCGCCCACCATCTCGAACGATGAGATCCCAACTAGCGCAGCCACCCACGTCTCCATTGTCGCAATCACCTCCACCGTTGCGCGTATCCTTACCGGCACTCTATCCGACCTCCTGGCACCCACCTCGCAACCACATCAGCACCATCGCGGTCCCAACTCCCTCGCCAACTCCATGGCCTCGTTGCCCCCACAAGACCAGCCCAAGAAACGCTTCGAAATCTCCCGCATGACTTTCCTCCTCACCTTCTCCCTGCTCCTCTCACTCGGCCAGTTATTGCTCGCGACAGGCGTGATCCAGAACCACGGTGAGCGCTTCTGGCTCATCAGCGCGCTCATCGGAGCTGGCTACGGTGCCGTGTTCTCCCTCACTCCGATCATCGTGAGCGTGGTTTGGGGCGTTGAGAACTTTGGCACGAATTGGGGTATCGTGGCTACGGTGCCGGCGGTAGGAGCGACGGTGTGGGGGTTGGTGTATAGTGGGGTGTATCAGTGGGCAGCGGAGAAGGGGAAGATGGGACTTGTGGAAGGAGGGGATGGTGGCGATGTGCTGTGCTACGGGAGCAGATGCTATGCGCCGACGTTCTGGGCCATGGCGGTCAGTGTGTGGGTGACTTGTGGTTTGTGGATGTGGGCTTGGAGGGGACCTGGGGGCTGGAAGAGAAGAGGAGTTGCTGTTTAAAGGTCATTCAGCCTACCTTATGGTGCATAGCGGTTTGAGATCGAAGGTACGGAAGGAGTTGCATTTCTTGGCGTTTTGGTATACCTCTACAATATGAATAATCGATCTGTCTCCGAACACTTATACGAAGATAAAACCTTAACGAAACTGGATGATGTACATTGAGAACCGTACTTCCGTTTGTATCTCGGTGGATCCGCAAATCATGCATAGGTAAGGAGCTCCCTTGCTCGAGCTCACCTCGTCACGTGAGTTGCATGCTTTATGTGGAAAGTGCAACGTACCACCATCATAAATCAACTTCCGTTCCATCAAATACCATGAGAGACCAATCAACAAGTACACTATAGAATGAGTTCTATAACAGCCAACGAACGAGCAGACGCGCTGGCCGCGGACGTGGAAAAGGAGCTGAACCGAGGCGATCTTTCCCATGCCGCTCGACTAGCTCGCGAAGCAGCCTCTTTGGCTCCGAACAACCCACGAGTACAAGAAGCACTTGATCTCATCCAGCAGTCGACATCAAAGACACCTCTAGTACAGCTGATTACAAGCTACTTGCACAATGGCGACGAAAGAGCTGGAAAGGGTGCACTCCAGCAGCTCAAAGACCAGACAGCTCTGGCGAAGCTTCCGCCTCAAGATGCCGGCTCCTGTGCAACACTGCTGCTTGACTACCCGAATAAACCGCCCTTAGATCTACTAGACGAGATGACAGGAGCATTATTCTCCGCCTCTCTCGCTGCGCGGAAACAGCTGGCATCCCACATCTCTTCTTCATCCACCGCCACCGAGATCTTCCAACTACTCTTCCAACGCGGTTCTCTAAGTTTCCAAGCTTGGTCCAGCGTTCTCACCGATTCAGACTCATGGCTATCATCCGAATCGCAAGCTGCAGGCCAGGTCGGCGCGTTTCAGCTGCTCATCGGCAAGATGATGGAGGCGGCTCATTGCCATGCGGATTTGTGTCTTAATACCATCATCCGTCTCCTGGCCGCACCTTCTGCATCACAGACTTTGAAAACGCTGTTGCATGATCCAGATGTGTTCGATATCATTCTCGCAGGCTTGGACGTACGGAACTCGCTTTCCACACGGAGCCAAGCTACGCTAGCGACGGCGAAACTGCTGGAGTTGACGGGCGAGGAGGGACAAGGGATGGTGCGGACGTTTGTCGCGGGGAAGGTCGCGAGGCAGCATAATGAAGACTTGATTGTGGCGTTCAGTGCTGCGGCTGCGATATTTCCACTCGAGAGACAGATGGCGGCACAATTGTTCTTGACCGAGGGCTTTGTGGAGGAGCTTGTGAGGTTTCTGCAACGGAACTCACAGGAGGTCGGACATAGGAAGAGCCACCGTCTTGAGCAGGCGGCCCTGGAGTTGTTAAGTGCAGCGTGTATTGATAAGGCTTGCCGTGAGTCGGTCAGCAAGCACTGCACCTCGTGGTTACGGGATGTTGCGGAGACCAGTGATGAGGCTGAGCGGGCGAGTATGGCGGCATTGGTACTGGCAAAGACGAGTCAGATACCAGATGCTTCAGTGGTGTCTGAGGCGGAAACAAATGATATATCCTCGTTGCTGTCAAACATGGCTTTAAATGCCACGAACGAGGCAGACCGGCAGAGTTCTCTCGAGGGGTTGGCTTACACATCCTTACAACCCAAGATCAAAGAAGACATCGCCTCCAACACGAAACTTCTGTCTACGCTCGTCGACACGCTCAAAAGCAAGACTGCAAGCCATCCAGCCATCTTCGGTGCTCTGAACATCTTCGCCAACCTCACCGCATTTCGCCCAACGCAATCAGAGGAGCAGAAGCGTATGGCTGACCTCAAAGCCTACGCCAACTCATCCAAACCATCATCTGACAACCCGCTGGATGATGATACACACGTAGCGGCTCGCTGCAAGAAAGTTCTCAACGCGGGCGTTGTGCCTGTATTCCTACCACTCAGCAAAACCGGCTCCACGGCCGTCCTTACTCTCATCATACAGATCCTCAATTCTCTCGCCAGAGACAAAACAAGTCGGGGTCACTTAGCCCAACAAGGCGCGATCAAGCTGCTCCTCAGCATCATTCAAAGACTCTCAGCAAGCGACGCCAAACACGCCGAGAAAAGCTCAACTACGGTTTCACCCCCCACCACCTCCCCAGAGCTCTCCACCGCCCTCAACACCGCCTCACACGCCCTCGCCCGGGTCCTAATCTCCGTAAACCCGCACCACATCTTCACGCCCACCCTCCCCGCCCTCTCCGCCATCCGACCGCTGCACGCCCTCCTCCTGCCCCAAGAAGACGACACCACCCGCGACCTCCTGCCCACCTTCGAGTCCCTCCTCGCCCTCACAAACCTGGCCTCCATGTCCGACCCCGCCGTCGCAGGAGCCATCATCCGCACTTCCTTCCCCGTCCTCGAAGACCTGCTGCTGTCGCACAACACCCTGGTCCAGAGGGCGGCTGCGGAGCTCGTCTGCAACTTGATGGCTGCGCCGCAGGGCGTCGCGAAGTTCGCGGACGGCAGTGGCGACGCGAAAAGGCGGCTGCATGTCCTGCTCGCGCTGGCGGATGCGCGTGATGGGGCGACGAGACGGGCAGCTGGGGGTGCGTTGGCGATGTTGACGGAGTGGGATAGAGCGGTTGAGGCGGTTGTGGACCGTGATGGAGGCGTTAGGGCGCTGTTGGGGATGGTGGGGGATGAGGATGAGGGCGTTGTGCAGAGGGGGCTTGTTTGTGTTGGGAATGTTGTTGAGGCGCCTGGGGAGGTGGGCCGAAGGGGGGTGGAGGTTGTGAAGAGGGAGGGGGGTGTGGAGGTTTTGAAGGGGGCGCTGGTGAAGGGGTGGGGGAGGGATGTGCTTGCTACGGGCGTGGAGGTGTTGAAGAAGCTTGTTTAGGGACGCTTGGTGCAAACAAGGCGCACATTGCTCCCTCCGTCACTAGGCTCGTCGAGGCATCCCCTTTGCACTTCGGAATCGGCCAGCGTCATGAACTACGCATCCTACCCAAATCGAAAACCCCCATACCCTTCCCTCCCCTTCCCTACGCCATCTTCCCCAACACAAACGGATGCCCCGCCGTCAACCCCCCACAAACCGCCCACGCCTGCCCATTAACATAACTACTCTCCTCACTCGCCAAAAACAGCGCCACCCTCGCCACCTCATCCGCCACCGCGCCCCTGCCCAGCGGGTTCAACTGCCCGATTTTCCCTTCCGAACCCCGTTTCCGCGCCGCCGCGTACATCGGCGCCGTCATCCCGGTCTCGATCACGCCCGGGCAGATGGCGTTGCAACGGATTCCGGTCCCGTAGAGCTGGTAGGCAGAGGTTTGCATGATGCTGATTACGGCGGCTTTGGAGGCGCTGTAGTCGGTTGCGCCGGCGTTGGAACGGAGGCCCGCGGCCGATGCGGTCGCGATTATGCTCCCCCGGGGATAGGGTTTTGTGGGGCTGGTCAGGAGCATGGCGGTTGAGGCGTGTTTGGTTGCTAGGAAGACGCTGGAGGGGGTTTAGAGGGGTTTTGGCGATGGGTTGGGTTGGTAGGGTAGGGTAGGGTCGGGTAGGATAGGATAGGGACGTCCTCACCTCAACGCATTCACCCTCATCACCTCCATGAAATCCTCCGCCTGAGCCTCCCCGATCCTCCTCTGTCCAATATTAATCCCTGCGTTCGCAAAAAACACATCGAGCCGCCCATACGTCGCCACCGCCTCGTCCACCACCGCCTTCACCTGGTCCTCGTCCCCCGCGTCCATTTGTCGCACGTGCACCTCGACCCCTGGGTAGAGCGAGGCTAGCTCGCGCTTGTGCGTTTCGAGGTGGGTGGAGGCGAAGTCGCAGATGTAGAGGGCGTGACAGCCGTTGGCGGCGAATTGGTGCGCGCTGGCGCGGCCGATGCCGAGGGGGGAGTTGCAGCCGGTTATTATTATTACTTTGTCTTTGACGCGACTAGGCGAGTGTTAAGGTAAAATCTGAAAACGGACAGAAAGGCAAGACTTGGGTTTGTGGCAAGGCGGGGAGAACACCCTTCGGGTAAGTGCTTCGGCGGTGCAGGATGTGAGGAGGCGAACGGAAATGGAAACAGTGGCATAGAAACATGCGGGATTCCGTAAAGGGAAGAGATAGAGGGAAATTGCTCACGGTCCGGTAGAATCGCCAGCAATACGTGGGATTTTGGGAATGTCTTCGAACATGCCTGGATCAGGCCGGGGCACTGAGAGCTGCTCTGAGAGGGCTTGGAGCCGCTGTTTTGGTGCGCTTGACATTGTTGCTCTAGAAGGAGGCGCTGCGTTACTCGGCTTCGTTTAGATAATGGAAGATCTGTGGATTCAGTATACAAGTGATCGAGGCAAGATAATGGTACATGTAGATGTAAGTAATGGTGTATAGACTGTATACTGCTGATGCTAACTCCACACTTTCTACCCCACGCCGGTCGCCGAGCCGAGGCACGGTATAGGGTCCGTGCGGGTGCTTGTTCCACCGATACATCTTACGCCAAGCATAGCGATGACCTCTCCTAAATCCGCTCTGTTTAGGCTTAGGAGATGATGCCTTGTCGTCCCTCAACCAGGTGCATTGAAAAAGGAACCTCCATCAACGTATCGTGACGTCCGGACTTCGAGACTCAAGGATGCCTGTTTGCAGTAGAAGCGATTCAGGCGCACATCAGAGGCTCCAGTATGGTTCCTAGCCCCGTCTTCAGGAGACGGCGGGCCCTTACGAAGGAGGCCCGCTGAAGATATCACTGTACCCCTCGTCTTCAGAGTGCATCTACCGACTCAGCTACCAGACACACAGTACATGTAAGTGCCTTCTCGTGACATCATTCAGGGTCCGTAGACGCGTCAATGAGACCTGAGCCGACACAAGCGGTAGGTAGATAGCCAGGTAAGTGTCTGTATATCAATCTCCATATTTCCCCAACTAAATCCCCTCGCATATCTCCAACACGACCTCCTCTCCAGCCCACCCCTCTTCCATCCAACCCCACAATGGCACCTCCCTGCATCGCTCTAGAAGAGCACTACGTTTCGCAGCACATCCGCACCCAAGACGACCACTACACCAAATTCCCACCCCCTCTCATAGAAAAGCTCTCATCTCTAGGCTCCGACCGCATCAAAGACATGGACGCCGCCAACATCCGCCTCCAAATCCTCTCCCACGGCCCCCTCGACGCCGGCCCGGCCCCCTGCCGCGCCGCCAACACCTCCCTCGCCGAAGCCTGCAATCGCTACCCGTCCCGCCTCCGCGGCTTCGCCATGCTGCCCATGTCCGACCCCGCCGCCGCGGCCGCAGAGCTCGAGCGCTGCGTCCGCTCTCTCGGCTTTTTGGGCGCGCTGATCAACAACCACCTCCACGGCCGCTTCTACGACTCCCCACACTTCTGGCCCGTATTCGCCAAAGCGGCCGAGTTGGACGTGCCGATCTACTTACACCCGACATTCGCCGCTGACGAGTGGGCGGGCCACTACGAGGGGAATTTCTCGGATAGGGCGAAGGTGGCGATGGGGATGGCGGGGTGGGGCTGGCATGCGGAGACTGGGCTGCATGTGCTGAGGCTGTGGTGTTCGGGGCTCTTTGACAAGTATCCGGGCCTCAAGATTGTTATTGGCCATATGGGCGAGATGGTGCCGTTTCAGCTGGATCGGATCGTGGGGATGAGTGAAGCCCAAGGATGGAAGGAGGGTGGGAGGGGACTGCGAGAGGTGTGGAGGGAGAACTTTTGGGTTACCACCAGTGGCATGTTTAGCTTGGCGCCGTTGAGGTGTTTGTTGGAGACGATCCCAAGGGAGAAGGTGCTGTTTAGTGTCGATTATCCGTTTAGTGGGAATGAGAGGGGACGCGCGTTTGTGGAGGAGGTGGAGAGACATGGCGTTTTTGGGGAGGAGGAGTTGAGGGGGTTTTGTTTTGGGAATGCGGAGATGTTGTTGGGTGTGAAGATGAAGGAGTAGGGGTTGGGAGATGGGGGTGTGCAGCGGTTTTCAATCGGCTCAATAGAGGAGGCTTCTTGCAGACGGGTGGGCTGTCGAGTCTTTCTTTCTTTTCGTCAGTCATCACAGGACAGACACATTTCTGTGTGCCTGAGAGCAATGAATGTTGGTTTCTTCTGGTGAGCTTCACACATAAGCTTCAGTCTTGACGAGCTAGCTACTCTTGAAATCTCCGCCACGACTGGTCGTCTCTCGAACACTTATACCACAAGTCAATTGCTGTACAGACTATTGCACCCCGCCATACAGGCCCTGTAACTACTCGACCCCACGACCATCTTGTTGATATTTACAGTACCTTCCACGCACGCCAGCCGCATATAGGCTCCTGCTGGAATACGTAACTTACAAAACATCGGAATCTTTGCTTAAATTTGAGAATTCCCAATTTAGCGTTCGAGACAGTACAGGTACCTATATACATAGGTACCTACACAGTCGAATCCAATCCCCGCTAGCCATCTCAAGACAAAGCCCATCCACATCCCGTCCCCTCGCGCATGACCCCGGATTCCCTCACACCTCCTCCGTTCCACGTCACCTGATCCTTTCTATCTACTTCAGATCTGCACAAACCCATACGTTCCGTCTCAGGCATCTGCGCCAGATGAGACATCCCGCGGTGTGGTGATCAGGCGAGAAGCTCGGTGCTCGGCTTAGGATGTAAGCGGAAAGGTATGGGTAGTGTTGGTAAGACCAGACGATCGCAGGATGCCCAAGGAGGTACATACAAAAGGTACCCTAGACATACGTATCCGCGCACAGCCGAGACGGGTATCAGGGTCGTCAGATGCACTTCAGGCATCAAGGCGCGTGTGATTCACAAGGGTGTAAGTAGGTAGGTGATTATAAGACAAGGCAAGGTAAAGTAACTCATAGTCCTCGTAACCTAGTTAGTTACCTTTCTCTTTGCCCGTCCCAGGTCTCTCCCTCCGTTCTTTGCAACAGTACCTACCTTGTTCCCCAAGTCGTCACTTGCACTACACCCCAGGCAGTCGAAGCACCCACAACTCTGGCACGTCACAATGCTCCCACTCATCCCCTTCGTCCTGCTCGCCTACGCAGTCCTCTACGCCTTCGCCGCACCGCTTCCACGTCCACTTCCACATCCACATCCACTTCTACTTCTCGTTCCGGACCTGCCACAGCTCCAAACCCATCATCCACTGCGCGCCAACCTCCGCCCAAAGAACGCAGAGGACGTATTCGGGGCGCGAAAGATCGGTCAGTGAGCTACCGAAGCTTGGAGATTAGCTTAGCACTTTCCCCGTGACACCGTGGCGCGAGACGGGGCGAGGGGATAGGGATGGGGTTCTTCTGCCGCTATGGCTGCGATCAGGGGACTGTCGATGGCTGTGTCTTTGGATAGGTACAGTAACGAGACATGAGACGTGAATGAAAGGGGTAGCGATCGGTCTCGGTGTAGGAAGGCATTCGGTTTTGACGTTGGCCGCTTACCCAGTGCATGGGGCAAGGGGATGGAGTGCTCTACGTTGAGGGGCAGCGAGGAAGGTAGCTATCAAGAAGACAAGGGGGCTTAGGGGGCGGGAAAGTCAGAGGTGGGGGCGGGGTTGTATGTGAGAGGGTTTGGAGTTTTTGGGGATGTGGATACATCCTCCTGGGAAGGAGATTACGACTGCAACCGGATGGACTCTGGGAGGGCCGTGGTGGTACTCGAGGCGTCCGGCATTGCCAGGCCCGCTTCCGGGACACGAGAGCTGCCACAACGAGCCTCTCGAGGGAGGCGGAGCGGGGATGGAATAGCAGCAAGTCGAGACGGGGGATCTTCAATATCGCACAAGCACCCCACAGGCGATTATGTTGCGATTGTTCAAGCGTTAATTCGAAATTCATAATTATTCCTACTCGCTTCCAAAATCCTCCAGCGCGCCTCTCTCCAACCTAGTGCTTCAACAACAACTTGCCCGTCGTAACCCTCCCCTCAATATCCTTATGCGCCTGCGCAACGTCCTCAATATCATAAATCTTATGTATCCTCACATCCATCTTATCCTTCTGAATAAACTCAAACAGCTCCTTCGTATACCCCTCAAACTCCTCCCTGGTGACAATATAATTAAACAGCGTCGGCCTCGCCACCTTCGCGTTCTTGGCACTGAGGCGCGCAATCGGAAACGGCGGCACCGCTCCGCTCGCATTGCCGAAACTGGCCATCGTGCCCTTGCGCGCCAGACAGTCGAGACTGAGATCGAACGTCGCCTTGCCGACGCCGTCGAAGACGGCAATCACGCCCGCGCCGTCCGTCACCTCCATCACTTTGCTCTTGACGTCCTCGTCGGAATAGTTGATCACGACCTCGGCGCCCGCTTTCTTGGCCAAGTCCGTCTTCTCCTTCGTCGACGCCGTCCCGATCGTCCGCGCGCCCACCGCAGCGAGCAGCTGACACAGCCACAGGCCGACTCCGCCCGCGGCCGCGTGCACGAGCACCCAGTCGCCCTTCTGCACGTGGTGCGTCTCCCTAATCAGCGTCAGGGCGGTCAGGCCCTGGAGTAGGGCCGCGGAGGCGATCGTCGGCTCCATGCCGGACGGGATCAGGACGGCCTTTTCGGGGCTCGCGATGGTGTATTCGGCGTAGGTTGCTTCGGCCATGTAGACGATGCGGTCGCCTTCTTTGAATCCGTAGGGGATGTTGCCGGAGGTTGCGACGATGGTGCCTTCGGCTTCGCGGCCCAGGCAGTAGGGCCAGTGGGGGGCGGGGTAGAGGCCGGTGCGGAAGTAGCTGGGAGGGATGTTAGTATTGGAGTCCGTTCAGAGGAATGTTGGAGAATTGGAAGGGCGAGGAGGATTGGGGGTCTTACGTGTCGATGTAGTTGATGCCGGTGTAGTCGTTCTTAACTAGGATTTGGCCGTCCTTGAGCTCTGGGACTGGCAGGTCGGTCTTGTATTGCAGGACTTCGGTACCGCCATTCTTCTCTATAATGACGCCTTTCATGGTCTTTGGTACAGAAGACGACATTGTGCGTAAAGGTAAGGTGTTATTGAAGCTGGTAAGTGGTCGTAAATGGGACGAGAGGGCGGAAACTCTGCGGGTTGCAGGTGAGATGGTGCGCGTTGCGGGAATGGTGAGTCGAGTGAATAGGGACATACAGATGAATCAATTGGTGCTTCTTATATGTACGCGAGGCAGTCAGGAAGGTGTTCCAATTACAGGTATTGAGTTCAATGTTGAGGTATTATTAATGCTGGACCGCCTAAATGGCGTGACGACATGTTGTTTGGCGGACATGCCCCGCACTCGGGCCCCGCCAGACCCTCCCGTCGTCTCCGTTATTGCCGGCCGTCGGATATACTTAGGCTCGGCCGAGTATGCCAAGTATACCATTAATAGACTCGAACTATATTCGACACATACAATGCTTAGTAGGCAGAAACTCTCCGAACGAATAGCGCTCATAGACTGCCATATATGGATCTCCGCCGAGCTCGGAGCCGCATGGAGAAGATTGCGCTTGCTGCGCCGCAAAAGGGTTGCCTGAAACAGCATACCAACATAGTGCAGCGAGCATCGCAACAACCGCAAGGAGCGTATACGAATGGTAGCTAAACGATGGGACTGTACACTCGCCCATTTTCATGGTGCCAACAGAGAGGCATGCCTGCTATCATGCGTCCAGACTACCACCATGGTGCGGTGTATACCTTGAGTTGGGTGTTACTGTTCCCATTTCCTACAAAAGAATCTAGATATAGACTGCAGATCCATATAGATGAGAAGAAGCTCCAGCGCTGTACCGAAAAAATCTCGCCTGAAGAACTGCGATGCTGAGCACAGCTCTACCATCCATTTACGGCCGGTTACGAGTAAAGCGAGCTCCTCCTTCCGCTCGCACGAACCGATACGCGCACAAGCTCTAACATGCACGTCAACTCACCAACTTTCTTCCCACTCACATCTCTATTACTATCTCCCTACACCGTCTCATTGACCGTCGCAATATGCGCCTCACTCAACGGCCTAAGCATCCACTTCCCACTCTTCGCATCCCAGCCCATCTCATTCTCCACGCCCTCCATATCCGCCCACGGATCCACATCCTCCTCCTCCGCAGTTCCCGGATACGGCACCACACCGACGCCATCCTCGCCCACGCCCGGCGACAAATCCTGCCTACTAATGCCACCCCAACTGACCCTGCTGCTCCTCGCCGTCGTCGCGAACGAGGAGCGGCTGCCGGTGAGATGACGGGTGGAGTCGTGCTGACCGAGCTGCCTCTTCTCGTTCCCGGCCTCGCCGGCAAAGGTGAAGCCGCCGCCGTAGCTGCCGGGGCCTTTTGCGCCGTCGGGGACGTGGAAGCGGTTGTCGATGCGGACGAGTGCGTAGAGGTAGACGACGATGAGCTCGATGACGAAGTTGAAGCAGTAGAAGGCCGCTTTGTTGAAGTACCAGGGGGTTGCTTCGGCGGCCGGTGGGGAGCTGTTGGGCTCGTAGATGGGCGTTGGTGGGAGCCAGGAGGTGCCGGCGCGGAAGGAGGCGCCGAGACCGAGGAGGATGGCAGCGGCGAGGTTGATGGCGATTTTGGCGCGCATGCTGCCGGAGCCGAATTTGTCGACCGTGCGGGTTTTGCGGACGGGAGGAAGGGCACGGAATGCGGTGCTGATGAGGAGGACGGGAACAGGGAGGAAGGCGACGACGGCGTAGAAGGTGGCGCCGTAGAGCTGGAAGTCTCGATCGATGCGGTGAGTGTTGGTTGAGAGCGAGTAGAAAGATTGGATCAGGACAGTAATCAAGCCAGCGATAGTGAGGATGATTATTACGAAGAGGACTGGGAAGAAGAGAGTGACGGGTTTGGACCATCCGATGCGTGGGTGTTGAGCCCGCACAATCCGCTGCGTGAAGAATAGGTTGATGATGAAGAGGAGTACTACGCCTGCGTAGACGAAGCACTGCGCTGCGATGCCCAGAGCAATGTTCTCCGGGCGCGTCGACCATGCTATCCTCATGACACATGTCGTTATACGAGCCATACAGAAACCTGATTGACGCGCAATTAGTGGACTCGTCACCACAACAGACCAGGGACAGCTGCGTAAGACTTACCGAAGGTGATTACATTAGGCACGAACTTCTTGCCCGCCTTCATGTTCGTCTTGAAGCGATACATATGTAGGCCAGCGCCGATTGCGAACAGCAACAAGAAGCAAGCGCATATTGGGATGTCAGGAATGACGGCGGGTGTGCCTCCCAATTCCTGTGTCGAGGGCCTGTACGGCGGAGACGCATTCTGGTAGCCTCATTGTCAATGATACTCTACATACCGCTTCGCAATGCAAGTTCCGAACTTACTTGAGATGCCATATCTGCTGCTGCTGCTGCTGGCCGTGTGTCAAGCTGCAAGAGGACCTTCCGAGTACAAGGGAGAGGTGCAGGACGAAGAGGGATCTGGGGGTCGCGGCATTTTGTTACACAGACGAGGCCTCGTCAACCGGGCTACGATCCCCATCTGTGGATGCTGCACTTGCTGTCGTGTTGCGGTGGAGAGCCGAAGACGTGCAGCAATGGCAGCACGGTAGGCAGGGAAGATAAGGTTTAGCGTCCGCGCTGGGCTTGGTCATGACGCTGTGAGGTGAATTGGTGATTGAGGAATGAGAATCAGTCGACCTACATACAGTAAGGAGGGTTGAGAAATAGTAGCATCACGTTTTCCTTACTTGCTATACAAGCCAATGCTCGCTCATCATGTCAATACAAATGCCACGATCTGCTTTGTCCCTTCATATCTCGGCTCGACAAGGTTACGATGAACCCTGCAAGCCCTGCCGTCAAGCATGCGGGTGCCTCCCGCAAATGGTCAAGATCGCAGGCTTGGCAGATACGACTGGCTGTTGTGTCGGACCTTGACCCATGTACAGCAAGGATCAGCGGTATTATCCAAAAGTCCTCTGAATACCCAGCCACTCAGCGTTGTAACACCGTTGTAAATGGCAGATAGAGGTGATTGTGGTGAGAAAACGCCTGATATGTTTGGTTACTGTTGCGCCTTTGGCAAGAAAGAACTTAGTGTGGAAATACTGAGTCCCTTCGATGTTGCCTCGATTGTCGCGCATGGAGCTTGATACAGCTCTGCTGGCAACATTACTCGACTTGGAAGCACTTGCGGGTAGATTGGAAAGATTAGTATGAGGCAAGCTGGCTGAGGAGGAGAATTCAACATATCAGTTACAAACCACCGTGTGCCAATTCCTTGGCCTTGCAACTTTCGTTGCTCGTCCGAATGTTGCATGTGTCAGGACATCCCGACCCTGATACGCGTGTTTTAACGGGATCAAGAAGCTCACATCAACCCCGCCACCATGATCGACACCCAACCAGCTGACACAGATACAAAGATACTCGCTGTCAGCGCCATGTGAACACTACCTTACCTGCAGTATCTATAACGCAGCACTGTGACGTAGCATTCTACCACGTCCCGCTTCATACATGTATGGTTAGAGAAGCTGTTGTGAGAAACTGCTTGCCTCCAAGATGATCTGAACAGCGACCCCCTCAGTCTCTCATCAAGTAACCCATCCAAACTATCCTTCTCATGGCGTCTCCGCAGTCGCCTCCTTCATTGGTAGTCACCGGATCCAGCTCCGAATCGGAGAAAGCGAAAGAGTGGGAACCGGAGTATCCAGAGGTCAACGTCAAAGTGCGCCAACTACCCTCTCGAGCGACTAGCACGATGACTATGCAAAGCACGAATTCAGGTAAGCTCCCCTGCTTGTCATCTGTATGAGTCGGAAGATGACTGTGGGAACAGACACTGCAGAGATGTCCCAGTCGAAATCGCATACCGCCGAGGACAGTACGCAGGCGCATTTGGTGGACGGCCATGGTCAGAAGGTGGGAAAGGCTGGGGAGAAGGCTTTCTTGGAGAAGCTGAGGAAGAAGGTCGGTCTTTGAAGCGGGGTTGGGGCATAGAAGCTCCCTCGAAGGATTGGCAAAGAGAAATCGTATGGAAAACAAGCGGCCAACGGTACCAGAAAGAGCTCCATGGTGTATCAATAAGGACGGGCATAGCGTGCGTAGGAATATTTGGAAGTTGCTTAGGGACATCAAAGGAAAGTCGAGTTTGCAAAATGAACAAGGAACTCATTCACACCATTTATATGTCTTGGTTCCGCAATGACATAAGCGCGGTAGCGACTGCGAATTGATGTCGTGGTGCCGACCATTCATTCATCGCTCAAGGGATTTGCTACCTTCCATTCCTACCTGAGACGAATCTTCTCAGACTCATGTGTACCTCGGATAACTGATAGCAAATATGGACAGGAGGAATTACGGTGGCTATCCGTACTTGAAAATCAATAATTGGAGACGTTCCTACCTACATATACGTAAGGTATGAATCGGTATGTAGGTAAGCATCATTTGGGAAGATGGTTCCTGAAGTGGCTTGGCATTCCGATCGCTCGAGCTTCAGGGACAACCGTCCCGTCTGGAGCTCCCCATAACGTTCACATGCCAGAACCGTATTCGGGCACCCCACCATAACAACAGGCGAAGGCAACTAAGGCTCGGTTCAATCAATATATTCAACGAAGAGCGCGCTGCAATGTGTTAGTGACCTGGCAATACAGGAACCGAGTCGGACGAGACGCTGTTGAGCTAGGTACCCAAGAGCAACACATCCGGGCTCCTTACGCTAGGCTCCGCGGTCCTCTGCTCTCATTGGGCGCCTTTACGCAAACATCTTAAGATCTGGAAAGTTCAGTACATCATGATTGTCCCTTCGATCGGCGCGCTGGCTATGCTGGCGGGTCTTTGCTTCGACCAAGTGTATTGCGCCGGAGGAGATAGCGCGATCAGGAATCAGCAGGCTGCGGTAAAGGATCCCAAACAGCAGGCTAAATATCTGGCCGCATGTCCAGCATATGAGCACTATGCAAGGTTCCCACAGTACGCGGTAGTATCAACATGATAGCAGGAGTTATGGCGCGCTGACTGCGTCCACAGCCATCCCTATAGCGAAGGTCCTATGGAGCTGCCCTTCCAGCGACCGTCAAAGCATTGCAGAACATTCGAGTCAGAGTATGTGGAAAAGATCATAGAGGACATGAAGGACAAGATGGTGGATAAGGATATGGCACGGTTATTCGAAAACGCATTCCCAAATACACTGGATACAACCGTACGGTGGCACGTAGACGGGACGGAGAAGAAGGGGGACAAGCTGCACTACAAGTACCCCGTCAGAGACGAGGGCAAATGGGAAGGCCCACAAAGCTTCATCGTCACGGGCGACATCAACGCCGAATGGCTTCGCGACTCGACGAACCAGCTAGCGCAGTACCAGAAGCTCTCCAAGAAGGACAAGAGAATCGAGAACCTGATACTCGGCGCGATCAATACCCAGGCCGAATATGTAATCGAGTCGCCATACTGCAACGCTTTCCAGCCACCTCCGCACAGCAAGCTTCCGCCGTCCGACAACGGCCAAGGAGACACAGTCCACCCCGCATACGAGCCCTCGCGTGTTTTCGAGTGCAAGTACGAGATCGACTCACTGGCCCACTTCCTATCCCTGACAAACCAGTTCAACAACCACACTGGATCTACGGCGTTCCTTACGCCCCGCTGGTACGAAGCTCTGAACACGCTACTGGAGGTTCTAGACGCGCAGTCTCGGCCCACTTTCAACCCAAAGACCGCCGCTTTCGAGCGTAACCAGTACACCTTCCGGCGCCGTACTGATGCCGGGACGGAAACGCTCAATCTGGGCGGCGTCGGCAACCCCCTGAACGCTGGCACTGGACTGGTCCGCAGCGCCTTCCGTCCGAGCGACGATGCGACTATCCTCGGCTTCTTCATCCCAGGAAACGCATTCATGGCCGTCGAGCTGAAGCGCTTGTCCGCCCTGCTCGCTAAAGCCGGCAAGGCAACGCTGGCACAAGACCTGAAGGAACGCAGTGAAATCATTGAGAAGGGCGTTTGGGAGCACGGCGTCGTGACGCACAAAAAGTACGGCGAAGTCTTCGCCTTTGAAGTGGACGGGTTCGGCTCCTCGATCTTGATGGACGATGCCAACCTGCCGTCTCTTCTCGCACTACCTCTTCTCGGCTTCGTCAGCGCGGATGACCCAACATACGTGAATACCAGGAAGATGATTCTTGAGAAGAACGGGAACCCCTACTTCTTGAGCGGAAAGCAGTTCAAGGGCATTGGTGGTCCTCACATTGGTTTGCAGAATGCTTGGCCTATGAGTTTGCTCGTGCAAGCCATGACGTCGGACGATGATGAGGAGATCGAGGAGATTTTGCTTGCGGTGAAGAAGGTCAGTCCGTTGGGCTTGATTCATGAATCTATCAATGTTGATAGGTTGAGGGAATTCACGCGTAAGTCCGATACATGCCCAGTTCAATACATCCCAGTTGGAGAAGTGCACTAACATCCTTTCAGGCAGCTGGTTTGCTTGGGCCAATTCGGTCTTTGCTCAGACTGTTCTCGACCTGGCGGAGAGGAAACCGCATTTGTTGTTCGGGCCGGGCGCGGAACCTTATGTGGTGGAATAGAGTGGCCTCTTCTTATTCTCGCTGAGCGGCATAGCGTACGACAGAAGCGTGCCTGCTTGTTCAGCATCTCGTGTAGACCTTAGATATTCAGAGTTATATTTATGACCCTTTGATGTTATCTTTCATCTCAGCGCAGGGGAACTAGGATACAACAATACAGCTTCCAAGGCTCGAGTATAAAGGAAAAAGGGTCCAAGCAGGACAGTCGAGTTTTGATATAACAACGAAATCTCCTAAACTACCTTACATACATACAATATAGGTATACCCCATCAACTCCAGCGACCCCATCGCGGTAGCCATCCAAACAAGTCCCACAAGCGTCCTAACGAAGGTCTCGAATCGAAAAGCCAGAGATCCCGTCCCAGGCCAGAATATCTTCCAAGAAAGAAAACAACACACTCACCCACCATCTCCCATCCACATCCACACAACACCCCTAAACGACCATTCTTCCGTTACTCCTCCTCTCCCCCAGCCCCTTAGGACTAAACTTCGTAACCGGCTCCTCCATCTCCTCCCCTGCCTCATCTCCCACCCCTCCCTCCTCGCCCTCCCCCACAATCCTCGCCACCCGCGGCACCTCCGGGATATCCTCATCCAGCGTGCGCCACTGGCTCTGAATACTATGCCTCTCGGGCGTAGCCGTCGTGCTCACACTGCCAACACTCATACTCGTACTGCTGCGGTTCCCATGCACCAGATCGGGCGTCGGCGGGATACTGCTGGTGCGGCCGTGCGGGTGCAGGTAGCTGGCCTCGCTGTTGCCGTCGCCGTACTCAGAGCCGCTGGCGCCGCTCCCGTCCTCGCTGGCGGGCGCGAGGGCCTGCGCCTTCTTGCCCTTACTGCGCTTGTGGGACGGGGAGACGTCGTTCTCGTCGACGGAGGACGCGGTATCGGCGCGTTGGGCGAGGTGCAGACCTTCGACGGCCGCGGCGCATTGCTCGCTGATGTTGCGGATGATGTAGGCGATGGCGTCGGTCTTGTCGCGCAGGTGGCGGTCCGCGACGTCTGTCATGGATAGTGCGGAGAGGCGCTTGCGCGCGGAGGGGTTGGAGAGAAGGCGCTCTGAGGGGTCTGGGACGTCGTCGCTGGTGCTTGTGTCGCGGTGCGAGGCGCGCGACATGGCGCGGCTGCTGGCGCGGGAGGAGGAGCGGGAGCCCATGCTGAAGCGCTTGGAGAGTGGGGTTTCGACGGCCTCTTTGGCTGGAGTGGCTGGAGATGGAGAGGCGTCGTCAGAGGTGGTGTCGGCTCCTTCAACGGCGTTGGCGATTTCGGGGTTGCCTTGGAGGGTGCGAACAATGTGCTCCATGTGGTGGGCTTGGCCGTCAATGAGGGCGCGGAGGTGGAGGACCACGCGCTGGGCTTCGTCTCTGGAGCGGAGAAGCTGTTGGTTGGTGTGCTGGAGAGCTTGGAGCTCCTTCTTGTTGCGCTTCCGTTCGCGTTCGAGCTCCTCTGCGATCTCTTGCTGGAGTACTAACGCCTCCAGGGCGTCGTCTCTCTGCTTCTCAGTACCGTTGAGTCTGACGGTTAGTCGAGCTGCATCGTCCTTCTGCTGATCGATCATGCCGGAGAGTCTTCTGTTCTCACGCTTGTGGCCCTCAATCTTGACCTTCAGTTCCTGTGTCTCCTTGGTGAGCTGCTCAGCAAAGGCTTGGAACTTGAGGAATTGCTGCTTCCATGACTCAAGCTCATCAACCAAGAAGTTGTTGCGCTTTGTGACCTTGGTAAGCTCAGTGTCCATGCGACCCTTGAGATTGATGAAGTCCTGCCAGGCCTCC
Organism: Zalaria obscura; assembly: GCA_024184665.2. NCBI lineage: Eukaryota > Fungi > Ascomycota > Dothideomycetes > Dothideales > Zalariaceae > Zalaria > Zalaria obscura. The sequence continues at coordinate 198,188 of JAMKPW020000019.1, read as the reverse complement.
ATAGCATCACGCGAGTATTGGTTGCGCTCACGAACGATTTCATTCAGGTGGCGCATGGAGACCTTCGTCATCAGTGGTTTCTTCTGTGCTCCACCGAACACTGCCTTCAATCCAGTGTTGCGTCCCTAGTCGAGTAATTAGCGACCCTTCAAGGGAACTATTCGAGACTTTTACTTACCAGCTTCTCGCAGACGTGATCCATAACCGACATAACCGCATCCTGATTCCACCAGCCTGGGTCCTGTACACTCTCGACCTCTCCACGCATGACAATGATCTGTCCTGCTGGGATAAGCTTGCCGCCACCATAGGCAGAGCGCAGGTGCTGCGGTACACCAGAAGGAGCAACATCCCCATTCAGCGCCTGTGTCAGACGGGTGATCATCTTGGTTCTTTGACCCGCAGTCAAAGCAGTCGGTGGGCTCGAAGTGAGTACAAAATTACGGTCGAGATCTACGACCAAAGCGTCGTTTGGCGCAGTGAAGAGTGTACGGCATTCAGCAGTAATACCGAGGATGTACGGGCCTGGTTCCTGCACCAACTCCTTCGCGTGGCGAGCGTGCACGACTGGAACATAAAGTCCGCTCCACTCGTACACCCGAACGCAGAAGCGGACAGTTTCAGCAGCTACTGTAAGCATTGCGGGGTAATGACTGATGAAGATGATGCGTCTTGTTGGAGATACTGCTGCTTCGAGTACGCCGACAATGTTCGGAATAGACAAGCAGCAAAACAAAGGCCACATGGCGAAATTCTGAAAGCCAACAGGCGAAGATGGAAACTGATAACAGAGAGCGTAGTCCTTCATGTCGATACGGACGAGATCGTTAAGCCTTGGAGCTGGGAAGCTAAGAATGCGGGAAACTTCCTCAGCATGGAAGAGGTTGGTCGCTTTGTTCCAGTGGATCCACATGCCACGAAGATAGTCGCCTAGAAGGTTGTAAAGAGGGTAGCGGGACAAGAAACTCAGGCAGTAGGGGATCCAGTATGTTTCACCGGGGGTATCGTAATAGTCAGATTCGGTTCTCTTGCGCAGATCGCGGATGGTCTCTGCACGCTTCTCGTCGGCGCGAGACCAAACGCGAAGCGCAATACCATAGAGAGTGTGGGAAGAGTCTTGTTGGAGAACGAAAGCATGGTGGACGCAGTGTGGTTGGCTGGTACCAGTGCAGATCTCTACATCGTGAGGAAAGCACGCCTGGAAGTGAGGTTAGTATTTGAATAAAGCAAGAGCAATGCATTGATGAGATTGGTAACATGCCCTCATCGCAGCGTGCAGCGAGCGCGCTATCTCATTGTCTTGCTCTAATCTTGGGCTGCTTCCAAGGATCTCTGGTAACCAAAATTGACCGACAGCACCCTTCATGTGTCCGATCTTTCCTTGACTTGGTGCGGGAGCCTTCACCCATTGCGAAGGTTCTCTGCCAACACCACATACCATATAGGCATGGGTCAATGTCTTCGGTGCACGCTGTCCTGGTCTGTTTTGGGTCAATTGGGAAGGCAGAGGCTGGGTAATCCGCGAATGCAGCGATGAAGTCCTGTTTGGAATGACGAGGTCGTCGCCCTCATTGCGGCTGGTGGGGCGAGACTCGCCCGAACGAGGTCGCGATGTGAAAGAAGGTGCCATGATGGTATAGCCGTTTGGTCGCGCTCTGTACAACCGTTGAACGTCCCGTAAACCTTCAAGCGAAGCCTCCGGGGACTCAAGACGGGGAGCCGTTGGGATGTCTCAAAAAGTGTCGGCGGCCTGAAAGCGTCCTCGAGAGCAATCCTCGGTCGAGAAAACGACCTTAGCGTAACTCCGGGTAACGAACGAAGGGAATGGTATTCAACGGCGGCGCAATGAAGGAAGACAGGCGGAGGAGAGTCGAGGGAAGAGAAGCACTGGGCAGGTCTCCTTAAACCGCGAGTGCGGGCCCGAAGCGGACTCTCAGGCCGTCCTGACTCGCAGATGCCGACGCTGGGATCCCTTGCACATACTGCAGCTTTCGGCTAGGGAACTGTATCACCTTATCTGCAGCTAACTTAAGTCAACAAGGTCGCCGATCGCCCACGACTCCCGGGAACGCCATCCACGCGCAGGGGCTCATCTTCCATCAATGGACCTGGCCAATCGGGCTGCGTGCCTGGCCGAACGCCAGCTTTGAGGGCCAGCGGATGGCACAAGCCTCCCGTATCAACAGCAAACGAGTCGGACAGCTGAATTATCGTCGATGATGGTGGCAATGAATTCCTTGTGCCCGTTCCACTATCATCATTACTGACTCCCGTCAAAGTTCAGTCCTAGACATAGGAGATCATGCCACCCCCGCAGCGTTTCTCTCAGAGGCCTCACTCATACATATCGTATAGCAAGGCCATACGCATAATCTCTGCGCTTACCCTGGATTATGCACGGAGCAGAATTGGCTCAGTTGATGATGGTTACACTTTCGACGAAGCCTTTCCTGCGGGTACGATCTGTGGAGACGGCTCATCAAATCGTACAGGGTCCTTACTTCCAACGTGCATACCCCACGTGGAAACGGTCAAGTGTGGGTGATATATTAAATCAAATGCAGCCAGCATGCACACCGTCCTCTGGAGTCTGTTCCTGGAGTCGAGGCCGTGTTCGACGCCTTCCATGGGAAGCTGAACAGAACACTTGCAAGTGTTTGGTCGGTGTTCCCGAGCGAGCGAAATGTCCAGCTGCAGACTCAGGGGAGACGCTCGGTTCAAGATTTGATTGGGCTGGTGGCTGAGCTTAGATTGTGAGCTACTGTTACAGCTTTGCTAGCCTTTTCCTAGCAGAGATACACTACAACGGCATTCAGAACTGTCTATTGCGATCTGAGCAACTCAGAAGTGCGTTCCAAAAGAGAAAGCCATCAACAACGAAAGCAAGTTGAACTGTGTTGCAATTGCTGCCGTTGAATTTGCTTGCTAGTTGAGGGGAGCCGGACGGTTGAAGCTGCGGTGCGCACATGCAAACGGGCCGCCAAACGTCACTGCAGCCGCAGTTTTCGTCGAAACCTTACAGATCTTTGGTCTTTGCACGACGGACCAACCATGCGCAATCTAGCTCAACTATAGAGCAGTATATCACATATACATACATTGAATCCCATCATCCTACTAGTGTTCCAGTCTGCGGGCAGACACCTCACGAGTCACGACCCTCGCACATTGCAGCTCTTCCTTTTCGGACTTCTCCACAACTCCCATACCAAGATCCCTCCGCATACACAACCCCATGTCTTCGGGTCAGCCTTTACTGACTGAGCTGTGCTCCATATGGTAAGCATTACGCGTCGCTACCGCTTGCCAAGCAAACTCATGCTGTGCGCCACCTACAACATCGTTCATGCACATCTTCCCTGCGGCCGGACCTTGCTCCAGCGGCCTAGACATGCATTTCTTCGACAGCGCATGTGAGCTAACAACCACCTAGCTACACCAATCCACCCAAGTATCGCTGCCCACGTTGTCCTGGTCCTGTCCGCACATGCTCCCTACCCTGCTATAAGCGACACCAACAGCGTGCATCCTGCAATGGCCAACGCGATCCCGCCGCCTACGTTAAGAAGTCTCAGCTCGTAACGCCGGCCGGTATTGATCGCGACTACAACTTCCTATCCGGAATAGAACGAGTGTTCGACAAGGCTGAGAAGGATGCCACAGACCGAGGAATCGACGTGAAGCCGGTTGAGCGGAAAGGAACCAGAGATAAGAGAGGGAAAGGATGGGGTAATGATGGCAACCTGCAGAAATATCTCAGAGAGAATAGGATCGTGGTTGATCGGGCGCCGCTGGGCATGAGCCGACAGAAGAGCAATAAGACGAGGTGGCTTGCAAAGAGCAAGAGGATTGCTTGGACTACAGAGTGGGTTGATGTTGATGGTACTAAGTGTATCGTTGAGGCCTTTGAGGAAATGACACTGACGGAGGCTTATGAGGCGATGTTGTTGGAAAGAGAGAGGGAAAGCAGGAAAAGGAAGCGTGGAGACGAAGATGGGCTTGCGAGGGATGTTAAGGACCACGAACAGAAGAAAGCTATGGTAGTCGAGACGTCTGGAAAAGTAACCGACAACGAGGAAACCAAGACGCACCTGGAAAAGGAGGAACCACAGCAAGAAGAACCGAAAGTCGAGCCTCAGACTCCTGTGGAAGATGCGCCGGTCGAAGCAGAACCGTCGCCGCTACAGCGAGTGAAACAAACAAGCTCCGACACAACAGGACTTTTGGACAAGGCTTCAGCAACCGCATCACAAAGCCCGACAGAAGAAGCCGTCTCCCACAGCGAAGCCGAGTTACCATCTCAAGACCAACAGCAACCAAACGGCTCAACAACCTCCAAGACCTCGATCAACCCAATAAGCCCACCCTACTTCTATCTCCTCAAACCCCACACTCCGTCCACCTCGCGCGTCCTAATCCCCGTCGCCCCGACAGACACCTTAACAGCCAGCCTCCGCAACCACGTAGTGCTCGAGTACCCCACATTCTACGTGCTGGATCAGCCTGCCGATGCGCTGCCAGAGGGATTCCAGACGGAGCATGAGTGGCAGCGCAGGACGAAGGAGGAACAGGCCGAATTGGAGGGACTGTTGGACGATGTGGCGCTGCCTGGTGGCGGAGTTGGGTCAACAGAGAATGCAGAGAGAAGGGCGCAGAGGGAAGAGGAGAGGTGGGATGAGAGGAGTATCTTGGAGATGTTGAAGAGGGATGTACCGCTTTGATTCGGTAGGGTAGTCTAGCACGAATTGCAAATGCTGCTCTATCAAGATGATGTTTTCTCTGATTATTCCGAGCACGGAGACGCACGGTTATACTCGGTCCGTGAACTGACCACAGCTGCTTCAAAGGCTTACAGGTAGAAGGCGAAGGCATCCATGTCCGCGCTGGTCTCATAAACCTTGCCGTCTCATAAAATCAGCGTTTCGTTCTGGCTCGTCGCTGTGCAGCGAATATAGAACCTTAAAGACAGAAATGAAACTATGCCTTGTAAACGGAAGCCTAGCACACGGTAATACTCGTGCAGCTCTCTCACCCCTGCTGATTTATATAAGTGAAGAAGGTACCGATTCTATATATGTTGATGTACCCGACTGCAAGTGATTCCCGTCCATTCATGTTCCAAGGTTGGCATCAAATCACACGGCTGCATCATATGGTCCGTGCGTCTATCGTTATCGGTACCCCGCGATCAAGCGTGATCGGCGACAGCTCCAATAATTCCTAAAGCTCTCCGCGTCTTCCTCCATAAAACATCATCACAACGCGCGCGTTTCACCAACTCACAGTAACCAGCTCACAAACATCATGGATTACATTGACCCAAACACGCGAGAAGCGCTACACGAACAGAAACTAGCCAGATTGAAGCTTACACGCAAACGCCTGCTCGAACAACCCACCCCTGACACGCGCCCGCACAAGAAACGCTCACCATCACCAGGCGGTTCCTCACCTTCGCCTTCTTCCTCCCCTTCAACCTCGCCATCCTCAGTCAGTAGCAAGCGTAAAAGCGACGAAGCTAAGAACGAAGACATCGACACACCTCAGACGAAAAAGGCGCGTGGTAAACACGGCATCATCCAGAAGCACTGGTACGCCCCGGTGCCAAACGCCATCATCACCCCACAACACGCATTCTGGGCTCCGTTCCCCGACGGGCCCATACTCTCCGACACGGAACTTGCAGAAGCTGCTGCAAAGTTGCCAATGATCACAGATGACGACATCGCTGCACTTGACGCGATGGATCACAGCGACCTGTACACCCGGTCCTCGGAGGAGAAATATGTCTACCCACCCACCCCAGAGAAGAAAGACCTATTGAAGGTATTCAAGGACTCGAAGCAAGAAGCGCACAATGGCGCAGCCAAGGGTACCATTCACAAAGATCTTCAAGAGGCACCAGTCACAACATCTCCCAAAGATCTTACCGAGGCGCGCTTCACCTCAGCTTCTCAAGTCCTCACTTCGGCAACATCCGCCAACATCAAAGACCTCAAGAAGGCACAAGAAAGCCCAAAGAAGGCTACCACTAGCTCTGCGACACAAGCGCACAATGGCGCAGTCTCGAGTACTGTACAGCAAGACCTCAATGAGGCACACATCATGGATATTAGCGAGGAGTCTTCGAAGACACCAAAGCAGGAGGTTAGGAACAAGGATTCCATATTCACCACCACCATCGACCTCACCTCTTCCCCAACCACATCTGAGACCAGTTCAGCAGCTGTCACAAACACCGACATGGAAGCCACGCAGTCCGCCAAAGCGCTGCCCCTGGACTCAACCACCTACATCCCCGATGAAAAACAAACCCTCAGCCCTGAAGAGGAGCAGCTTGAGGCAGATATTGCAAACCTAGCGAAGAGGGTTGAAGAGACACGAATTGAGAAGGAGAAATACCCCCGAGGCCCGAACAAGTTTGACAGCAACAATCGCTATGTCAAGGCCAGATACGCATACAAGGCGAAATTGAGGGAGAAGGACAGGATTCAGAAAATCAAAGCAGAAGAAGAAGAGAGGAGGATTGCAGAGGAGGAACGCATTGAACGTGAGAGAATTGAGAAGGAGCAGGCACGTCTTCGTGCAGAGAAGGAAGCAGAGGAGAAGCGTCAGAAGGAATTGGAAGAAGCAAACAAAAAGAAAGCAGAGGAGGAGGCATTGCGCAAGAAGGAAGAGCAGAGACTGGCAAAGGCGCAGGGAAAGAAGGAATGGGAGTTATTGCGCAAGAGTGGCGACGAGGTTGTCGGCCCAGGGAAGGTTTGGATCAAGCCTGAGATTACCGGAACGTACCAACCACCAATTCGCGAGCCAGACCCGGACGATGGTTTGGGCTGGGAGTATGAGCCGTTTATGCTCAACAACGGCCTCATTGTCAGCCTAGACGAGGACATGGATGCGAAGATCGACGAAGCACTTTCCCACAGGTCCCATACTTCTGTCTTGGCCAAGACCGTCGAAGGTGTCGAACTTACACGCAGAGACTTCGCCAAATTGCTCGATGGGCGTGGATGGAGTCAGGGCGAATACGCTCACTGGCTTAACGACGAGCTTGTCAATGCTTGGTTCGCATCCATCTGTGCCAAGCTTAACGAGAACGCCGGATACGTCAAAGGACCGAACGCAATCCCGCCGTTCGTCGCTTACTCTTCAGCTTGGTTGAAGACATTCAAAGACAAAGGCCCATCGGGACTCGCTACCTGGTCCCGCCGCAAGGGCATCAAGAACGAGAAGCTCCTCCAAGCCAACAAGATCTTCTTCCCCGTCAACCCAGGCGGCCATTGGACCTTACTCGTCATCTCGCCCAAAGACCGCACAATCGAGTATCTCGACAGCCTCCACGGCAACAACGACCCGTACTTTAGAATGGCACGGGACTGGCTAAAGATGGAGCTGGGCGCCAAGTACGTCGCGGGAGAGTGGACGGAGATGGAGACGGCGAGCGCCAGCCAGCGCAACAGCACCGACTGTGGCATGTTCACCTGCATGAACGGGCTGGCGCTCGCCAAGGGCTTTGAGGAGCCCTGGAGGGTGGTGAACCAGGTGTCTATCCCGTTCGCCCGGAGGATGATGGCTGCTGTTCTGCTGAATGGCGGCTTCTCCGGGCCTTTTAATATATAGAGTAAGCCATCATTTTCTTCGGTCATGGGTACTGTATGCTAATGGCATTGTTAGCAGTCCTGGGTTCGCCGCCCTCCAGGTGGCGGTAGTGGAGGAGGTTATTTTGTCGTTCGTTTGGGGCGTCCCCCCTGTCGCTGGTCGTGTAAGACACCATCTTTTCGAGCATATTCGGTGATTTTCCGATGATGCCGCTGACACTCATCCAGAGTCATGAGAAGAGTGCAGAGCTCTGTCTGGAGCGAAAACGGGCTCGCCGCCCTGCCCGCTTTTTGTCCGAGCTTCTGGGCTCGTCCTGCTGCTGTCACCGCCACAACACCATCTACACGCCAAAAACGGCACCTAAGACGACCATACGAAGAGGCCAATGAGCCTCAGAATCACGCTTGAAACGCCGCGACAAGAAAAACAACAATTGGTACGTCTGCAACCCACTACCTTCCCGCCAGTATCCTCAGCTAACGTCCTCAGTGCTTTCGTGCTGCGTTCCGCGAATTGTTTTCGTGCTGCGTTCCGCGAATTGTGTTTCTGCTGCGTTCCGCGAATTGCTTTACTGCAGCGTTCAGCGAACTGCTTTGCTGCAGCGTTCGTCCTGCGTTCCGCGGCGTATATACCCCCTTTCGTATTGCTCTTTCATGGTTCGTCCCTTGGGGTTGAAAGATAGCTCAAAGCATAGATATACGCGGCCGGCTCTGTGGTCGCTTTGTCGAGCCTTTTTGTCGGGCTGTAAATATACCCCCTGCTCTTGTTTGCGTTTAGCGAGGCGTTGGTGCGAGCTTTCTCCCGACTCGTCTGTTGTCGATACTCCTTTCCGGCGTTGTTTTGTCATCCTTTTGTCGATATGCTTGGGTACGAGCATGGCGTTGGCGGCGGCCTGATTGTATTGCTCTATGATACCCATCCGCCCTCTGTGGCGCGCAGCCCTTCCTCGTTCTCCACCACAAACACATTTGTCTCTTCCATCAGCTTGCACGGAGTTGTCACTATAACCCCCTATACTTGCATGTTGAGACGCCACAGCACGTCTACATGTATCTTTCAGCGCGGCGCGCGTTTTTTGACTCGTATCCCATATACTGGGGTTTTGGAGGGCTGCGCATTCTGTATGTTTCTTTCGCACCGGCCTATGGCTAGGTTTTCTCATTTTCTCGAGTCATAACCCGAATACTCCGTAAGCCCGGGGGCGAACCATTTTGCGTCTGTATATACCTTTCGCGTTGTATACGGATCAATGTAGCCCAAGGGCGTCGAAGCGGAGAGATGATTGGAAGTGGAGAGTCGGGGGAAGTGACGAGGCTCGGGATGGGGAGAGGCAGTCAATCTTGGGGAGGATTCATGGGATGTTGTTTGCAGATGTGGAGTCTCTGGGACGAGGTGTTCAGACGATGTGTCGGATGTTGGGACGATTCATGTTGAAGCTCGGTATTCGAAAAGGCCCCATTTGCGCCTGAAGCGAGCTGTAGGTGGTAGGTGCCGAGTGACGTGCGGCGGCGGTGGACAAGGAGTGAGATGAGAGAGTATCAGATGAAGAGGTCGAGTGACGTGCGACGGCGGAGGATGTCATGGGACATTTTTGTACATAGAGAAATTATGACTGCCTCTCCCAAGAATCCTATGCGGCTGTCACCCAAAACTGGAAAGCAGGAACTAAATTTCCTTGATCGCTATTTGTTTGATCCTGTGCACCTTTACCATCAATACGGAGAAGATTCCGCTTACACTATACCTTGATAATAATAAGCTATTCAAGCTTCCACCAATATCAAGCCTCCAACGTCTGAGATCTATCTCGACCAATAGCGGCTAGCGGGATCTGATTCAGCCGCAACCGCAATCGATGTCGGCAGAGGCGTTGCAGATCGCAGATCACCTCGTCATCGCTTTCTGGGGAAGATGTGCATCATTAACCGGCATGCAATACGACAGGGGGTGATGGAGAGTTTTATGGCATTGCTGGCTCGTGTCGTCATGATGGCTATTGTACCCTACCTAGTGAGCATCAGAGAACTCCATGAAGAATATCGCGCTCTACTCTCCCCTTGCATACTATTTTGTACTCTCTCGCTTTTGCATTCCTGGAGTGACGCCGCTGCTTCTTCTGCCTGTGCACTGATCACGACCCACGGCCGACGGCACGACTTACGACACCATGGCGCTGGGGATGCTCAAGAAAAAGAGGGACTCGAAGATGTCCACCGATCAGGAGAATGAGAACGAGCAGAATGGCAACCAGCAGAATGGAAACCAGCAGAACGGTAATGGAGAGGATAAAGAGAAGCAGGGTGGCGGTCCTCCAAAGCCAGTGGGCTTCCTCGATCCTAGGATGAAGCATGTTCGACGCTCTGTTGCTGGGAAATGGCTCCTCACCACTGTTGTCTTGATGATCTTCATCCTGGGTGTGCTGTCTATATGTATGTTGTTTCCGCGTGGGCCCATGGTATCCAGCTATGCTAACCGAACCCTACAGACTGGGCGTGTCTCTTCCACGTCGACCAGAACCTCTCCAGCCTAGTCGTCTACGTCGTCGATTTCGACGGCCAAGTCGCCCCCTACAACACCTCGGGCGTCACCCCACTCGTCGGACCCATGATAACAGACATGGCTCGCTCAATGGTCGCCAGTAACGAGCCAACACTAGGCTGGGGCCCTCTGCCGCCCTCAGCCTTCGACTACGACCCCATCAAAGTGCGCCAAGCGGTCTACGACTTCGACGCCTGGGCCGCCATCATCATCAACCCGAACGCAACAGCGCTGCTCTATTCCGCCGTGCAGAACGGCAACACGAGCTACGACCCGCTCGGCGCCCTCCAACTCGTCTACATCGACTCTCGCGACGACACCATCTGGTACGACTTCATGGCGCCCTTCATGTCCTCCTTCATGACGAACGCCCAATCCAGCATCGGCTCAGCCTGGACGCGACAAATCCTCCAAGCCGCCTCGACCAACACGACCCTCCTGTCCAACATCGCCGCCGTGCCGCAGGCCCTCTCCCCCGCCATCGGCTTCAGCGAATACAACCTGCGGCCCTTCTACCCCTACCAAGTGATCCCAGCCGTCACCGTCGGCCTGATCTACCTGATCATCCTGTCATTCTTCAGCTTCGCATTTTACCTGCCGGTGTGGATGCAGTATCTGAAGCCCGAGGGCCATCCGCCGCTCAAGTTCCACCAGCTCGTTGTTGTAAGATGGTGCGGCACGATCCTCGCTTACCTGTTCCTGTCGCTCGCGTACTCCCTCATCAGTCTGGCGTTTCAGATTAACTTTTCTGGTGGTAATCCTGTCAGTAGTTCTACGGAGGTGACGTCGACTGTTGACGGGAATCTCAATCCGGACGCTTATGGGAAAGGCACTTTTCCAGTCTATTGGATGCTTAATTTCGTCGGTTCGTCTCAGTAAACCAGATCTTTCACTATTGGATGCTAAATTTCTTAGGCATGATTGCGTTGGGCCTGGCGTGTGAGAACGTGGCCATGGTAGTCGGCCAGCCCTGGACGGGGCTCTGGCTGATCTTCTGGGTCATTACGAACGTGAGCACGAGTTTCTACGACATCACGATCGAGCCGCGGTTTTACTACTGGGGTTATGCCTGGCCGTTGCATTCTGGTAAGTTCAAACCCTAAGTTCATATGTCATGGGTTTGTTTCGGAGGGGAATGTGGTGTTGTGTTGATTGCTGAATGCTGACTGCATTTGTTAGTGGTGGAGGGAAGTAGGCATATCCTGTTTGGTCTGCATTCGAGGATCGGGCTCGATTTCGGTATCTTGATCGCTTGGGCGGCGGTTAATACGGCGCTCTTCCCGTTCGCGTTTATGTTTATGATGTATAAGAATAAGCATCGTAAGTCCCATCTTACCAAACCTCTGGCATCTTTGGTAGTTTACTGACGTGGATGTAGATCTCCACGAATACTGGGCTTGAATACTCTCGTTTCTGAATTAGGGAAAGGCTGCATCATGACCATGTTGGAAAAGTTCGGGTGTAACATAGAGATTGCTTTGGCATAGCGGTATGGTGGCACTGTCCCATTGCTTGACTGTTCTGTAATAATCTACACCGTTTCTCGAGTAAACTCTATAGACTCCTACACCTCTGTTCGGAGATCACGGTCAGGTTTCTTTCCTCCAGACACATTTTCTATCGGAGCGTGAAAGTCATTCAGAGGTCAAGAAACTACTCCTCGCTCACGAAATATCGGTTTGCGTACGGGTTGCTTTCTTTCTCATTGACTACCTACGGTACCTTAGGTATGTATAGTATGTCATGTCACCTTGTGCAGCATAGCCCGAGATGGGTGGTCAAGATGCCAAGCCGCGGTCCAGCATCGGCGCCAACTCCGCACACAAGCGCAGGTGTTTCGCACCGGCTTTTGTGAATAGCGCAAAAAAAAAAATTAGCCAGAGCGAACAAAAAACGTACAGCAGCTAGGATTCTCACCTGGTCACCCACGGTAATACTAACTAGCCGGTCGACTGCTTAAATATGGCAGAGCGGACGGGATGCCTTGTTCTCAGTCGCCTGTGGCCGTACGTGGAGGAAGAAGTAATTAAGATACCTCATGTACTCTGGAAATTGGTTTCGAGGCGACCAGGTATACCCTCCCATGATTGTCTATAAGAAACATCAAACATTATCCTGTAAACATTACCCTATCCTCCAAGTAGACATTACTTTTCCAAAACCATTACTCTATACCGCAGAACTCCCCCACATACCTCCATCTCAAACCTCCCATAACCTGAACGACCGCAACGACCGCCCACGCCTAACCCTGCTATTCGACGTAGCTGAAGCTGTAGCAGTAACAGCGCTGCTACTCGTCGTGGCCGCTGCCGCCGCTGTGGCATTGTAATAGTACAGCTGCAACCGGTTCCCCGCCCCACATAACTCAGTGCTATTACCCGGACACGGCATATTACAGCTCGAGGCAGTCTGATTCGCGCTTTTGTTCAAGAGGGAATTGCCGCACTGTTTTTCATGTCAGTCTCGCAGTTCCCAAGGTGAAGATTCGCGTAGGAGAATGGAGGATGATGGTGGAGGAGGAGGTGGTGGTGGTAGTGGTGGTGAGGAGGGAGTAGGGGAAACTTACATAACACTCCTGCCCATACTCGACCCCGAAGTAAGCATATTTGGAGCAGAAAACGCCACATTTCTGTAACGTCATGTTGTTGGTCGAACTGCCATAGAGGCCGGCGCCGGTGAGAGCGCGCGCGGAGACGGTGTCGTTGTAGCAGCCGAGGCTGGTGTAGTTGCCGACCAGCACGGGGGCAGTGGGAGTGGGGGTTGTGGTCGATGTTGTGGATTTGGTCGTTGTGCTGGATGAGAATGAGAGGGTTGTTGAGGTGGTGGTGGTTGCTGTGCTGGAGGTGATTGATGGGTTTGAGGTTGTCGTGGATGACGGTGTGGCCGATGAGGTCGAGGTACTGGCACTGCCGGTGCTGATACTGCCGGCGCTGCTGGTTGTGCTGGCAGTGGAGCTCGCTGTTGGGCTTGAAGTCGCGCTTGCTTGAGTTGTCGACGAAATGGAGATGGAGGTTGGAGCGGAAGAGGTGGACGAGGTTGTTGCCGAGGACCCTGTAGAGCTTGCACCTGAGGACGACAGACTCGATGCAGACGATGATGAGCTCGTGGAGCTGCTGACAACTGACGCTGTTGTTGACGAAGACAGGCTCGAAGATGGGAGAGCAGTGCTAGTGGCGGAGCTCAATGTCGATGGTGAGGTCGTACTCGAGCTTATGCTTCCGCTTCTCACACTCGTGCCGGCGCCCGAAGATGTACCTCCTATGGCGCTAGTAGAGAGCAGCGAAGTTGAAGCCGATGTTGAGGAGGTGGAAGAAGCCACAGAAGCCATCGAAGTCGCCCCACTACTCGTCCCACCAACCTTCACCACGGCACCCACGACCAACTTCGCGCCCAAAATCCCAGCATTACCGACCGCCGCCCCAAGCGTCTTCTTCTCATAGCACGCCTGCCCACTGAGCGAGACATCCACACACCCAGTCGTGTTGTCGCAGGCGTTGATGCAGGCTTCGAACGTGTTGACGTAGACCATGCCCATGTCGCCGCCGGAGTGGTCGATGCCGCATTCGATCTGGAAGGTGGCGCCGCTTGTGGCGGTGTAGATTGTGTTGTTGGAGGCGGGACAGGATAAGGGGGTTTGGGAGGGTAGGGCGCTGGATGTGGTGCTGGATGTGGGACTGGTGTTTGTTGTTCCAGAGCTGGTGCCAGAGGTGATTGTTCCGGTTGAGGATGCTGTGCTCACTGGTATAGAGCTCGAGACCGTGATCGGTGCTGTTCCGGAACTCGTGCTAGAAGCGCTTGTTCCAGAGATGATCGATCCAGTGGTGGACGTCGTACTCAAGGATGTTGAAGATGACGCCAATGAGGACGAAACGGTGGATGAAGTTAAAGTAGAAGCAGCTGACGACGAAGATACCGCGGCCGTAAGATTGTACATCGTCAGCCCATTCGGGCCTCCGCAAATGGTAGAAGCGTTTCCCTTGCAGGCCATGTTGCAGCGTCCATCAGTGACAACAGTCGAGCCGGCGGCGATAGAATTTCCACACTGTTTTCAGTCAGCGAAAGACAATTTACAAATGCTTGTGAAGGATCTGAGCTTACGTAGCATTCCCCTGCGTACTCCAGACCGAAGTAAGTGTAACCGGTACATGCAGCTGCACATGACTGAGCTGTGACAGTATCACCCGCAAGTGGTTCGTTGGGTAATGCGCGACCATTGACATTATCGCTATAGCATCCAATGTAGGCGTAGTTGCCGACGGATTGAACGGGTTGTGGACCGGTAGGGGTAGCTGATGCGGTAGTAGTAGTAGCGGTGCCAGTTCGTGTCGTAGAGACAGTAGTAGAGCTTGACGAGACGGCTGTGGTGTTCAGAATGTACAGAGTCAGCCCGTTGGGGCCGCCGCAGATGACAGAAGAGTTTCCAGCGCAAACCATATCGCAGCGGCCATCCGTGGTCACTGTTGAAGTTATAGAAAGCGTGTTTCCGCTGCCATATCGTCAGCAAACCACGTTCTAGGAGACTGGACGCGGTAAGACTTACCACCAACATTCACCACCATATTCGATGCCAACGTAGGTATAGCCTGAGCAGGCAGCTGCGCAGTTCTGTGGCGTCACTGTGCTGCCGGTCAACGGTTCATTTCCCAAAGCCCGACCGCCAACATTGTCGCTGTAGCATCCGGCATAGCTGTAGCTGCCAAAGCTCTGAACTACAGCCGGTCCAGTGGGTGTGGGTGTCGCAGTAGCCGTTGTCGTTGGTCCCACACCAGCAGTCGAGGTTGAAGTTGACATTGACAGGGTCCCTTTAAGCATGTACATGTTCAGACGGTTGGCTCCTCCGCAATATTCGGTGTTGTTGCCACCACACAGCATATTGCAGCCGGTGCTTGCGATGTCAGCCCCTGTCTGGGCGACACTGCCTGCGTTGATCGTGTTGCCGCACTGTCATCGGTCAGCATCATAGCTATGAGTGCATCTGACGGATATAACGAACGTAGCACTCGTTTGCATATTCAACACCGAAGTAGGTGTACTTTCCAGCTGCACACTGACTTTCGCAGTACTCGACGCTTCCCCCATCATCAGGAGTGGCGACCGTAAGACCGCTAAGGGCACGACCAGTGGTCGCCTCAGAGTAACAGCCGATGTACTGGTAGGGTCCCGAAGAGTTAGCTGTTACTGGGCCACTTGGTGTTGTGGTGGAACCAGTATCGTAAGTGTCGTTTGTTACAGTGTACTTCTGTGTATTGTAGTAGATGGAGACATAACCGTCATCAAGCGGGCCACCACAAGCTTCAGACGCGTCGCCCGGGCATGCAGTGGTGCAGCGATCATCAGATTCGGGATGGAACCACTCGCCGGATGGCAGGGAGTTACCACACCAACACTACGCTGCGTCAGTCTCTGTCAAAAGGGGCGACAGTGTCAGAGACTCACCTCCTGCGCATACTCGGTGCCTGCAAACGTATAACCTGCTTTCAAACAAGCCGTTTGGCATTCCTCGTTAGTATTGTTAGCGACATCAGTATACACCTCATGCGGTAGCAGACGAAATCCGGCAGCATTATCCTCGTAACAACCCAAGTAGTCGTAGATGGCACTGCCGTTTGAATAGGTCGGGCCCACGACACGGCCATGGACTACGCCGGTCATCTGGACAACATGGACGCCAAAGTCGAGATCATCAGTGTTCAGCGTCCACTGATTCGTCTCGGTGAAGTCAGGGATATTGGGTGGTTGAGGCGAAGGGTTGAATACCACATTTCCGATCGCACAAGTATCAACCGGAATCTCTTGGCCCTCGTGCAGCTCGATGTTGTAGTACAGTGAGCGAATGTCACCAAGTGGAGGCTTACTCTTGGTGATTGTCAAGACTGAGCCTCCTTCATTGCAGATTTGGATCTGGCGGGTGACGGTATCACCTGGAGCAACCGAGCCGAAGTCCATATCCAGGTCATTCACAAGCCAGCCTCCTTCGCCATTGGAGATGGAGAAATTGGCTACCGGCGCGGTGGATGCCTCACCTTCAAGAATGATTTCTGCTGATCCTCCAGACGACCAGACGTTGAGGTAGCTGAGATACGATCCAGTGCCGTTTATGGCTACGAAGGTGGCAGGGACGGACTGTGATTGTCCAGCAGCGAGTACTGCACCTGGCTCGGGCAGCTCTGCAGCAGTGAAGCCAGGTCCGAGATCCCACGTTCCATTGACTGAGGAGTAGGTTGAGTTGGTATAGTCCACGGCATCGTCGTCGTCGTCATCGCCAGTGTCAGTGGTGTACGCATAACCTAGGATGGTCATGGGCGATTGTCCCAGATTGGAGATCGTGAAGGAAAGAGTAGAGCTTGGGTCTTCGCCCTCGATACCAAGCACCAGGCCACCAAAGTCAACAGTCTGAGGCACAACTTGAAGGAAGGCCTTATCAGAGACTTCGTTCCCTGTCAGACTAATGGGGAAAGATGTGGTATACCCCGCGACCGAGTTATCGGTGACCAAAGTCAGAGCGGCACTCTTGATACCGGGACTGGTATTCCCGTAACTTGCGTTTACTGCGTTCGTGACGGTAGTGTTGGTCAAGTCCCACGTGACGTTGAAGAAGAAGCTTGTGCCTTTGGCTATTGCGCCCTTAGGGAGAGTACTCGTGTCGATCTCGAAATGGTTGTCGCTCACGGTTGCACTGGTGAGTCCGTTGATGCCAATGATGGCGGTGCATTCCACAGTTGCAGGGGCAGACTTGCTCCCAAGCGCAACTGTGCCGAAGTCGACGGGCGACGAACAGTTCATAGGCAGATTCACTGGAGAACCTAGGCAGTAGAGTACACCATTGGCGTCTGTGGTGTAAAGTCTCGTGTCTCCGAACACCGGCCGCTGGAACTTATTGCTGCCACCAATCTGTGGTATACTAATCCGCTTCAAAGTTTGATCGGCTTGTGGCACAGCGTACCAAGCGCGAAGGCCTGCATCCGGATCAGTGGTCCACATGATCGCCGTACCTGCTTGACCTTTGTATGTAGTGATAGTCGGCACTCCTGGGCCAACTCTTCCGGCAGAGCTTTCTGGGGTCTTTCCAACAAAGTTGAAGTTCGGCACGCCCGCGCTTGTGAAGCCAAGTTTGTACACCGAGGTTGGGTAGCCGACAGGTGTGGAGTAGATGTAGCCGCCTTCAAGAGGATAAGATCCCACTCCGCCGAAGACTGCCTCCTCAGTGACGATGGTCTGAAGTACCAGATCGGTCTGGCCAGGGCCCTGTTTGTAGCCACCGAGATTGTCCGCATTCATGAAGTAGATCTTGCCGTTCTTGCCTGTGGTGATAGCAATCTGTCTGACTCCCCCACCGGTGAAGACGGTCGGATCGAGAAGTGAGACGCCTCCAGACCCGAAGTCCTGGTCGCCGCCATCCATGTTGACATAATCGTAGGGCTGGAAGTAGTCTACCAGTGCCAGCTTGCCAGTAGAAGTGTCGATACCAAGATTGGTAACTGTCTCACCCAAGGTACGGCAGCCGCTCTGGCCTGATGCCGGAGTGCCTTGATTTTCGCCACCTTGCCCGTTACCGGTGGCGAAGAACAGACGATCTCCGTCACTTGCAAGTCCCATACCGGACATCCAGATACCGCCCTGACCGCCTGCGCCATTGACATCCCAATCAGTACTGAAACGAGAGTTCGGGCCGCTTTCGACGGCGAAATTGGTAATGACCTTGCGTTGTGTGATGTCAAAACCGAGAACGGTGCCAGTGTAGTTGAAAAGATCGCAATGACCACCGAAACCGGCATAGATGTAGTTGCCGACTTGAAGAAGGGATGGCCTTTGCAGGATAGTGCCTCCGATGAAGTATTTGCGGTCGTCATTGTCTGCCACGGAACCGTCTACCAGAACAGGGTAGCCGTCAACGTCCTCGAGAGTATTGACATCGACGGCATAGATGTAGTAGACGCCGTTGAGAACGCCAGTGTTCCCAGCGGTGCGATAATTGGGGATGTATGTCTTAGCGTAAAAGTACGCAATTTCAGTGTCCGGATCAATGACTGGTGTGCCAATGATACCGATATAGTTCGGGATATCAGTACAGCCAATGTCCGACTGCAGGAAAGGAGTCGCCACCTGCCGCGAGTTGATAAGCTCTCCCGTCTTAGCATCGAGTGTCCTGATCCAATTCTGTGAAGATGCCAAGAACAGTAGTTGGTTCTGGCCATTCGGTGTGAATACTAAAGGCTTCGCGTAGAACTGACTCTCATGTTAGTAAGACAGACCTCGTGACGAGTTTAGAGCTTGAATCAAAAACATGTTGGTAGTGGGCGCTGATAATGGAAATATACAACGGCTCAGCGAATCTTTTCCGCAAACGGCAGGTGGATTGCGGCTTCTGATGTATCAAAGCAAACGTTGATGCATAAAGCATCTTTCCTCGATAGAGGTGGTTGTTGAAGGTAATTGAAATGGCAATACGCACTTGTTCTTTGCTATTGAATGGGATCTGCCATAGTAGACCAAACTCTGCCGAGTCAACTACCGCGGGGTCCATGTTGTGATTGTCCGAGTACGAATTCTGCAGAGTGTCCGCATCTCTGTAGGTATCTGGACAAAGGTGAGTCAATGCCTTCAAACATATGTCTTCGAGGGTTCTTACCAGTGTCTGCCACTGCCAGCGCAGTTGAAACGATGGAAAGTGCCCATAGCAAGCATTGAAGAATTCTCGAATGCATCATGGCTTCCTGTAAGACCTAACAAGTCTAAACGAATGTATGGCCGAGGTCGAACACCAAGGCAGTCCAAGGCGCCGAGTCTATGCAAAAGAAAAGCGAATGAAGATGTAAATGACCAACCTACGACTCGGTGGTGCAGACCACCATATCTATACAGCCGTCCGACCACGAGGTCGGACCCCTCAGACAGCATACTCTAGAAGCGTAGACTGTCCACTGTCTCCCAAAACGGTCTGTTCATTCCTATCCCGCCTCTATAATAGTCAAAGTGATCCGTCCCCGTACCTACTCTGCAGCGCGACTCAGGCGGTCAACCGACAATGCGACGTCGCATGGGGCATGTGCACATTATTTACTAGCGCCACAGGGGCCAGGCAAATCGTAAAGGCCCCGGACGATGGCGCCAGCGCCGTAGCTCTATGAAACAATATCCATGCAGGAAGCTCGGGGAGCTAGGAGGCCACAAGGTGGAGGAGGATATTCCAGTTCCCCATGGTCGGGGCAGGCCGCACAGACTCCACAAAGTAGGTGGATGGCCTAGGGAAACACGCCACTCTTTAGCTTTCGGTTGTGAGCCGCAAGCACAGCCACGGGCAGCGAAGGCTGAGAGATCTGGGATCGAGCACGCGACCGTTGACTCGACGTTGTAACTGAGGACGTTCTCAGGCGATGTAGAACTATCTCACGGCGTTGATTCTGTTCCTGAGAGTAGTCCACTTTTGCCTCTCGACTGACCGCATAAGGGCGCTGCAGTCATTGTCAAGTTCGGAATAGGCATATTAGACCTATTACTGGATGTGTGCCGTAAGCCCGCTTGGCGCCCGAATCCTTCGCACTGCTGCAGCCAACGATCGCAAGCAGGACGCTTAGCGCCATGCATAATTCGGGATGCGGGCTACCTTGCCTGCAGGCCTTGACGCTATCGCCTCGACGTCTGGACGTGACGAGACGGACACAAATAGCAGCGACGGCGTATAGAGCGAGCCCTCTGCGGCCGCCCGCATGCAGAGCCTCGTGAGGTTCTCGTGTCTTGTGACACATGAGGAGATAACAGACGGGTAACAGGCCACATGTTTGCCACAATGGGCATCGAGGGGGACGGAAATGGCAGTGACTGTCCACGCTGAGAGCGGAATGGAGGTGTGTCGAGCCGCTGTTGCACGAGGCCCAGACGAGACTTTCGCTACACGTGTCTCGGTACGTTAGGACACTGCCGAGTTCAAGGTGACACACAGAGCGGAATAATTTGATCACTGCTCACCGCAATAGTCTGTTCAAGACATCCGCTTGGGCGACAGCATTAGCCAAGACTTTTTGATAGCGAGATACGAGACGTGCCGTGTAGCCGCTCATAATGCATAGTGTACACAGAAAACTACATTTATACAGAGCGGACATTTAGTACACATATGATGTATCATCATTGGACATGCAAGAACGCGGGGGATCTGGCATGGGCCACTTTGATTTTTGAATGTGCCCTAGGGCGAGTCGAGTAAGCTTTGAATCCCAGTGATGCCGCCTCGTGGTGCACACGTTTATTGACTGCTTCTGCGAGCGCTGGATGTGTGAGGCTACGAAGATAGTAGCACCCCACACATTGAAATCAAACATTCAATCGAATTTTAGCATGGACCAACGTGTGAATCAGAATCTAGGCCTCGAACGGTCTGACTTCTATAAGCAGCTCTACAGCTTCTATTCTCAGTCGCACAAGAAGCCACAAAAGCAGCCATGCGGCCTCCGACATATCAGCCTCATGCAGCACCCTTCACAATGCAGATCTCCCGCCTTATGCACCACCGCTTGCTCCGGTACCTGCATTCGCCACATCATCTCCACCGTCACACCTCACAGGTCAAACTGCAGAACCGTAATCGACCACTTCGGTACATCCCAGCTGAAAGTGCCGTTTCCGGACTGGTTTGCATCCAAAGTGAACGACTTGGGCGTCACCGCGTTCGGGTTCTCGATCGTGTTGTGTGCATCCAGGCTGTCAGCTGTGATCATCGTGCCATTGACGCCAGAACAGGTAGTCGTAATATCCACAGACAGTGGCACAGAGGCATTCAGCGTGTTGATGACCTTGAGGTAAATTTGGTTCTTCGGCACATCGATGCTGGCGACCCAGAACAAGGGGTTGAAGTCGCCCTGAGTGTTGGTGACAGGCAGGGTTTGAGTGCCTCGGTAGTGTGCGAAGAGCCATTGTTGCCAGTAGGAGACGCTGCGCACGGTGTGGTTCCAGTTGGCGTCGAAGGTGATCATGTCGGGCGTCCAGTTGAACCAGTTCTGGTTCTGGAGACTGGGGGCGTAGCTGGACATCTTGACGGTGTTCGGGTTACGTTCGGCTCCGAGGGCGTATGTGCCTTCTGCAATGGCAGAGACTAGAGAGGGGTAGAAGATGTGGACGTCGGCTGGGAAGGAGTAGTTGACAACGCCGGAGTAGGTGTCGATCTGAATGGCGCTGTATTCGCCAAGTAGAACGCCGACGCCGGTGTTGTTTGTCGCCTCTTGCCAGTTGTCGTAGAAATCGAAGTTCTCGAGGAAGTAGGATGGCTCCTCGTAATGATGAGTATCCCACATCTCTCCCGCGGGGATGCTGATATTGTATAATGTGTTCTCGTTATAGGCTGTGGAGATATAGGTGATGTTTGGATAGACAGCCTTGAGTCCGTTGTACATCGCTGCCCAGCGGTATGGGTACGTGGTACTGAACCAGTCTTCGTTTCCGATCTCAACAAACTTAATGTTGAATGGTTCTGGGTGACCGTATTGCGCTCGCAAAGAACCCCAGTACGTGGAAGTGTCTCCCATGCAGAACTCTAGCTCATTCAGAGCATCGTCAACAATCTCCTGCATCTGGTCAGGAGGATAAGAAGGCCCACTTTGGCCATACACATCAAGCGAGAAGCCGGAGTACACTGCAAGGACAGGCTCAATCTCCATGCTAGAAGCCAATAGTGAGCCTAAGGACAATCCGGTATTCAGAGGGTATACTCACTCTTCGCACCATTCAAGGTACTCCATGAGTCCCAGCCCCAAGGTATTCTCGTACGACCAGTCACCGGGGCGCCCTGGGCGATTGATGAGTGGGCCGATAGTCTTCTTCCAATCCCAGCGAGTCTGTGGGCTGACACCCTCGAGATTGTTGCCGCCTGGGCACCGCAAAAAGGTTGGCTTCATCTCATAGAAAGCCTCTGCGATGTCTTTCCTGAGACCATTGGGCCTATTCTTGAAGGTCTCACCGAAGAGCGAAACAAGGTCGAAGTAAAAGGTCTTGCCAGCGTTTGCTGCACCATCCATTGTGATGGCAAAGGTGTTGTTCGAATCCGGAGCGGTAACGTTGGGGTATAAGTGTGCACTGTATTGCGTGTAGTTGATGTATGGCAGATGAGTATCGGGGATTTGAGTGCTCGCGAAGACCTCACCCGTTAGATTGGAGCGCAGTGAGAGTGTAAAAGTCGTTGCCGTGTCGTTGGGATTCTGCAGACTCGTCAATTAGTCCTAGTCTGGCAGGTGTTTGACTGGAGTTGATAAGTTACTGACCCGTGGGTAGTTTTGCAGTGCATAGAATGAGGCATTGTATTGCTGAGGGCGCACATCAATTCCCCACCACCCTGCAAACATTGTCAGCTTCCGCAATATAAAGAAACAGTCACAACTACTTACCGAAGTTTTGAATGCCCACTTCGCCTGTTGCGTTCAGTGGAATGTCCACTTGAAGAGCAGTCGTCAAGGCGTCCGACAGCGGATGTAGCTTGTCTAGAGTGAGTCGTACACCGTCACCAATAGCACCCCTGTTGTCTTCAGCATGGCTCTTCGCACAGTTGAAGGTCTGCATACCATCCAGTGATTACCGGGTCCCAAGGGACAATTGGATTTTCGGAACCGACGATAAGGCTTCCACTGAATTCGGGCAAGGTGCCATAGACGACATTGGATCCTTCAAACTATTAGCTCGTGATGTGCAAGGTGATGTGACGTAGCCGACCTTGGAAGGCGCGGTTCGTAAGCAATTCTCCATATATGCCACCGTCTCCAGAGTGCTACCACTCGAGTTAGTCAGAGGTCTGATACTCTCGCCGCAAGGGGACATATTATAGCATACATTTATGTCTTCATGCATGAGGCCGTAAAGGTATGGGGCGGTGTCATTACGGGCTGAGAGATCGCTGGTATCAATATGCAACGCGACAGTGGAGGGGTCACCTCGGGTGGCATTGATGAAGGACTCGGGGATAGTATTCCTGGATAAGAGCGCAGTCTTAGCCTTCAAGGGATTTGAGTTCCATGGTAGATTTCGTCTGGGGATGCTCTTCGCTTCGGTGGTAGTACCACATAGCAATGCAGTGCTCGCCAATGCGAGCGCTGTGAAAGTGAGCATCTTTTTGAGCAGTTGGATAAGGCCAATGACCGTGACTCCACAAGCGGATCATCGCCATTATATATACTGTTGCCCTGTATCAAGAACCAGGGAATTGTCAAGCCCGTAAACAGCTCCATGCCGTGAACAGGTTGCTAAGGGAGCTGATCAACGTCAACAGAAGCTCCCCGCCCCACCGGAAGGGAATTGACGGGCATATCCATGTATTTTTCCAAGTGCCTTGCATGGAACGAGAGATCTTCATCAAGTTTTTCCGTCGGTACAGAGGGTTACCGAGTGCTTTCTGCACCATGACTGCGGGGTTATACCGACCTGTGGGGAAATGCCAAGATGCATCTTCAGAAGATCATGCAGGAAGCCAATAGTCATGAGGCATCCAAGCAGATGTGAAGGGACTAGGCTAATGAGACGGTACTTTGATACTCCGGCAGAACACTGTCAGGAACGAACATGGCTACCTACCTAGGCATGCATAGAGCCGAGACAGCTTGATAGAACGGAATGTTTTACGAATGCTTGGAGGCAGATTCAGAAAACACTCACAAGTGGTGCCGGATATGTCAGGTATCTGCCAGCCTAAATGAGGTCTCCGAAATATACAATGGCGTACGTCTGACTCCGGTTCTTTGCGTCAGGTAGGCCTTGTATGTACAGTATATTGCCCTGGCGGCGAAGGTGAGCTGGGGAAAAGCCGGGGGCAGCTCGGCATGCTGTTTCAAGCACGGCAGCGGGCGCGCCACGCACCGGCGGATCTAGCCGACACTCTACGTCGACGTCACTTCGCGACTCCGTGAGGGCTGTAAGTCGACGAAGCACATCTGCTCGCTATGGCTTTATGAGATGGCTCTCACGTCGGTAAGAGCTACGGCTGCAGCTAGATGCGGTTGCATATGACTGACAACAACAGTGGAAAGCATTCCGTTTCTTCGACGTCTCTCAGATACAGCTCAATGACGGCCAGAGCTCGTTCCTTGAGGTATGGGTCTCCGTCGCGTCATGTTTGCACTTTTCCACTGACAGGTCCTAGCAAGGCGCTGTTAGCTGTATAGCTGCAGGGTCGAGTCATATATTCGTCGGTGCGCCTGATGGCACCTTACGCCTCATCGACCAAGCATTCAAGCCCGTCCAGACGTTCAAGGTCCACGAGGGCGCAAACATCACTAATATCAAACAAATACCGGGCACCTCACTACTCGTCACGCTCTCAGAAGATCTATCCAATGAGCCGGTCTTGAAGGTATGGGCATTGGACAAACCAGAGAAAAAGACGGGCATACCTCGTTGTTTGTGTACGGTGTCAGTGCAGAACGGGCGGAAGCAGTTCCCAGTGACAGCATTCGCGGCTCTCAGTGATCTATCTCAGGTCGCTGTAGGCTTTGGGAATGGCTCTGTCACAGTAATAAGAGGAGACTTCATCCATGATAGAGGCACGAAGCAACGAACAGTACACGAGTCAGAAGAACCGATAACTGGACTGGAGTTCAGGGAGGGAAATGCCACCACACTTTATATTGCGACCACAAGCAAGATCTCTACGTTGGTTATCTCAGGCAAGGGGCAAGGTACGCCCGCGTGTAAATTGGACGAACATGGCTGCGCTGTTGGTTGCATGACCCTGGACCCTCAAACAAACGAAATTGTCGTTGCGCGAGACAACGCGGTGTATACCTATGGCCCGCGGGGAAGAGGCGCTTCATATCCTTGTGAGGGAGCCAAGAAGATGGTCAGCATGTACAAGGACTATGTGATGTTGGTCTCTCCTCCTCAAAACAGCATGGCCAAATCTGCTCCGTTGAGGTCGTTCGGCACCACGCAAGCGGATGAGCTCTTTAGCACGACCAGCTTCAGGATCCTCAATTCGGACTTGAAGCTCATTGCTCACTCTGAAGCTTTGTCCAGCCAGGTTCATCAGGTCCTCACCGCCTGGGGAGACATCTTTATCCTGACCATGGATGGAAAGGTGAGTTCAACCCATCCGACAACGCTTCCCCATTACTAATGGAAGCAGGTTCTCCGATACCACGAGAAATCGTTTCAACAAAAGTTGGAAATACTGTACCAAAGAGATTACTACGTGCTTGCCATAAACCTGGCGCAGAAAGAAAAGATTGATGCGGCACAGCAAAACGTAATCTTCCGGAAATATGGTGATTACTTGTACCAGAAAGGCGACTACGACACTGCTATGCAACAATATCTACGTGCTATTGACAACACCGAGCCATCTCAGATCATCCGGAAATTCCTCGACAATCAGCGGATACGGAATCTCATTGAGTATCTTGAGGAGCTGCATGAGCATCACAAAGCTACTTCAGATCACACAACGCTACTTCTGAACTGCTACGCAAAACTAAAGGATGTGGAGAAGCTTGAAGAGTTCATCAAAACACCCGGAGACCTCAAATTCGACCTCGACACAGCAATCCTTATGTGCCGACAAGGCGGCTATTCCGACCAAGCTGCATATCTTGCACGGAAGCACAATGAGCATGGCCTCGTGGTAGACGTTCTTATTGAGGATTTGAAAGCATATGCCGAAGCGCTTGCTTACATTTGGCGGCTGGAGCCTGAGGCCGCTTACAACAACGTCATGAAGTATGGTACGGTCCTTTTAGAGCACTGCTCAGAGGATGCGACGCAATTGCTCATAGATTACTTCACTAGCGAATTTAGACCGAAGAAGGACGCCGTGGTCGTGCAAGAAGCTCCGACACCCCAAGGCGGTATGGGAAAGATCGCGTCTTCAGCCGTACAGAACTTGGCCGCGTTGCTACCGCTCCCATATATGAGCACTGATACGGTTCGGACGCCGGCCACTCCTGGCCAGAAGACTACAGTGAGTCAGCAGGTCATCGAGGCGACTGTGGATACCCCATATGTTGAGTACGATGTGCCAAAGCCAAGAGTAGCATTCTCTGCATTCGTGGACCACCCATCGGAGTTCATTGTCTTCTTGGAAGCCTGCGTCAAGAGCAGCGGGGTGAAGGAACAAGACAAGTCCGACCTCTATACAACCCTCTTTGAAATGTATCTGCAAATTGCGAGCAGCAAGGGCGATGACGAGAAGCGCGAATGGGAAGCCAAAGCAAAGAAGCTTATCGAAGAGCACAACGTCCCCATGGGAACATCCAATATCCTCCTACTATCACATCTTTCCGATTTCAAGGACGGCACAACCCTTGTTCGAGAACAGCGGGGCCTCTACTTCGACATCTTCCGCTCCTATACCTCCGCGCAGGACACCTCCGGCGCCATCAAAGCGCTTCGTAAATACGGTCCAGAAGAACCACAGCTCTACCCTACCGCTCTCGCATATTTCACCTCATCGCAGAAGATTCTGGATGAAGCCCGCGACGAGGTCGACGCGGTCCTCAAACGCATCGATGACGATGGCTTGATGGCACCTCTTCAGGTTATCCAGACTCTCAGCCAAAGTCCGATAGCATCCATGGGCATCGTAAAAAGCTACCTCGCGAAAACAGTCGAGCGCGAGCGGTCCGAAATCGCAGCGAATCGCCGTCTCATCTCCTCGTACCGTACGGATACTGCAACTAAAGCGCGGGAGATCGAGGAGCTCAATACCAAGCCTGCAGCTTTCTCCGCTACGCGCTGCTCAACCTGTGGTACGCCGCTTGATCTGCCGACGGTGCATTTCATGTGCAAGCATAGCTTCCATGAGCGTTGTTTGAACGTTGCTCCGGGTGATGAGGACGACCAGGAGGTTGAGTGTCCGATCTGTGCAAACCAGAATGCGACGGTCAAGGCAATAAGGAAGGCGCAAGAGGAGAGTGCGGAGAGGCATGAGCTTTTCCTTGATGCTCTTGGACGGAGCAGCGATAGGTTTGGAACAGTTAGTGAGTGGTTCGGAAGAGGTGTCATGGGGGTCGGGACATCTGTAGAGTGAGGTTACGGAAAGTGCATGTAGGATACCATGTTTTCCTTATAGCATGGAATGCTAGATCAGCAAACTGTCATGACTCGAGTCTATCAGGAATCATGTCCAGATGATCTTATAGTTTCTGCTATGTCATGTAATGGACGGTGCTGTAAGCTGCTGAATAATGCCAGATACTGAGGGATTTCTAATTCCGCTCTATTGTTCAACAAAAGATTTTTGGCACACGCGTGCTACCCAATCTGCGCAACTGGGCTCAGCAAACAAACATCGTGTTATATACCTTTGTTATCGCCAATAGAACATTACATCCATAAAACCAACTGCAAACTGCGACTATTCTTGGCACTGTCTGAAAGTCGAAGACCCTTGAAGAAGCACGCGCCACCTGCCAAGTGGAACGTCATCCGTTGACTGCTTGACGCTTTCCCGACATCTGTCACGAAACACATCTGGCGCTGACTGGTACACACTCCTTTTGCACGACTCATCACGAAGAACGCGGTATCGCCCTGTCTTTCACCTCTTCCCTGCGGCGTCATCAAGATTCCTTCCCAACAGTCACCCCAAGCAGTCAAACTGGGTAAACGGCGACTTTCCGGCGAGGCCGTGGCCAGTCCTCACAAGAAAGTAATGACCGTGAGTGTTGCGCTGTACTAGAGCATAGTTTGTAGCTTACTGACGATAACTCTTAGGACCCCAAGATGGATGTCGATAGCCCAGCAGCTGCTGTTGAGCAGCTGAAAGAAGCAAACGGAGAAATCGATGAGTCTCTCTACAGTAGACAGCTATACGTGCTCGGTCACGAGGCCATGAAGCGCATGGGATCGTCAAACATTCTGGTTGTTGGTATGCGCGGCTTAGGAGTGGAAATTGCGAAGAATATCGCCCTTGCGGGTGTGAAGAGCTTGACCTTATACGACCCAAAGCCAGCGAAGATCGAGGACCTCTCAGCACAATTCTTCCTGCATCCGGCGGACGTAGGAAAGCCGCGCGCCGCAGTCACCGCACCACGCGTCTCTGAGCTTAACCCTTACACCCCCGTCAAGGTCCACCCAACTGACAACCTTACCAACGACCTCAGCCAACTCAAGGCCTACCAAGTCGTTGTCCTCACGGATACCCCTCTCAAGGACCAGATTATAATTTCAGACTATTGCCATGAGAACGGCATCTACGTGGTCATCACCGATACCTTCGGGCTTTTCGGTACCCTCTTCAACGACTTCGGAAAGAACTTCACCTGCGGAGACCCAACTGGAGAAGAGGCGCACACAGGAATCGTCGCGGGAATTGATGAGGATGGTATGGTATCGGCTCTGGACGAAACAAGGCATGGCCTGGAAGATGGAGACTTCGTTACTTTCACTGAGGTTGAGGGTATGGAGGGCTTGAACAACTCGGCACCACGGAAGATCACCACCAAGGGTCCATACACTTTCTCGATTGGCGATGTTTCAGGACTGGGTCAGTACAAGCGCGGTGGACTGTATACGCAAGTCAAGATGCCAAAGTTCATCAACTTCGAGCCCTTCAGCCAGCAGCTCAAGAAGCCGGAGCTGATGATGTCCGACTTTGCCAAGTTTGACAGGCCAGCGCAGCTTCACGTTGGTGTCCAGGCTCTTCACAAGTTCGCGGAAGAGCACTCAGGCGAATTCCCAAGGCCACACAACGACCAAGATGCATCCGAGCTCTTCAAGCTCGCCCAGAAGCTTGCCGAAAGTGGAGAGGAGAAGGTTGAGCTTGACGAGAAGCTTATCAAGGAGCTCAGCTACCAGGCTCGTGGTGACCTGAGCCCTATGGCCGCTTTCTACGGTGGTCTGGCTGCTCAGGAAGTCCTCAAATCTGTCTCTGGCAAGTTCCACCCAGTCGTACAATTTCTGTACTTTGATGCGCTTGAGGCTCTGCCGACCAACAGCAAGCGCTCCGAAGAGCTGTGCAAGCCTTCCGGTACTCGTTACGATGGCCAGATCGCTGTCTTCGGCAGGGAATTCCAGGAGAAGATTTCGAACGTTAACCAATTCCTTGTTGGCGCTGGCGCTATCGGATGTGAAATGCTCAAGAACTGGGCCATGATCGGTCTTGCGACTGGACCGAAGGGAAAGATTGTTGTCACCGACATGGACCAGATTGAAAGGAGTAACCTGAACCGTCAATTCCTGTTCAGACCAAAGGATGTTGGCGAGCTCAAAAGTGAATGCGCAGCGAAGGCCGTTCAAGCTATGAATCCAGACCTTAACGGCAAGATTGAGGCGCTGAAGGATCGCGTTGGTGCGGATACCGAGCACATCTTCAACGAGGACTTCTGGAACGGGCTCGATGGGGTCACCAACGCCCTGGACAATGTTGATGCTCGTACCTACGTCGACAGGCGGTGTGTGTTCTTCCACAAGCCTCTGATCGACAGCGGTACTCTCGGCACCAAGGGTAACTCGCAGGTCGTTCTGCCGCGGATAACGGAGTCATACTCGAGCTCGCAAGATCCACCGGAGCAGTCCTTCCCGATGTGCACGCTCCGAAGCTTCCCCAACCGCATCGAGCACGCCATCGCTTGGGCGAAGGACCTTTTCCACACCTACTTCGCTGGTCCGGCAGAGATTGTGAACCAATACGTTGCTGACCCTAACTACCTGGCCTCTGCCCTCAAGCAGTCTGGTAACGAGAAGCAGACCTTGGAGACGCTCCGCGACTTCTTGGTTACTGAGAAGCCATCAACTTACGAAGACTGCATTGCCTGGGCAAGGACGCAGTTCGAGAAGCAATACCATAACGCCATCTCCCAATTACTCTACAACTTCCCCAAGGACTCTAAGACTTCGAGCGGTCAGCCGTTCTGGTCTGGACCAAAACGTGCTCCAGACCCACTTAAGTTCGACCCAAACAACCCAACTCACTTTACCTTCGTGCTCGCTGCCGCCAACCTTCATGCATTCAACTATAATATTCCTCAGAAGGGCGCCTCCGACAAGAACGAGATCGTCAAGTATCTGGATGACATGATGATCCCAGAGTTCAAGCCAGACCCAGGTGTCAAGATTCAGGCTGACGAGAAGGAGCCCGATCCAAACGCCAACGCCGGACAGTCAGATGATGACAACGAGCTTCAGAAGATTGCCGACAGTCTCCCGTCGCCGAAGAACCTAGGCGACTTCCGCCTCACGCCAGTCGAGTTTGAGAAGGACGATGACAGCAACTTCCACATTGACTTCATCACCGCAGCCAGCAACCTGCGTGCCGAGAACTACAAGATCGCGACCGCCGACCGTCACAAGACCAAGTTCATCGCCGGCAAGATCATCCCCGCCATCGCCACTACGACCGCCCTCGTGACCGGCCTCGTCGTCCTCGAGTTGTACAAGATCATCGATGGCAAGGACGACATCGAGCAGTACAAGAACGGCTTCGTGAACCTCGCGCTGCCGTTCTTCGGCTTCTCCGAGCCCATCGCGTCCCCCAAGGGTACCTACCAGGGCAAGAATGGCGAGGTCACAATCGACAAGTTGTGGGATCGCTTTGAGACAGAGGATGTGACGCTCGAGCAATTCTTGAAGGACTTTGAGGAGAAGGGTCTCACGGTTACTATGATCTCGTCCGGTGTCAGTTTGCTCTATGCTAGCTTTTACCCGGCGAGCAAGAACAAGGATCGCTTGCCGATGCCGTAAGTTGACTATTGCGCTGGACGATGAGGGAGCGATATGCTAACATAATCGACAGGCTCAGCAAGCTCGTGGAGACGATCAGCAAGAAACCGATCCCGGAGCACCAGAAGAACGTCATCTTCGAGATCACAGCTGAGGATACTACGGAGGAGGATGTCGAGATCCCTTACGTCATGCTCAAGCTGCGTAAGTAGAGTGTGGACTTCAATTCCGAAGAACAGGCGTTTGGTGCCAATGGATGGAAATGGGATTCTCTGCTCCTGCAGATAGACTGCATGGTGGGTGGTATGATGCAATAGTTTAGTATAGATGCACACAATTCGAAAACAGATCAAATGGTGTTTTTTCCATGGAACGTTTATGATGGTGCTCCTGCACATCCTGGTCCAGCCAGTCTAGGTCGAGCTCATCACCATCGTATGATGACCGCTCGGCTAACCCAAGCTCTTGCTGCGATTGACCTCTTCTGCGATTCCCTCGCTGTCAAGCGGACCTCTCTTCCCACACCAGTCCTCGCCACTCCTCTCGATATATATCTCAATCCAGTAGCTGCCAGCAGCCCCCTAGGCAGCATAGTCCACGCCGCCACGCTCCCGCCCACCTGAGCCATCCGTGTCAGGACTTGTCCCACAAGCGCCGACAACCTCAATCCGGCATCCCAGAGATACTGCGACCGTACCTGGATCCCCAGCGCGGAGACACTGGCACTATCAATTTCCCCATCCTAGTCCCAAACCAAGGATCCATATCCGTCACAGAAGCCGGCCCGGGACACAATCGCCATTCCGTGTCCATCCCAGTCCCATCCCAACCTAATCCATGCCATCCCATCCCACACACACCAACATCCGCCCTTACAGTTTCGTAATACACATCCCCGCCCACAACCACCCTACAGCTTCGCCCCCGTAGCTCGCCCGGCCGGCAGCCGTCGCTGCTCAAGCACGTATCCCGCGGCCACGGGACTGAAACTGAAACTGTGCGCCGAGCTGAAGGGGAGCGGAAACGGCGGCTTGCGCAGGCTCTCGGTGAAGAAGACCGGGTGGCGGAGGGCCGGGTTGTAAAGGGGTGGGTGCGGCGGCATGGCTTCCATTTGGGACTGTGGTTTTCTGGGAGGAGAGCTGGTTGTGTTGGGGGTCGTGTGCGTGGGAGTGGGAGTGGGAGTGGTGGAGGTGGAGGGGCTCTGGGTCTGGGTGTGGACGGTTCGTGACTGCGGGGTTGATGGGTGGTGGTGGCGTTGTTGCTGTGGTGGATACTGCTCGGGTTTTAGTATAGATGTTTCTTATGCCATATAGGAACATCTTGTACCTTGGGTCTCGAGGGTTGGAAGGCAGGAAACATATTAATTCAGGTGTAGAGATGTGTATAAAGGTATGTAGAATGGAAATAGGACGGACATGTATTGGAGAGAGTTCGGTAGCCGAGTGTGGGGTAACCTTCCAAGATTGGGGGGAAGGTCCGTCATCGTTCATCGTGAAGCCGAGGTCGGCTTTAGGTAGCTTCCAACTCCGGACTGCTTGGGAAGTTACTATACCGTGTACCTATAGTATCCGAGTCACCCCAAACTTCTACAACCCAGCCATGCGAATACCACAACTGCGGCTCCTGCGCCAACCCCAGCGACGATGCATCAGCCACAGCCTCAGACGCCCCACTAAAGCCGCGCCTATTGTGCATATCGACAACGCAACATTCTACCGGCAGTACCCATCCGCAACACAGCAGGCCGACGGACCTCCAAACCCGGCCATCTTCCCCAACCTAACCTTCTCCCTCCCCGCACACGGCAGCAGCACGGAACAGAACGAGCACTGGTCCATCCTGTCCCCATCCTCCCTCGCCAGGACCACATTCCTCCAGATCCTGAATGGCCAATACATCTGTCTGCCACCGACAGCGCGGTCCTACCCTTACCTCTCGTCCGCCGAGGTGAAAGAGAACCGGTTACACAACCCACAGACGGCGATCAAATACGTAGGCTTTGATGCCGAGCGAGGCGGCCTGGGCGGCACGAGTCTGAAGGGCGCGTACTTGAGTGCTAGATATGAGGCGCGGAAGGAGGAGACGGATTGGTCGCTGATGGACTATCTGACTGGGCACACGGAGTTGAATGCGCTTGAGAAGGGGCGGGACGAGGTTGACGAGGCGCTTTTGGAGAAGGTCATTCGCGATCTGAAACTGGGCCAGTTGCTTGATATGCCGGTCGGGAATCTGAGTAATGGACAAACGAGACGAGCGCGGATTGCGAAGGCTCTGATGTTGCGCCCGGAACTGCTGTTGCTGGACGGCCCGTTCATGGGGCTCGATCCCCCGACTGTGAAGATGCTGTCCGGCGTCCTGCGGGAAATGGCTGATCGGAATCGGCCACGGTTGGTGCTGAGCTTGCGCCCTGAGGACCATATTCCGGACTGGATCAGCCACCTGGTGTACGTGGACGAGGAGCTTAGACCCCGGTTCACGGGGCCCAAAGATCAAGTCCTGGACGCCCTGGTTACGGAAAGCGAGACCACGACGACCGTAACGAGTGGCGTAGCGGACAAACTGCGCCAACACAACACTCTCTCCCCACCCACGCGGGAAAACAAACAGAAAGCCACGACACAGCTCAGCCGTGACGGCTTCCCTACCCACTCTCCCCCCTCCGCCCCCGGCGAAGCCATCGTAACCATGTCAGGCGTAACAGTGCGCTACGGCACCAAAACCGTGCTGGGCGACTGGCCTCACGGGCTGCACTGGAACGTGCACCGCAACCAACGCTGGGGCATCTTCGGGCCCAACGGGTCCGGCAAAACCACCCTGCTCTCGCTCATCACCTCCGACCATCCGCAGACGTACTCGTTGCCGATCAAGTTGTTCGGCCGGAGCAGGTTGCCCGAGAAAGGGGAGACGGGGATCTCGCTTTTTGAGCTGCAGAGGCGGATCGGCCATTCGAGTCCCGAGGTGCATACGTTTTTCCCCAAGGGGTTGAGTGTGAGACGCGCGCTTATGAGTGCGTGGGCGGATGCGCCGATGGCGAGGCCGACATTGGGGGTGGAGGAGATGGGCAGGGTCGAGGCGTGCTTGAGGTGGTTTGCCGCTGAGCTGAGTCCGAACGGGCAGTCCACGCTTTCGTCTCTCTCACAGAAGGGTGGCGAGACGGCGGTCAAGGAGCTGCAGGAGGCGATCACGAAGGGCGACGACCTGGCCTGGGCGGACAAATTGACATTCCGCGATCTGAGTTTCGGCAGTCAGAGACTGGCGCTGTTCCTACGCGCGATTGTCGCGGGGCAGGAGTTGGTGATTCTGGACGAGGCGTTCAGCGGTATCGACGAGGTCATTAGGGATAAGTGTCTCTTGTTCCTGTCGCACGGTGAGAAGGTCACTCTTACCACTACCACATCTAGCACCACCGGTTCATCTACTGCCGATGGGATTGAAGACACATCACAGAGGAAGCTGCAACCCAGTCTTGTAGCCCAAGCCAACTGCGTCAGAATAGAGGGGCTGACCGAGAACCAAGCGCTGGTCGTCATCAGTCATGCTCCGGAAGATGTGCCCGGTGCGGTCAGGCAGTGGATTTGTCTGCCGGAGCCTGGTGAGGGCAAACCTGCTAGATGGGGGAATCTGGAGGGCCCGTTGGAACTGAATTCGAAGGGGTGGGAGCAGATTTGGGGCGTGGACAGGTAAGGAAGGTGCGGGTGTAAGACGAATGAAGAAGGACCGCCTCAGGGCAATGTACAGACATGTACTGGTTCTCATAAAAGCGCTTTTTGAGCCGGATTCAGCGAGCAAGCTGGCTAGATATTTGGGGCTTGTAGAAGAAAAGTACTTCGATTCGTTGAATTGCTTAGCGAGTAGACCCTCACGAGTCACTGCTGGGGTATCTGAAGGGGTATATAGCAAAAGCAGCCACTAAGACAAAAGAAACCTAACGCCATAATCACACTTCCTGCAGAGACATCGATTGTGACTTCCTCACAGCCAACAAGTAATTCCGATTCCGACTTCCCTGCGTCCAGCCTCCTGTTCATGTCATGCGTTCATGCATCTGGATCGTCGAGCGCGCCCGGCTTCACTGGCAACTCGCGCAAACCCATTTCCTTCTCCTTGAAGTCCATCAACACGTTCCTTGTGTGCGTGACCAGGATCGCCAACGCGAGACTGTTCCAGACATGATAGTCCTTATCCTTGAACTCCAGAAACACCAGATCCCTCGTTCCGCCAGCGGCATCACTAGCCATGACACCGACAGCAGTATGATGGCAAACCAGCCCATACACCGTCGGCGTCTCTTCCTCCTCTCCAGTCAACGCATCCCTCCATCTTTCTCTCAAAGCTACCATCCTCCCTCTTGCCCGCTCCAACATCTGCTCCACATCCCTGCCCCCTCTCACCACCGTGACAAGCGGGATCACGTCCTCCACATCCCCATCCCTCGCAGCCCACTTCACGTACGCGCGGGTCTCCCTCCCCAACACCGTCTCCGGCGGCAGTCCCGCAACAACCCTATCCGTCGTCCTCGGGCCCATCTCAATCAGTTTCCTCAACGCCCGCGTCGCGTGGTACTCCCTATGCGGGCCAGCTTTGCAATCGATCGCCGCCCTCCCCTTCCCCTCTTCCGCCGCAGCGAGGAACAGCGCGTCCGGCAGGAAGCGGAAATCCCAGACCCAGGAGCTCGGGAGGAGGGGTTCGTAACCGCGCGTGAAGATCTTGCGCACGAGCGGGATCGCGTCTGGGGCCCAGCCGGCGCCGACGAGATCGGGGACGGTGATGTGCTGCGAGATTTCTTGCGCGGCGAGCGAGATGCGCTTTTTGCTGTAGTTGGTCACGTACTCGTCTTCGGGGACGACGAGGGTGTCGTCGATGGAAGCTTCCGGGGACCAGGAGGGGGGCGAGGGGGAGCGGCTGGGCGTGGGTGAAGGTGAGGGCGTGGCGGCGTGCGAAAGGGAGAGGGAGGCTGTGCCGACGATTATGGTGTCGTCGAAGTCCATCAGCGTGTCGCCTTCGAGATCCATGTCGGTGTTTGAGGCTAATTCGACGGTTTTGCGGACTTTGCGCGGTGGGTTTTTGGTTGTGGTTGAGATAGATGGGCGTTTGCGTTTACGCTGAGGTGGTGGGGATGGCGAGATATGCCAGGTTTTGACGCGGGTTAAGGGACTCATGGAGCGGTGGTGGTGTCTAAGTGAGGTGAACGCGTCTTGTGTCGGGGTGGGGCGTCTTGTGTTGTGTTTTGTGTCGCGCCGTGTGTTGTCTCTTATATCGCGGTTCGCGTTTCTCTTGGCATTCACTTGCGATGTGAGGTGAGAGGGTTCTGCGGCAGGCTTGCTGGGTGAGACATAGCTCCAGAGTGCGTCCGAGAGCCTTTTTAGAAGTGGCATCGTGACAGGCTGTGCGAATTACCAGCCTGTCGGTATGGTCGTCGAGCGATCCGGGAACATCGAGTCATTGAACAAAATGTGGCGGACTTGAAACATGTGTGGCTGGGAGCTGGCGGTCGATCTTGGTTGACTTGATATAGCATAACTAGCCTTGCATATGCAAATTCAGGTCTCTGGAGTACAGGTGAGTAGATTATTGAGAAAGCGCTGTGTAGCGACATTGTTGTGGGGGATGATATAGCTATTGTCGAAGTGATCAATGGTATAACCGTTTCGGAGATGGTGCACGGACTCGCCGCTCGTTCCTGCCAGCTTCGGGGCGGCATCTAAGGGAAGGTACCTTATCTTAGACCTAAGGTCCCTACAGTTCTGGCAGGAGCATACATAACGTTATACCTTCCAGAAAGCAGGTTTAATGCGACCATGGTCGATTATAACCTGAATACCTCTCGTCCACATACCTTAACTTCACCTCTCGTCTTGTTTCCTCGCTTCATACTTCAATGTTGCCCAGCATGCATGATGTACCTCCGCAACCACCCATTCAGACGCTTGGTCTTCACCGCTACCAGCTACCTACAAGAAGGGATGATGTGGCTTGCTTCTCTTGATGTCCCGTCTTCCAATTGGACCGATGTCGTTCTCTTTGGTATCCGCAAATAGACCGGTCAAAGTGTTGTGTTGGTGTGCTGTGGTCCTGCATCATGCAGGTCTCTTCAGCCGCAGGCGCCACGGCGTCGCCTGGTTGCCTTTTGATAAGGTGGTCGTCCGCACATCACTACATTTATCGATGGTTGGCCTCGCTGCATTACTCGAGCCTCGCTCTGTGGATGCAAGTCAAAAGTAGCATCCCACCTGCGTTATTCGAATGTAGGCGATCACAGGCGCAAGATGGTGAACTTCACACAATGTGCAGCCAATTACCTAGCTCTGGCGCCTGACGACCCGCTCCGCTTGCTGTACGGCTGGAGTGGATCTGTGGAAGGTATTGAGAGAAACTCAATCACACAGATCAGCGAGCATGGATGCGTCGAGTTCTGTGGAGATGGCAATGACCTCTATCCTTGGTCCCAATCATCCAACACCATCACAACATGGGTTCTGCCCGTTGTTGGCATGTTGCTTCAGGCGCCCTTTGTGAGCAATGCCTTTTGGCAGACGATTCTCTCTCTTGCTAGATGGGTGGGCAGCCCGATGGCAAGCTTGAGCTACATTCTGTGGAATATCAAAGTGAGTGGGAAATGTGTTATGATGGGTAAGTGCTTTGACAGATCTTGGAACTGCCAGGCATGCTCACTTGTTGCAGTGGATATGGCAATACCGTATGGCGACTACCCATCAGAGAAAAGCGATTTCGGCTCTATCCGCGACAGCTTTTATATCCTTTCAACCATGAACCAGTACACCATGAAACGCAGGGCCATGCGAAAGAAGGAATCCGAAGGCCTACTTCGCATCGTTTTGTTCAGCAAAGATTTGAAGCTACTTGATCCTTCACGGACACTTGACGAACGACGCCGAGCAATGGCACAGGAGATGAGGGAAGGCCGGAGGCGCGGTGTCGTGCCAGTCTTCATCTCCACCATGTGGTTCCTCTTTTCTCTGGCGATCTCAATCCAATCAGCATTCGGATACCTTGGCTCGAACGCCACGGCTCACGACTTAGCTCTTGGGTGCTTACTGTCTTGGATGCCGGTTTTGATTCTGTGCAGCATTGTCGATCGCAATCCCGTCGCTTCCGAGGACATTCGCAACAAGCTGAATGATTTAGTCGACATAGTCCGCCAATCGCTTATCGACGATACAATCCGGGACAAGTTTATAGAGTCTTGCCCTCGAGAGACCGTCGAGGATATGAGGCTATGGATCGAAACGATTGCTGCCCATTGTCCGAAGATGGACCATTTCTTCCAAGACTTCGCCGGTCAAGGTCGTGTCAGATGGCATTACGGTGCCGCCCATCCAATCCTATCCGACATCGAAATGACTTATGTTGCCCTCCAGGGGCGGGATTGGCTGCGTAACGAATCGGAAGCCCGCACAAGGTTAGTACTCGGCAGTGTTACTGAAGGTCTCGACTGGTTCGACTACCGCGAACTATGGCAGATCTCTAGTGCAATCATCATCGTAGGAGCAACCTGCGGCGGTGCTTTCATTCTGTCCTTCTTCACTCCTACTGTGGGTCTTGGGTGCAGAAGTGGAGGCTACACCATTTTCTTCTGCATCTCCTTCATCTTGCTATTCGTGGAGATGCTCATATGGTGGTGCGTTGATGCCAACAAACCGCTTGTCTATCAATTCGGCGACCAGCTCAATCGAACATTCACCAGACGCCTTACAATGGTAGGCTGGCACGCTGAAGTGCCCGCCCGATACGCTCGAATCCAAGACAGGGCGCGGAGAGCTGCCGCGGCCGCAGCCTCAGCTATCTTTGACGGTCTACTTACATTAATTCCCTCATATGAGCAACGCGACAAGATCAACAATGCGAAGCAGCAGATGATAAAGGCCTGGGAGGAGTCTACCCTTCAAGGTCGGTTCGAATACCTCTTCTTCCGACCGGTCGAGGTTTTTAACGCTAGTTGGCTCATTTATATCACCCTCGCACAAACCTTCGGCAGTTACGTCAATTGCCATTGCATGAGCAGTACTTGGGCAGGTGGTGGCGGATACATCGACTTTACGCAGTATAGCACCACTTCATCGCCATGGGTTAAGCTCTACTGGACCAGTGGAGCTGTCATATCCGCGGGTGTCATGGGCAT
Source organism: Zalaria obscura (assembly GCA_024184665.2). Taxonomy (NCBI): domain Eukaryota; kingdom Fungi; phylum Ascomycota; class Dothideomycetes; order Dothideales; family Zalariaceae; genus Zalaria; species Zalaria obscura. The sequence goes on along the minus strand of JAMKPW020000019.1, from coordinate 159,280 downwards.
TGCGATGACCTACGTTGTCGTCGAAGTAGGTTTAAAGGACACAACCTTGAGATTAGACGTGACTGACACACACCGCTCCAGTGGTGTCTCCAATCCAACCTCAGCACCTCTTCCTGGCCTAGCGCAATGCGTGGCCTCCGCCGAAGCCGACAATTCCGGAAGTACACCTATCCTGTCCGGCTCGCCGCAGACCTGGCAATCGAAGCAGGCTACCTAATCCGTACCCTAGTCCTTCTCATCTGCCGAAGACAAAGGCAACATCGTCGCAGCCGCCGCAGCCTGGTATGGACCGTGTCTGACGGCCACCACACAAGACCATCAGACGATCCTAGCCCAGCGAACGATCGAAGGTCGTCGACCTTCCGCACGCCTAACCCACTCAACCCTTCTTTCGAACTCACGCCCGCGCCATTCCGCGATCGCAGCGGAAGCCAGTCGCCGCTCCTGCAACGCCCCTTTCTGACGCCAGGTACATCCTACCAAGTCAGCGAGCCCGATAGGACATACTCAGGCCACCCATCCTACCCCCATGATCTCTCTGCCAGAGCCTCTACCAACGTGTCCCCACGAGCAAGTATTGAGGTGCGCTTGGGAGACACGGAGCTTGGAACGGCACATGAAGAGGGTTTTCTCGGAGCAGTGCTGAGACCGTCGTATGAGCGGCAGACGAGCGAGAATGTTGGGTTAGGGCTTTCTGGGATGGGGAGGGAGAGGGATCTTGGTGAACGAGGGTAGGAGTTGGATTTTGTAGTGTTGAAACACAATTGGAGGAGGGCTGACAGGGCCCAAGTCAGTGGTTGTGCTGTCTGCACCTTATAATTCGAACCGTCCCACTGCCCAACTTCGTCTTTCCGGCTGCGTTCTGGGTTCGTGCTCCCCAGGAACTTCTTGGGAAAAACATACGCGTTTCCTTGTACTTGCTCATTGAGTGTACCACGCATTGATCCCGAGAAAAGCTTGCATTCCGCAGAAAAGTCGTATTTTGACCCTCAGTGCGGGTTACAGTGCCTTGCAAATTGAGATATGCCTGGTTTAGAGCATTTGTCTTCATTTTCCTGCTCAATTCGTACAGTCAGAACACCCTTTCGCAAAACAATTTTAGGATGAGGTACATTCTATGTGAAAGGGGCGGGTATAGTGTCACCTAAATTAACCCTCTCACACAGTACTGTACTCCAAGCGACGACAGAGTTGCAGACCCGAGCATGAGCTCCAGAAACAACGACACGGATAAGGAATCTGCGTGGATGTGACTGAGGGACATGGCCACAGTGTTTCGGACAATTGGGAAAGGAATGAGCGTTGCGAATGGGGGCATTGGGCATGAGCATGTTGCTTGTCAAGCATGACTGAAGACAACGACACAATATACGTGTTGGAAGGCGCGAAGATAGATTGTTGATCAATAGTTTCGCGACTGCGTGAACGGAGTTCGGACTACAGGCATTGCTTGTATATTTAGCTTAGTCGTACCGGATTCATGTTAGTGTGTTCAACTCACCACAAGCACTTGAAATCTGACACTCCGTAGGTAGAGGTCTCAACGGAGCAGCAGGAAGCGAGCATGACCAGATAATGCATCCACACGTCTATCTCTCAACACAACGAAAACGCGTCTAGGGTATATCACCAAACATCACCACCACCCTCATCTCCCTCTACCCAACCCAACCCACCCTCACCTCTCCAACCCCACCTTCCTCTTAACCGCCCTCATCGACCCCACCGTCCCCTCCCTCCCCACCCCCCTCCCACACTCCCCCACAATAACCCTAACAAAATCCCTCAGCAGCCAATAACTACTATGCGCGCCCAGCATCGTCAGATACTGAATCTCCAACGGGCCCCCGCCATACCTCAGCAAGTAGTCGATCTGGCCGTTATCATTGAGCAGCAACATACGTTTCTCCGCCACCTCCTCGCGGCTGAAATCGTGCGTCTCGAGCTCCACGTTCGAGGGCAGGCGCGGGAGTGCGGGCTGCCCCGCAGCCGACCCCAGACCCCCGGATGCGGATGCGGACGCTGACCCCGATGCGGATGACGAGAACCAGGACAGCGACGAGGAGTTGCTGAACCAGCCGGGGGACGCGGACGGGATCCAGGCGGGCTTAAGCGCGTGGGCGTAGGCGGCGTCGACGGCGGCGTTGAGGCGGTACGAGACGGGGTCGTAGGGGTTGATGATGTTGTAGAGGTTGTCGACGGCGAGGCAGCCGTAGGTGGCCTGGTCGCCGCAGACGGCGGTGGTGTTGGCGCTCGGGTCTGCGGATGCTTTGGGGCTGTCGAGGCGCGGGAGGAGGGAGGCGCGTTTGAGGAGGAGGAAGAAGCCGGCGGGGGAGCCGGCGAGGAAGACGTTGTGCGTGCGGAAGAGGAAGTGTGGGAGTTGCGCGGTGGTGAGGTCGACGGTTGTGGGGTCGGAGAGGGAGGGGGGGAGGTGGGTGGGTTGTTTGGATAGGATGTCGGTGGCCATTACGCTGCCGAGGGAGTGGGCGATTAGATGGACGCGGCCGTAGGTGGGGAAGCCGGGGTTGTTGGTGCACCAGAGTTTGTAGATGCGGTTCGCCTCCTTGATGACTGCGGCGATCATCTTCGGTTGGTGGTGAGAGAGATAGTATGGAATATCGAGCATGACGTCTGATACGATGTTGCGTACCGATGGCAGAGTGTCTGGTGTGATGTCTTTCAAGGAGAAGTGATTCTCGTTCGGATCTTCGGGACTGTCGCGATATCCGCCCTCTTCGAATGAAAGACTGTGGCGCCAGTTGACCTACGCGAGTTCAGCCGTCAACACTTTCCGGGAGACATTTTTATTCAAAGGGCACATACCGGTAAGACCATTATACCTCCCATATCCTTCCTCAAATGCGCTTTAACCGCATCAGTACCAAGCTCAACATTGACTTCCCTCCTGAACGCATTAATGGCATGCGTAAAATGGAAGCTCTCCATCCTCTCGGAAAGCTTCTGTCCGATACCATGAATCACCAGCACCAGTTCCGTGACCTTCGGTCTTTCAGAACGGGCCAGCTCTGGGTCGTTTTTCTGCCTTCGGGTAGGCGGCGCGCCTGACTGGGCACTAGAAACACCTTCTTGCGCTTTCTTCATTGTCGCTCCCTTCTTTGGCGGATACAGCCTATCCCAAGCCGCTTGGTCGAATCCTCGCACAACAGCTACTCCAAGCTTGCGCCCTTTGCGGATGTAGTTAGCCAATGGGCGTCTTCCATAGTACGTGGATGGTTGAAGGTTCGGTTTTAGGATGTGAGCCTCTGTGACGTTGGCATATATAACTCCGGCATGTGGATAGTTCTTCTCGGAATAGGTCACGCTCCCCGCAGCCTTGTTGTCTGGACCGTTGACGCCTGAGGAGATGTCAATGATGTCGCAAGCCGCCTCCACTGCACGTTCTCGCTGCTTTCCAGGCGTATCTGGTTCTAAATCTGCCAGATTAGACGCAGCCATATTCGGCATCTCGCCCTGGGAGGTTCCAGGACGACTGTCTGGCCGCTTTGTTAGCTGTTCGGGCCACAGCTTGTGAAGGATCTTCATCTCTCCTGCTGCGCCAACCTCGATGGCACTGTTCAGCTCGTCTCTCCAAGTTTCCGTCCATGGCTGCAGCTCGACATAGCCGGCCTCCAGCATATTCGCCACAGGAGTTTCCACAGGCAACATCGTGTCCTTGTAAAACCAAGTTCCCCTAGTCACAGGTGCAATATCGTGAACAGGAGCCCAGTAAATAGGTTCCATTTGTAGATTTGGCATGACCACTTGATGCAGCCTGGACACCCCTACGGCCACCTTCGCCGTAGGTCCTTCGTTCTCCTCAACCTTCTCTTCCTCTTGCGGATGATGGTTGATCAGACCCTCCGTAACGTCCCAATTGTAGCTGTCCAGCGTATGTGGCTCAGGTCGAGAGTCAAGGCTCGAGTCTCGTTGCTTACTGGACAACTGTGGTACTGCTTTCCTGGATGGCGCTCGAGCGAAGGGCCTGCCGGTGGTAGACGGCATCTCTGCACCAACGGGCAATGATGGACCGTCCAAGGCATGCATGCTCGTATTCAGGTCCATCCTAGGCGCACTGCTTGATACCATTTCCCTCTCATCATTGTTCCAGCTTTCTTCAACATAGCGTGGCCGGCTCGACGCGTCGCTGTTCGAGGCTGGTCTACCCCCGTAAGCTTCGCGTAGTCGCCTACTTGATGTTGCTGGCCGCAACTCGTTCTGTTTCCCCTTTCCTCTTCGTGGTGTGTCCGCATCTCCGGTGGTCTGGTCATCCTTGCTCTTCTCGCCTCTTTCCTCGTTGTATTTCAGGATCTTGTGTCTCAACTCATTCCACGCTTTGTCCAGTGCCGTGTTGTCATATTCTGAGAAAGGCCTAGGAGGCTGCTTGATAGTGATTCCAGCCGAGGTCGCTGGCGGTGGAAGCGGCGATAAGGGGTCATCTATCGCGAGGGGGGACGTGTAAAAGAAGCGGGCTTTCACGGGTGGTGGAGGTTCGGAATGGTGAAGCACCTGCCGGATGTACTGGTTGGTCGAGGACATAGTGAGTATCGTGGTATGGAACTCTTTAAGCTATGGTACAGGCATCTTCGTACGGGAAGGCTTTGAGATAGGGAATCTATCTTTGATCTGGCTAGCGTGTGGAAGAAAAGCGATGCCTTGGGGACCTGTGACGTGTCCCATGCATGCAATCTGCCCCGTATAGACGAAGCTGCATATTCTAGCAATCTAAAGGACGTCCATACAGTGCTTCAGTTCAGTACAACATAATATACAGCTCATATACGCATTCTGTGAAGTCTATGAAGGAATATAACCGCCCGTGTTTGCTGTTGTGGCCGATCTGCACCTTACCCCAAAACGGGTTCTCGAGGGTGGAAGGGAGCCCGTGCACGATGACGCTGTTCGCATGTGATCGATCTCCAACACATCTCGAGTGGTCATGAATGGATACCGACCTGACACAGTCAGCAGTATAGACCTTAGTAAGCTTAGGCAGACTCCAAAGACTCTCACATCTCTTGCTTTCCTACTATCATACAACATCAACTCAAGTCCATCATCCACAACCCATCAATCCGAGTAACAATCACAACCACCACATCAACCAGCAGACCACAACCATGTCGACCCACTCAACAGGCACCTCCCTCTTCCGCTCCGCCCTCCTCATCGAATCCTCCTTCAACATAGTAGGCGGACTAACCATGCTCCTCTACCCGACCCAAGTCCTCTCCTCCATGACCTACGCGCCACCCACCTTCTCCACCACCCCCGCCGCAACAATAACCCCTCTCTCCGCGCAACTGGTCCAATGGCTCGGCGGGCTCGTCCTCGCGCTCACGACGCCGCTCTTGCTCAGTTGTCCGAACACGGCGGCGGGCGTCGCGAGCAGGTACACGACGTACTGGACGCTGGGGATGGGGGAGGTGTGTTTGCTTGGGGTCATGGCGATGCAGTGGGTGCAGGGCTCGAGTGTGTTTACGGGGCGCGTGTTGGCGGGCAGTGCGGGCGTGCTGGGCGTGACACTGGCGTGGCGGGTCTATGCGATCATTTTGAGACCAGAGTTGGCAGGGCGGGTTGAGGGTGCTGGGGAGAGGAAGAGGCAGTGATTGGGTGGGACATGCGTAGCTGCGTGTAGTTATACGGATTAGGAGAAGAGAGGCGAGAGGGCATATGCTGTCAGCATGGTTCGGTTGTTAGAATGACAAGACAGTGGTGGAGCGCCAACTTCATATAAGTTCAAGACAGCATTAACTGTCACGTACGGCCACAGGCGACTGAGAACAAGGCATCCCGTCCGCTCTGCCATATTTAAGCAGTCGACCGGCTAGTTAGTATTACCGTGGGTGACCAGGTGAGAATCCTAGCTGCTGTACGTTTTGTACTTTTGCAGCATCTCTTTTGCTGCTTGCGGTTCGCTTTTTGTTTGCTAGCGAAATCCACATCTTCACTGAATGAGACGGGCTGGAAAGGGAAGCCAGCCTGCGTGGGGGTGGGGAAACTTCAAGACGTGGGGTTGGAGCAGAGCAATCGTTCTGCGCATGGAAGAATAACAAGATGAGGATGCTCCTTTGGGTATCTTATGCCTGCTCTATGCTCTATGTTCACAGACCACTAATACAGAACCTTGGAGCTCACCTCTTGGTCCTCTTCTTATGCTTCTTCTTCCTCTTCTTCTTCGCCGCCCCCTTCGGTCTCGAGATGACATTCCCCTCATCATCCAACTCCTCGTCATCCTCCTCTCCACTCAACAGCTCACTCTCGTCTTCATCAAAATCATCCTCGTCCGAGTCTTCGTCAACCGACTCAGCCTCCGGGCTCCTCATCCTCTCCACAATCCTATTCGCCCCACTGCCCTTCGCCTTCTGCGCAGCCTGTACCTGCGCCTTCTCCTTCGCCGACATGACATTCGTCCTAGACCTCCCAAACAACTTAACAACCTCCCTCTCAAACCCCACCTTCTCCCTCTTAAACAACTCCATCGTCGCCCTCGCATCCTCAACAGAACTATGCTCACCCCCCTGAATCTCCAACCCCAGCACCTCCTTCGCCAGCTTCCGCAGCGCCGGCGCCCTTCCCGCGCTGTACTTCCTAAACTCAGCATACTTGCTCGTATCACGTATATCTCTCCTTGGGTGCGACAGCAGCAGCACCGCGAGATCGTTCTTGACCGCATGGCCCACCAGAATCCGGCCCTCGAGCAACTCCGCCACGGCCCTCTGGACCTCGTCGAAAGGCCGCGCGACGCCGGGCCGCAGGTGCTCGGGCCGGATGCCGGAGACGTGGGTGCGGTAGTCGGTCACTTTTTCCTTGGCGGAGGGCAGCACGTAGGAGTCGTAGATTTGGGCGCCGTGGAAGTTGACGATGGAGACGCGGGCGAGGAGGTGGTCGGAGTGCGGGGGCGGGCCCGTGCCGACCATTTCGCAGTCCAGGGAGAGGTATTTGCCTGGTTTGTTGGTGGGGTGCAGGCCGCTGTTTATGGTGTCTGTGGCTGGGGGGGCGGAGGTGGTGGCAGGCGAGGAGGCCGCGGTGGTGGCAGTGCGGGATGGGGTGCGTGAGAGGGCGGAGACTGCGGAGACCGGGGCGGTAGTGGTGGTGGTGGAGTCGGCGGGTTTGGAGGTGTAGACACCCATTTTGCGGCGCTTGAGAGGTGTCGTTTCCTTCTTGTCTTTCTGCGAGAATTGGCGCTTCAATCTGCCTTCGCCGCCCTTCTGTACTGTAGTATTTCCGTTTGTGTCAGGGCCTCTTTTGCGCTTGGCTCCAGCGCCATTGCTCTCGGGCTTCTTGTCCTTCTTCTGAGTCTCCTCCTGGCTCTTCCCGGCTTTCAGACGCTGTTGCAGGATCTTCCAGTTACTGGAGAGGCTGTTCAGTTGTACTCCTGGCATGTTTCGCTTATTGGGACATGGTTGTCCCGGTCTTGTATGAGGACTGCCAGAAAGGGTAAGAGGATTTATTTCCATACCCGCTGGGAGATCTATGCCAAGACCTGCGGAGACGCGGGATTAGTCAGCCGCCCGACCGGCTTTCACATGAAGAGACCATGTTTACACCCACAGGTATACATACCTTATATACCGTGTTGCAAGAAAGTTCGTCCTGTAGTGTTATGAAAGGGTTGTTAAAAGCACGGCGAAATATCATCCTTCGTAACATTGATTGGGGAATATGTGGTCTATAAGATATGCCCGCTAAGAGTGCATCACAGAAGTGAGGAGTAAGCCGTAACGAGGTACCCTTTCCTTTGCCTTTGGTCACCTACTCTCATCAACTCCCTGTTCTCATTCATACCCTTCTCCTTTTCCTCCGAACCTCCAACAGGTATCTCTACAAAGGCACATCCTCCATCATCTGCACAGCCCCCTCCCTCCCCACCGTCAAGATCACATCTCCCAGCGTCTTGGTATTGAACCCCGCCTCACAGTACTTAAAATAGTACTCCCACTTCCTCTTAAAGAGCTCCACATCCTTGTCCGTCATGCCTCTATGCTCCTCCAAGAGCGCAGGCTTGATCTCGGCCTCGAAATTCGCCATGAAGTTCTCGTTCCACAGCCGCAGCGTCTTGGCATAGTGTGGGCCGATGTTCTCGACACTTTCGGGGATCAGCGTCGCGCGGGAGCCGGAGCGGATCGAGGTCAGGAGTTGCGTGATGGTCGGGAGGTGCCCGCCGGGGAAGATGTAGCGGCGGATGAAGTCGTCCGAGGAGGCGTAGGCGTCGTATCTCTGCGGCGATGTCAGTAAGTCTGCTTCCCCTCCCCTTGCCAGTCCACCTCAATCATTGCGAGAACCGCCAAGTCGAAAGCTGTCAGACTTACACTCTCGGGCATCGTAATACACTGAAAGACCGCCACACCCCCTTCCTTTTTGAGCAACTTATCCACACACTCGAAATACGTTGCCAAAAACTCCTTCCCCACCGCCTCCAACATCTCAATACTGACGACTTTATCATACGGTCCCTCGCGCGGAATCGGCAGCGCTCGGTAATCGCACAACAAGACCTCGATGTTGTCCGTCAAACCCGCAGCCGCGATTCGCTCCTCCGCCAGCGCCTTCTGCTCCTTACTCAGCGTCAACGACGTCACTCTACACCCGGTCTGCTGCACCGCTTGGATCGCGAAACTGCCCCAGCCGGTGCCGATCTCGAGGACGTGGTCGGAGGACCGGATTTTGGCATTGTCGATGAAGCGCTGGAGTTTACGCTCTTGCGCTTGCTCGAGGGTCTCGGTCTTGTGGGCTGGGTTGGAGGTGGGCAGCCAGATCGGGCAGGAGTAGGTCATGTCTGGCGAGAGGAAGGCGGCGAACATGGCGTTGGAGATGTCGTAGTGGGCGGCGATGTTGAGGCGGGCGGTGGCTAGGGTGTTGGTTTTGCGGAGGAGGGAGGAGAGTTGGCTGGTTAGGTTTGAGGTTAGGGTTGAACCGTTGGAGAGGGCGCTGCGGTTTAGAATGAAGAGCTGGGGAGGAGGTTAGCTGGATCAATTGTAGCCAGCTGAGACGGTGAGCTCACGCGGAAGAATGCGGTCAGGTCGAAACAGGAGACTTCTTCCAACATATAGCTCTCTGCGAAGCCCTGGGTCCAGTCAGCAATGCACAAGATGACTGTCCGTCCATGTGCCATGTCTCACCATATCCGCGAACAGCAGTAATCGCACCCAGAAAGTTTCCTTATGTACTCGAAGCTCCACTTTCGGGACCGTGTATACCGTGTTTGCACCGGCGCTGTTTCCTAATTTTTGCTGTCCGCATACTGTTGTCGTGCCATCGATGTCCACGATGCTGAGTTGTCCTAGCTCAATCCCCTGTAACAGTGATAGAGTGGTGCTTCGCGACAATGATAGGAGTGGTCCCCAAGCGTATGAGCCTGCGTAGTTGACCAGCGACTGTATGCGCTCGGAAAGTGGATTCGAGACGCCCATGGGTGATGGTAGTTCCTGGGTTGGTATATGGAGATGCGAAGATTGTAAAGCGGTAGTCAGAAGTTCCTACACAAGCGCGAGGAGCTTCGAAGATGCTAGCGAAACAATTGCAACCCGGAGGTAGAAAGCATAACGAAATGCGCGGACGACTGCTTTCTGTGAAGGATTGGGGAATGAGATCATAGAAAACAATGAATTGAGATGCCTACGGCTTCCGGAACGACATTTGGGCCGAAACCTACTAGCAGTTATCAGGAGATGGGCCATGTGGCCGCCATCCCAAGCATCAATCTGTGTTGGAGCTGCTTTACCGTAAACAGCTTGTCCATGACGTCTTGGACCTCATGGCCGTCTCCGCGCGCCGAGCTAGCCTGGGATTGCCGAGTCAGTCCGCTGATCTCGCATCTCAGATATCTCGACGTGGAAGAGGTTTGAGAGTTGTGTTCTTGCAAGGGAAGAAAGGGAAAGTGAAGTTATAGTGAGGTAGGTAGTAGAGACAGGGAGCGCCAGCTGTTCTTGCGGCTTACTGACGTGTAAACATGTCAGAAATGCGTATGGCATCTGCAGTACCCGTCCCGTCTCACATGGCTCGGCGATCGATACAGCCATTTAAGCTTATACGCTAAAAGAGGGGCATTCCATTTGCTGATCGACCATACGAATGTATGGAAAGAGCCGTAACGGCGATCTTTGGTTGTAAATAACAGTGCTGTAAATGCCGAGGGCTCCAAAGTTATACGAGACAACATTACAAGACAAGATTACTCGAGCTATACACCGACACCGGGCAGAAGCCGTCGCAGACCCATCCCCGATCAGATTCCGATCTCAATAGCCAAGCCGAGATAACCTTATCTGCCATCCGCCCACTCCGAGATCCTCCCGTCGCAGCGTCGCAGAGCCGCAAACGCGTCCTTCGCTCGCCGACGCGTCTCCCGCGTAAATTGACTTCCGCATCCAACCAGCCAGCCAGCACCACTATACACCAGCCTTCAAAACCACTCCACCACTCCACCACCAAGGGACCTACCAATACCCAGGTCTCCCACAACCCGTTCAAATAATGTTCGCCCTCCGCCCCACCTCCTCTACCGAAACCCTCCCCACAACAACCCCCAACATCCTCCCCTGCAAGATCTCCCACTCCGGCCCCGTCAACGCCTCAAAGCGCCACTGGCGCGTTGAGAAACCCTCCGCCGCCGACAAAACCAGCACCTACGTCGCCCACTTCCGCGGCCGCAAACTCCTGGGCAAGTGCGTCCCTCTGCCGACGGGATACAGGGGTGTAGTGGTGGAGAAGACGGACGATATTCTGCCCCGGGCTCCCAGAGCTGTGTTACCGCGGCCTGATGTGGTTGCGGAAGGGGAGGAAGATGGGGAGGAAGAGGACGAGGATGAGGACGAGGAACAAGAGCCGGAGGTTAAGCTGTTAAGCCAGGTTGCGGAATTCGATGGGTTGACAGTGTGGGGCCATGAGGCTTTGCCGGAGGATGTGGAGGATGTGTATGTTAAGGGCGTGGAGGAGTGGGTTAGGTTTGCGCGGAAGGTAAGAGTGATCGAGAGTTGGTGAGGGCTGGGCTGGTGTGCTAACGCGGTTCTAGATGCATGACTTTGAGGTGGTGCGGGAGGCGCCGGAGGAGGAGAAGGCGGAGGAGAAGGTGTAGGATGGGTTTGTCTTTGTTTGCTGTTGCTGTTGCTGTTGCGTAGCGTGGCGTTTTTGGTTTGATGGCGGGTATCTGCTTTGGCTCTGGGAGTTTGGGTTGGTACATAGTTGGGGTGCGCTTTTGGTATGAGGCCGTCTGCGGCGGGTTGGACTTTCCCCCTTTCCATACTGACGGGCGTCTGTGTGTAGAGACTGAGGATAGCACGGTTGAGATGCAAAATGATAAAGCATTATCAGCCATCGTCTTCCTCTTTAACCTCCTTCTTGATCTCCTCCTCCACTTCCACCTTCACCTTCCCCTCCCTCTTCCTCTCCCTATCCCACTCCCTCTGCTCCTTCTGAAACCCCTCCTTCAGCCTCAAATACGTCTCATCCCTCCTACACCTCTCCCACACCACCCTAAACACATCCCTCGCCCCCCTCTTCTCCTCCTGCCCCTCAAACCCCTCCCTCCTCGGCAATTCCCTCCCCCTCCCATCGCTCTCCCTCACCCGTCCCTCCTCCCCCCTCACCCCCCCAACCCGTTCATACTTCCTCCCCCCCTTGTGATTCGCATACCTCCCCGCCCTCGTCATCCCCATCTGCACAAACTTCCTACACATATCCATCCCCACAAAATCCCCCCTCTCCCCAAAACGCACAAACTGCTCCCAGAGCAATTCCGAGCTCTGGCGCGCGATGGCCGGCGTGCGGAACCGCCAGAGCGGGAGCAGGAACGATTTGTAGGGCTCGAAGGTCAGGACGCCTTGCTCGCCGCGCGCGATGCGGTAGCTCATGCGGAGGGGGCGAGAGGTTAGGGAGGGGGTGGGGAGGGGTGTGGTCGGGGCGGTGAGGGGGGTGGGGTTGGGTGGCATGGTTGGGGGGGGATTGGGGTTGCGGAAATTGGAGGGCGGATTTGGTTGATCTGCGGGCGGCTGCGTGGCCTGGGCTGCTGGGTGCGCGTTGCAGCGGAAGACTGCCAACGTATGGCGATATATATGTTGGTTTGGCTGGAGGGGCGTGGCGTGGCGGCTTGGGATACGGCGTGCGGTGTGCAATAGAGTAGTCGACTTCTAAAGACCGAGGTGCTGGCTATCTACGTCTGGCCATGTGTTGGGGGACAATGTGAGGTTATTCTGCGTCTCCAATGGGCCGGGGCCGCTTGCTACGCTGCGGAATGGCGAGAATGCGTTGGACGGATACTGTATCGAAGTGTGGGGTCCTAGGAATGGGGATCAGTCCATTGGTCGGTGGTCTTCTTGATAGTGGGCATTCGACATACCCAAATGGTAGGTACTGAGTGATGCAGTTAAGGTACATACTAGATGCCAAAAGAATGTACCTACCTCACTGCCCAGCCAATTGGGGAAGGCCCCCGACGTCATTGGTTCTGAATCCGGGGCGGGCTCGACGTGTGGTCCGAATAAGGTAACATGAACTGTGATTCTACAGAAACAAACACACAGTCGTGCGAACACCATGGGAAAAACGCATGAAAGTGTGAACCATACATTTTGGCTCACGGATCTCTATAGATCCCGTTCCGAAAATGGCTCGCAAGCTCAAAGCCAGTACGTTAACAAATGCGGCCGTCTCATCCTCGTCGGCCCTCAACGCCCCCAATCCTCATGGCAAACAACCCAAATATCTATGCTCATACTCCATGGGATGAAGCAACGCCCGTCAGCTAATCAGGCTGGTATTATCCTGCCGCCCATATTCCAATCCATACATTATGCCCTTCAAGCAAGGTCATCAGCCTGCATCTTTTTCACCGCCTGCTGCCTCACCGCAGGCTTGGCAGCAGGTGGCATTTCACTTTCATCAACAGCAGCAGCCTTCTTGGGTGCCGGCTTTGCAGCCGTCCTCTCCACATCCTCCACCGACGCCTTTGCAAGCACTACATTCCCCTCTTCACTGCCTCCAACCTTATTCGAAGCCACCTTCTTCGCCGCAGGCGGCCGTTCCACTTCATCGATGCCGCCAATCGGACCAGGTCTTACTTTGCCCTTGACACTCGACGTCGCCGCACCCGCCCCCTTGACCTTCGGCACCGTTTCCACATCCTTCCCCTGGTACACCGGCATCTTCTCGTTCTTACCACTACCCGCGTAGCTCCCAGGCGCTCTTGCATCCTCATCCTCATCCACAATCCTTTCCGCCTCCGCGACATCCCCATCTTCCTGATCCGCATAATCGCCTTCACTACCAGGCAGACAAAACAGATCGTCCGCACGCCCCCTAAAGATCTTCCTCGCCCTCTGCGCATCCTTCTCTTCACAGCCGCCGACGTCGCGTCTGATCTGCTGTCGGTACTCACTTGCCAGATCCTCCGCCGTCGCGGGCTGCACCAACTCGCCCGTATAAGCGAGCAGAGGCAGCTGGTCCAGCTCGGGCGTATCGCCATCGCCCGAAAGCGGCAAGAGCGCATGCAGCGGTTGCGAATGCTGCACCACGCTGCCTTCATCCCTACTCACCTTTTCCGGCGGCGGGTCCGCAGCGAGCAAGAAAGGCTCCTCGGCGCCCTCGACTTCAGGTGCTAGGCCCTCATCATCGTCGCTGCTCTGCTGCCCACTCCTCGCATGCGCATCTTTGAATTCTTCAGGCACCTGCCACAGATCCTGATGCACAGTCGCCCACCTCTCATCCCCCGTCCCAGCAGCGGGATACAGCACGCTCCAGGCCCTCGCCCGCATCAACTCGAGCATATACTCCATCCAGCCCGGCTGCAGCTCGCTGACGAGCTTCGCGCGCTTCGGCGCCGCAGCCTTGGTCGCCCCTAGGGGGGGATGCGCAACCCGCAGCCGGTTCGAGAGGTACGAGTGCAGTTCCGTCCACTTGTCGCCGAAGACGAGGACGGCGTCGGCGGAGGGCGCTTGCCACAGGAAGGGCACCGCGTCGTCCGGCTGTGTGCCCGTCGCTTTGGTCGAGCGCGTGATCGTGGAGTCCGAAAGGGTGGGGGGTGCGAAGGGGCCGCTGCCGTTGAGGTGGGTGGACGGCGTCGCGAGGCTGATGCCGAAGAGGTTCTCGTGCGAGGACGAGCTGTAGGCTGCGTACCGCGTCTCGAGGATGTGGTACAGGAGGTAGTGGTAGTAGAGCGGGGAGAGCTCGGTTTGAGGGCTGAGGATCAGGACGTGCGAGTCTGAGGGGTTGGAGGGGTAGAAGGATTCGAGGAAACGGATGGAGGTGGACTCGGTGCTGGATTGGGCGGGCGAGATCCGGTGGTGGAGGCGCAGCGTGCTGGTGCGCGGGCCAGGAGTGTCTTTTGAAGGCGGCCAGACTAGATCTTCGATGTATTGGCGGCCGAAGGGGTCGATTTCGGGCGGCAGCTCGATTGTGAGATGGGGTGGTGAGAGCCCTGCGTAGTCTGCGGAGACCAGAGATCTCACGCACCTGAGCAAGGATCCTGCTGAAGCTGGCGGCGCGTGGATGAGAATGTTGACGCTGGGCTTATGCCAGGCCGCCAGACTCGAGCTATCGAGCCTCGTCATCCACATAAAATCCTCATACTTGCCCTTCGGCACCTCAATAACCGGCCTGCCCAGATCCCTCGCCTTCGCCCTAATCCCCTTGACAAAGAACACCTCCTCGACCGCCGAATCATCCGTGATAATAACCTGCGGATGCATGAAATTATTCACATGATTCATCGCGCCCGCGACCGCCACCTCCGCCCTAACATCCGTACTGTACTCCGAATAATCCGCGCGTCCGTCATGGAAATAAACCCTACAGGTCTCCGCCCTTACGCCATTAATCTCCAGCACGTCCTCCAACGGCACCGCCTCGCGTCCCAGCAGCACCAAATGCACATAGTTGCGGTCCCAGCGCGCCATCTCGCACGCCATGGGCAGCAGATCCGCCACGCTCGCCAGACTCGCGGCCGCGAACAGCACGTTTCGGTTCCCCGGCCGGTGGCCCATCGTCCGGCTGATCGCGTGCAGCGAGCTCGCCAGCTTGTAGAACTTGATCGGGCCGGAGTAGTAGTGCTCTTCCTGTCCGTCCTCCACACCCACATCCACACCCTCGCTCGGCCGCGGCGGCGCGCCCATCGGCATCCCGTTCTGGCCTTTCTGACCGCCCCCGGCGCCACTGGGAACGTATCCGAACTCGGTCCCCGCGACGCTGTGGCCGGGTCGCAGGGCGTGGCCCATTCGCTCGTCGATACTGCCGAGGTCGGTCGGGATGTTGTGGATGAAGAGCCAGATGCAGAAGAGGGCGAGGGCGCCGAAGGCGAGGCGGCGGCGGCGCCATCGGAGTGGGAGAAGCCACGGCGGGCGCGCGTGCGAGGCCGGCTTGTAGTTGTCGTCGCGCTTGCCGAGTTCTTCGTCTGTGGTGTAGAGTTTGCCCATGCTGGTGGTGTCGGAAGGGTTGTGCTCCTGTTCGGTGTGTTCGTGTTCGTCCCCGCAGTCCGCCGTTGATTAGGACTTTATGGGAGGGTGTGGGACATGTCTTGTTCAGGGCGGTGTTTGGCGCAATTGGGGAAGGTGGAGCTACTTGGCTGCGGTCGAAAGGAATGACTGAGGTGAGGCGACGCGTACGATTTGATTGGGAAGAGGATGGGGGTGTGGGGAGTTTAAGAGACTATTGCTACCTATAACTTAAGGTTAGGTATTCACTCGTGGCACGTCTCGGACCCTGAGATAAGCTTGGATCGGATCGGGAACTGTTGGTCCGAGCGCTGTAGCATGCATTCACCTCTTGGCATTCCTACATGACTACCTAGGTATGTATATAATACATAGACTATGATCCCTCTCGGAAGACTCTACAAGGTCGTTGTGCGCTAAGTGCAATGTGATATTAATATTCATGGGGAGTGTCGATTTGCTCGTAACTACATTGATACTACTACCCCTACTCATCCAGCTCCATCTTCCTCTTCTCCAACGCCTCCCTCAAAACCCCCTCATTCCTCGGCTTAAAAATAACCTCATACCTCCTCGGCATCGTAACCAAACTCGTCGGATCCGCGCTTCCCTTGACCGGATCAACCTCGACCTCCGTCCCCTTCAGGATCTCAAAACAACTCAGCATGCGCATGAAGACCAGGTACAGTTCCCTGTTCGCCAGCAGACTGCCGGCGCACATGCGGTAGCCGAGGCCGTAGGTGAAGAGTGGCGCGTCGGGTTGCTCGAGCCAGCGCTCGGGACGGAAGACGGAGGGGTCGGTCCAGACGGCTGGGTCCATGTTGCAGGCCCAGGCGTTGAGGAAGATGGTTGTGCCGGCGGGGATGTGGCGGCCGGCGTAGGTGATGTCTTTGACGGTGGCGCGGGGGAGGGCGAGGCGGAGGACGCAGTAGTATCTGGTCGATGTCAGCTTTCTGGTTGCTCTTCTTCACCGGCATAGGATATCCGATACTGACCGAAGAAACTCCTTGACCAGCGCCATGACGTACTCGCATTTCATGTCGTCCTCGACGTCACAGAGGATATGCTGCTCGTCGTACATCTTCCTGATCTCTGTGATCGCCTTGTCTTGAATATCCGGTCGCTGCGCCAACAACGCAATCGCCCACGCCACAAGCGTCGTCACCGTATCCAACCCTCCACTCAGCATCGTCAAACTAATACTCGTCAACTCCTCCTTATTCAGCGCAGCCTCCTTATCCAAAATCACATTCGCCTGAATACACGGCCTATGGCTCCCCTTCTCCATCCTCCGATCCAAATCCCCATTCAACCTCTTCAAATAAACATCCCTCCGCCCCCTCATCTCCCTCGCCCGCCGACTCCCAACCCCCAACGGATTCAACCTCAACACAGGGATATAATCCTGCAGATTCCCCGTCGTAGAGCGAAACCTCGAAATCTCCTCCTCGACCTCCGTGATCTCATGGAAGAGTTCATCGTCGCGACTCCCCATCCGCGTGCCCCAGTTCAGCGTCAACGCAAGGCTGAGCGACAGCCGTTGGATCATCGGCATCGGGTCCACGCCCTTGGTGCCCGCGGCCCCGTATTCGAGGCCCTCGCGCACGAACGCCAGCGTCTCGAGATCGAGGTGCGGCAGGTAGGAGACGACGGAGGGCTTGTTGAGGGCGGAGGCGGCGCCTTTGCGGCGGCGTTTTAGAGAGTCGCTGAAGGGCGAGGTGCCGATTGTTGTGCCGGCGGTGTTGGAGAGGACCTGGGCTTTTCGTCAGAATACTTCTCACTTCGCCGTGGTAAGGTAAGGGATTTGGGGGAGGACGAGTTGCGAATAGCGCTGAGTGTATAAGCGGTCCTTACCTTGTGGAAGGTATAAAACACCGGCCGCGAACTCAACGCCTGACTATTCTGCCCGAAAATCACACGCGCAGACTGCGCGCTGTTGACGACAACAACAGGGATGTTGCCGAGCTGGATCTGGTACACATCGCCATAGGTCTTGGACCACTCGCGATACTTCTCGGCCGCGTTGTATTTGATGTCGGCGATGTTGCCGATCAGAGGCAGGCCTGGAGGACCGTTGAAGGAAGGGAGACGGGCGCGTTTTCGGACGATTTCGTTGAGAAGGATGTAGAGGAGGGGCACGAGGGCTAGGGAGATGGAGAGGGTGCGGTAGGGGTGGTGGTGGGCTTGGGACTCGAGGAAGGCGAGGAGGAAGGAGAGCATGGTGCGCGCACGTGAAGCTGTTGGACGTCAATGGGTATTGGGTGTGTATGCAAACACGGGAAGGGAAGGGAATGGTCAGGGACGGGAAGGATGTAATAGGATATAAGAAATGCTAGATGTCTACTACCTAACAAATACCTATATGTAGGTACCGTGTACTCAGCTCGTTACTGGCGTTGCTCTCCCGCGATGCATTGCGCATGTGGCCGCGGTGGATGGCATGACTCCGCACTGTGTCCCCAGGAGATGAGACTGCAACCCCGCGCGGCGGAAAGGGAGGGAGTGAATGGAGACGGGAAGCTTCCGCACCTGCGGAAAGCCACCATCCACCACGGACAGACCAAAACCTGATATGTATCATGTACATGTATTGTTGATTCGAAAGTCGCAGACGCTGTATCTTGTTTCGGGTTATAGTTAGTCGACCCAAGAACACAATGTCGATAGCTCTGCGCAGAACTTCTAATTCTCGACCATAACCACCGCCGTTCCATCCGACAGGGAGCGTACCTTCTAAGCGTACTGAACACTCCCCGAGCCACTTCCTCCTGGGTTACACTCCTGGTCCTCTTCCCATCCCTGGGCTGTATCCTCTCACTCTCCCATCAGTTACAGAACCGTATCGCACGCCATAGAGCTACTTGCGGTACACTGGATAAGACATCTGCCTTCCCGGTGGCGCTGCCACTGAGACCTCTTCCCGTCACATTTGCTGACACTGGTGATGAGAAACGGCGCACTTCTCTTCCATTCGCACATGCGTTTCCGCGGAGCGTGATACTCTCAAGTACGACAACCTGCTGGTTGATTCGTTCGTCTGGGCCGACTTCCGTGCTTCTCGTAGTTCGTTATCCGATTGCCGTGGATGGTAATACGTCGGAGTCTTTCCCTGCTTGACAGTGTTGCCTGGAGCCTCCCGTATCCGTGCCAATCTTCAGATCTGCTCGCTCGCTGCACAAGAGAAGGACTTAGACAGCCACTTCAACTCCGCCGGTAATTCGGAGGACACTCGTAGCTCTGAGCTCTTCTTTCCAAGTCCTGTGTAGAACATCATAGGGTTTCTCGATCCCGAGGTTCCCGACGATATCGTATCCAACACATTCTCATCCCAACCTCATCCTCATAGATCTGGATCCAAATGCAGCCTAAACTTCTTATTCGCCCTATCCGGCGCCCTATTCATAAACTGTCCCCCATGAATCTCAAAAACCAGCGGTCCTGCTCCATCCCCACCACCACACGGAACCTCCACCCGAAACACCGTATGCTCCTTCGGCACAACCTTGACCTCATCCGCCTCCGTAACCACCTCAAATGTGAACTTCGTATCCCTGACCACGATCCCCTTGATCCCAACCCTACCCACACACCGACTCCTGACCACCTCAACCTTGGCGCCGTGGTAGTCCGCGCTCGCAAGCAGTGGCCCATGAGACGCAGGCGTCACATATTGCAGCGCCTTAGCCTCCTGTCCCTGTCCGTGTCCCAGTCCGCCGCCCAGAACTTCCCGCATATATCCACACCACATCTCATGCAACGGCACATAGATCCTATACTTCCTCTGCTCCTTGGGGATCTCGTAGAGGCCGACCGCGCGCTTCTGCTTCGCGGACAAGGGCCGTGGCTTCTTGGACTTGCGGGCCGCGGCGGCTTTCTGGAGACCGGATTTTTGGCGCTGGGCGCGCGCGTTGAGGGAGGGGTCGGGAGAGGTGGCGCGCAGGAGGAGCGGCTTTTGTTTTATGCGGTCTTTGAAGATTGAGGTTGCGATGGCGGGCGAGTGCGCGCGGGACAGGAGATCTGAGGCGATGTGTGGTTTTTCGGAGGTGGCCATCTTGGCGTAACCCTCTTGTGATAACGCGTTCCTGTGTTGCCGAGGTGGAATAGTGAGCTATGGTGACATGGTGGTGGTGGGGAGGAAATGGATGGAGTGGCTGTCGGCTTTGCATGTGATGGAGGGTCGGACATCGAAAGCTTCACCCCACAGTCTCGCCATCTGCAATGCGTCACTTCCGCATCTAGACATCTAACTTACATTTCCGCCTACCACTGCACATCTTCCTCTATATAATACAACGCCTCCCTTGCCACATGGCCATATTACTTATAGACACATAATACACCAAATAGATCGATTGCCCTTTGATGCGCGCTTTCACCCGCCTAAGCCATACCATCCGCATCTCACACCCCGTCCGACCTCAGCACATGTTACACCCACGCCCGATGTCGACCTCCTCCTCCGCGCCCTCGAAGCGCATATTCGCGCCCGGCGGCACCAACACCTCCAACCAAGCCGCGCAATTCACCAAAGGCGCGCTCGAAATCACCGACATGGACGCCTCGCCCTTAACCCAATTCCACGCCTGGTTCGATACCGCGCGCGCCCAAGGCGTCCACGTCCCCGAGACAGTCTGTCTCTCGACCGCGTCGCTGCCGTCAGGCAAGGTCTCGGCACGAATGGTGTACATGAAAGAACTCGACTCGCGCGGCTTCGTCATCTACAGCAACTGGGGCACAAGCCGCAAAGCCGCGGACGTGGCCAGCAACCCCTACGCCTCGCTGACCTTCTGGTGGGCCGAGTTAGAGCGCCAGGTGCGGGTCGAGGGGCCCGTGGAGCGGCTGACGAGCGAAGAGAGCCAGGTCTACTACGACACGCGGATTCGCGGGTCGCGGCTGGGCGCGTGGGCGAGTGCGCAGAGCAGCGTGTTGGAAAGCAGGGAGGAGCTAGAGAAAAGGGTTAGCGAGGTGGAGAGGCGGTTTGAGAAGGAGGAGAAGATCCCCGTGCCGGAGTTTTGGGGCGGGTTGAGGGTTGTGCCGGAGATGGTGGAGTTTTGGCAGGGCAGGGAGAGTAGGTTGCATGATCGGTTTAGGTATCGCAAGGATGAGGGGACGGGGGAGTGGAGGGTTGAGAGGTTGAGTCCGTGAGTGGGGGAGCTAGAGAGATAGATGGGCGAGGGTATCTGGATGGAGGGGGAGGCGGTTAGTAGAAGAGGTCGAAAGATACCGAGATATTAACGACTCCGGCACCTTTTGTAGCCCGAAAAAGTAAACGACCCAGACGTGCGGCCCGCCAGACCTCCCGCAGTCGAAATGCTCTCCATTCCACTTCAATACTTCCCATTACCTAGGCTTACTAGGAGGATCTGAAAGCGTGCACTACACGAAGGAGACATTCCTCCTCCGGCACGTCTAAAGATCCGGAAAAGTAAACGACCTCAACATGCGGGCCGCATCTGCTTCTGTGATGAAGCTGGCTCTCCGTACCTATTCACAAATATCCAAAAGACTCACTACGGGCATATAAAGCGATCATCGCAACGCCGAGTAATGAAGTCTCCGGCACCTCTAAAGGCCCGGAAAAGTGAACGACCTCGACACGCGGGCCACCCCTGCTTCCGTAATGAACACCGCTCTCTGCGTCACCCTATCAATACTAGTCAAAGGGGCTCACGATAGGTCTAGAAAGCGGTCATCGTAGGCCGAGAAATACTAGCTCTGGCAGCTCTAGAGGCCCAGAAAAGTAAACGATATGCTCTATGCGGCCGCTAGTGCTTCGCTATCACGCCCCCTCCCTCTCCATAGCACGCTATGTCGGACAATTGTTAGGACTGCATCGTGCATCCAGAGTCTCGGTAGCTTGCACTGGAGAACCCCCTCTGCTAGAACGTCTGGCGAGCGCCTGGCTTGGTCGTTCGCTTTCCGGGGCCTTTAGAGGTGCCGTGACGGCACTGGATCTGCGCGGTACTGAACGTGGATGGAGGTATAAAGACTGTGCTAGGGTAACTAGTAAAACATGGCTTCCAGTTTGCGGTGGAAAAGTTCATCCATTGGTACCCCTCACAAGTCGGGAAGTGAATGACCTGAGAGTCAGTGTGCTCTACCTCAAGGAGCGCGGCGTGACGGCATTCACAATGATACGTGCTGGTTCTACACTAGGTAGATACACCCGTATCGGCAATGCTCGCACAGAACGCAAACCAAATTCAGCTAGTAGTAAAACAACAATAAAAGTTACTCTTCTGTCGCCTAAGGTATGTATATACACGAATGCACTTCCAACCCAACCATCCAACCGACCAAAACCCCAGCGCCATGCTGAAACGGCATCTCACCATATAACAAGCTTGACCCAAACGAACGCCCATCTCCCAAAGCCGACTCAAACGCTCACCTCGCCCGGATCATCCTCAAGCACCTGATCGCTCCACCCAATCGCCGCCTTCCCAACACTCACTCCTCTCTCCTCCAACGCCATGCCCTCGCCCTCACCCCTCTCAACGTACTCCTGACTAAGTCCCTCCCAGATGCGCTGGAAGTACATCCTCAGCGTCCTGAGTCCGCGCAGATAGCCTCTATCCACACCATAGGGATCCTTAGGCGGACATCTCATCTCCGCTAGATCCGGCATATCCTCCGCAGTAATGCAATTGGCAAAATCCACAATCTTGAGCTTGATCTCACCGCTCTTGTCGCCCTTGCCTTCCTCGTCTGGTTCGCCGCGGTCATACAGCATAAGCAGACTGCTAGCGTAAAACCTGTACCCAGGCAGGTTACGTATGATCCTCTCCAGCGCGGCGATCTTGTCCAGAATGACAGGTATATGCTTCAAGGCTCTGGAATGGCCCATACCATCGAAGAAGAACCGCGTCAGCGCATCCTGGAACTCTCTGCCTGCCTTGAGGTCGCGACCGAAGTACTTGTCTTCGAAAAGGTTGGATCTGGTCCTGACGTTCCAGACCTGCATGCCGCAAACGCGGACGCCGAGCTCGCGAGAAGTCGTAGTTTGACATTTGCGGCGTTGCGATTTCTGTTTCTTTTCGTCGGCTTCGATGCCGTATTGGCGCGTGCCCATCTTGAGGTCTAGGACACAGGGGTGCGCCATCCCGGCTGTGAGGTCTTCGAGGAGGATGAAGTGGGCGATGCGGCCGTTGTCCTCTTCTAGGGACTGGTCCGGGTTGTGCGGCTCAGACTGGGAGCTTGCGGATCTTGCAGCTGGACCAAGATCGATTGGTGGACCTAGCGATGGCGGTGCGTATTGCGAGGGCTCAGGTGGACTTTTGATAGTAGAGCTCGGGACTCTCAGCTTTGGCGGGCTTAGCATGCCGTCTTTCAACTCGCTGGTGGCTTTTTGCACGTCGTCTGCAGCCTTTTCCAAGTCGTCCATAGCGAAAACCTCTTCATCAGGTTCTCCTTTGTACCCTTCCTCTTCGTAGTACTCAAGGTCTCCCTGGGGTGCATCAATAGCTTGGGCTTTGCGCCGCAGACCACTGCCAGAATGCCTTCTTCGCGGTGTTTTGGCAGGTGCTGAGGGCACGGCGTTCTCAATTTCATGAGTTTCTGCACTCCTACTCATGCCCGCGGCACTATCAGGTCTGGCTTTCATAAAGTCATCGCGAGACGGTGCTGAATTTGCAGGAGCTTCACGCTCAGTCCGGTTTCTGATTGCTAGGCGTCGCGTTATGTCACCGCTGGAGACATCCTTCTGCGTGGTTGGCACATCGGTAGCGCTGCGTCGCGGACCGGTCGGTGCGGAGTCAGACAATGGTTGCATATCGACGTGAGGTAATTTCCTGACCGAGCGAGAGTGGAGATGACGCTCTCTTCGGTCGTTCCGATGAATGCGTGGAGGGTTGAAGACGTCTCTAAAAACCTGCTTTTGCAAATCCAGATTTACAGTGGTAGCGCCCCAGCTCTGGTGATGCCTAATCTTTGGTCGTTCCTCGCTCTTGTACCTGAGTGTCTTCTCCTCGGGACTGCCGGACTGTTGTCGGAAAGATTCTGGAATTGACCCACGTGAAAAGCTCCGCCCACTAGATGCAGCCGATGCCGTATACGGTCTCCGTGGGAACTTGAATAGACCCTCTGGGATGATGTGTCTGTTGTTACTCAGGCTGACTTCGGGTACAGAGGTAATCTGTTGCGAGTGGCTGACAATGCGAGGCTTATCCTCTGCTTTGATACTGTCGCTTGTGGTGCCTTTACCACCACCATGGGTACTCTGTGTCTCCCCGCTTTCCTGAGCAGATTGAGCATCTTTTTGCTCCGCATCTGCTTCACCTTCTAGCGCCACCTTTTTCTTCTTCTTCGGTGGCTTCTTGTATGTAACGTTCAGAACGCCTATGTACCTGTTATAAGATACTGATTAGCATACGCAGCGAACAAAAGCAAGTTGAGGTCCTGTGCACTTTGGCAACGACCTTGCTGGGTTTCAGCTGGGAAGATGCCTCTAAGTCGAGGGGTGAATGTAAATTGCTCATACCTTGGTAGAAAGTCCAGCAGCTCAGGATGATGCCTCTCTACTGTCTCATAGAACTCGTTTTCCCTGCTGTTCAACTGTTTGCACACAGCTTGTCGGGAGAAACTGTAGACTGTGCTATGTCCTCCGACCTGATGAGAATAAGGCTTAAGCTCAACAGCGCCAACAGGAGGCGCTTCCTTGTCTTGACTAGCTAGCGGGTAACCTGCGTGGCGATGGTCATGTACTGGGGCCCTACCTGTGGGCGTCGCAGTCGGAGTGGTCTCGTCGTCTTCCATGGCCTCGGATTCATATCCTCTGTAGGAGTAATCTGATTCGTAGCCAGATGCTCTAGAGGCGACCGACGCCCTACGTTCCTGAAACTCGTCCGGTAGTGGCCCAGAAACCTTCCTTGAAAGCTCGCCATGAAGAACATGGCTCTCATCCTCGGACAGTAAAGCAATCTCGACCCCTTCTTGCGCTTCTTCGCTTTTCTTTTCTGGAGACCTGATACGGGTAGCCACAAGCGTATCTTCTTGGACTCGCGCAGCGTCCTTTGCAACTTCAACCAAAGTGCCGTCATCGTCAACGACTTCCCTAGCTGCTGCACCTTTATGTGGGAAGTACAGGGCAGAGGAGATTTGCTCCTCATCAGAATAATCGTCCTCATCGTGGTGGCTAACATCGCCCTGTACAGTTCCTGGTTCCGGGGTAGCATCTGTTGCTTCTGCATCTGTTTTCTACGGAGTGTCAGCAGGAATACTACTTTGAAGATAACACGTCCGGATTTGCTTTGACCCATTGGTATCTACGCAAGTGCTGCCATTATCGCGCAAAAGCACCGCGAGTAGGGAATTCTTTGAATAGTTTCGCAACTTACCGTTGTGATATCTCCTTCAGCTTGAGCTGTTGCTGCATCTTGAAAGGCCTTGGAAAGAGCACTTCCGCGAGCTGGAGCAGGAATCAGATTGTGATGGTTACGTATCTCCTCTAAAAGTTTAGGAGGTATCTGCTGCGAGAACTTTTGTGCAGTAGGAACTACGTCTTCGCTCTTCATGGGGTGCATGCCAGGTTCCAGTCTCTGGTCCCGTTGTCTTACAGACGATCTGGGACGGGAGACAGATGATCGAGATACCTCTGCAGTCGTACCGTCTCTCTTTCGGCCGCCGTCTTCTGAAGGTACAAGATATTGATCACGGCCTCGGTGTTCTTCTTGCTGTGCATCTGTAGGATCACGTCAGTCGCTGCTATTCGTACTATATATAACGTGCATCCTTGAGCGTGAGCACCTGCAGGCGCGCAAAACATCTGAAGCGTTTGTAAAGCCCAAGGTACGCCCAAAGCAAGTTTGACTCACCTGAAACAGAATCCGCACGCTCTTCTTTTATCTGCACAAGCTCGGATGATTGTGCAAGTGCACCATCTTCCCGACGTTTCTGGCCCGCATCGTTGTCTTTGAACAGGCCCAAGTAGTGACTTGTCTTCCGACTTCTAACATTCTGACCTGGTTGCTCGACCTTAGGCAGTTTGGCGTCAATTCTCTTATCCACCTCAGCCATGTCTCCAAGCTCTTTCCTTTGTTGCGAATCCGATATGGTCATGCCGCTGATCTTTCCTTTCCCTTCCCTCCAAGACCTGTATTTGGATCGCTCGGCGCTAAGGCGCAACTCGTGCTCTAGCTCTGGTGGTATAGATTTGTCAAGTGTCGGGGTTGCGGGAGAACGCCGTAGATGAGAAAGGTGTGGGTGATCAATAGCGTAGTATGATCCTGTTTCCAATGATCCAATTCGAAAGATGTTTTGTTGTTGATGACGTGGAGAGAAGGGACCCGCATGATACTGCTGTGCAATGTTTGACCGACTGGTTTTCCGCCTGATAGGGCTTTTTCTGAAAGGTTTGCCATGCGCGAAAGATAAGCCAGTCGGAGGTGGCTCCACCTGGAAGAGGGTGGACAGGTCTGTAAGACTCCTTGTAGGTGTGATTTGCATGTTGCCCATTCCTTCCTCCTCGTCCCTTCTAAGGTCTTCCAGAGCGCTCGATGACGGCGCGGCGCTTGGTGAAGTTACGGGGGTATTATCAGAGGGCCTGTAGCTGGTTGCGAATATGGAATCGCGCTCCGAGAGCTGCGGTTCCGCATCATCTTGGGCGATAGAGACGGTCGCGATGGGTGATGTCTTCGCCCTTGCGAGCTTGGATACCTTCGATACCCTCGGGGTCACATCTTGCGGGGAGGATGTGGTCCTTTTAAAGCCATTTCCGGAATCATTTAGGGAGCCAGGCGAGGCATTTCCTGCAGCACCGTTCTGAGACACCTGCATGGAGACGGAAGCGACATTTGGTGGCCCGGAGGATATAGTTCAATTGGATGATGGATGCTGCCGCCTGTTACACGTCGTGCTTCACCACGTGTTTGTGCGCTGTCGTGTTGTATGTTATCCCAGTCGCGGTGAGTGCACGATGCGGAACGCGAGGTGCTGATTCGGCAGTGACGTTTCTGGGCCGTTGCTTCCACATCCAGACACGTCCGAACCGTGGCCCGCCCGCAAACCAAGACCGATCCGCCAAGTTGACCGACACCTCCAACCCGGAATCCCCTGGCGATCTGGTCGAATTGCAGCCAGTTAACAGCATGCGCTATGTTGCCTTACTGGAATGTGCCATGGATAGATCACGCTTCCGGGCTTCCGCGCCAGAAAGCCTTTCTAATCCATAGCCGATGCCGATTTAGACGTGTCAAAGTTTCAAGCATTTCCCTGCGGAATGAAACCTACATCCTATCAAGGCTTATGATCTGCTGTACCGTACAAGTCATGCCTGACCACGTAACGCTCCTCAATTGATGACCCTCGCACTGGACGCCGGCAAATACGATCCAATCGATCTGCAACGTGGCATAGATGACTGTGGCTGCGCAGTATATCTTGTCATCTTTATCCGTTGGTATCCGCCTTTCTGGAGATCATCTCTTATCCGCAGAAACTCAACACCACATGTCGCGTGCCCCTCGTGTCTAGCTTGGGTACGTATCTGAGGAGATAAAGCTCAGCAAACACGGGGACTTGATAGGTCAAGACAGTATGTATAGTGGATCTCATTATGCGTATCCGTAGTAATGCGTACATGTATTCTGCCACAGATTTCTGACAGTATAGGCTGATGGGTTCGATACATATCTGTTGTATGTATGTATGTACATGGCAGCCATGCAAGACGAGAGCACCCAAACTACTCGATGCGTACGGTATGAACACAGCAGCGGTGGACTGGATGGCCTGACGTACGAACGAGATTATATTACTACTGCATTACTCAGTGTACGGACAAACATACAATTGAATGCACTCGGCGGCCTCAAGCCATCCCGAGATGTTCTTGCTACATGTATGCAAGACCTTAAATGCATATGCGAAAGCATCAGCAGCCCAATCAAGCTCGGAGCCTTCTATTTGGAATTTGGGAAGTTATAAATCCCTCAGGCTTGAAACGACCATGTGCATGATCTTCTTTCAGCCGGAAACAAGGACACACGGGCTGAACAGTGGCGGCTTGAGAGAGCTCCTCGCTAGGAATGCTCCCATCTAGGACTTGGTAGCCCCTCTGGTATAGACGTGGTTCCGATGCTCCTGTTGGGCATCCTTGGTTGTTCTGTGGGTTGCAGCAACACGCATGTGCTCGAGATTCACCAAGCTTAGAACTCTCCAGCTGGCGTTCATAGACAACCGGGGCTGAGGGTGCGTAATGTCTGAGGACAGTCAACCAGAAGCTCGTCGCTCAATGGTTGCACTTGGTGTATTGATATTGGAGCACTAAGTCCGTATACTGGACCTTTTTGATTCCGGCTCTCGTTACTGATTGCATACCTTTCTAGTCAAAGTCTGGACAGCTTACTCATGGTGTTTAAACGTGAGAGAAGGGTTCCACGCCGGACATGGTACTGTCAGTGTTCCAATCAGGAACGATTTGGATTTGAAGTCGTCGCGTGCGCAGAGAAACACCAAAGCAACCATTTCCCCCTAGACGACGGGAATCTTGACAACTCACGCCTATAAACGAATTGTATAACAGCCCATGCACGAAACATGAACATTCACAGATGCTTCTTCAGCTGAGATGATTCGTGCTTAGGTTTTCTATTCAAGCCGTGTGTGCTTGGACTGAGTGGGATCGGTTACTCAGCCGTATTGTATCAAGGTATTACCAATATCCATTACGGATTGGTCAGAGAGGAACTTACATTGCCTTACAAGTAATGTCTACCCGCGGACGGAGCAGTTTCAGAGCTGCCAACATATATTCCTTACTTCGAGCTCACCATACCATGTAAGCTGCCACCGTAACCCGAAGTTTGCATCTCAGAATTGCTATAGACTACAGTAAAGTAAAGATCTACCTATTGCGAAGTGATTCTCTGGATGAGATCTGTGTAGCTGATTGTATAGCTGATTGTATTGCTCCCCAAAAGCTATTCACGGGTGAAGATGTACCGAACTCCTGTACCGGGGAAAGGGAAAGCTTCTAGAAGACAGGGGTGAAATGGTATGCAGGGGCCATGCCAGCATCAGATCACTATGAGGACGGCACTCTCGTGACTCTTTATCTTAGTCCATGGATTGTGCATGAACTGCAGTGGAATGGCCGAATGTCTAGGAGCTTTGAAGAGATGACTGAACGAAAGCATATGGCGTCCAAAATGCGAGGTATTTATGTTGCAACGTTGCGGCCTCATCCATTTTCGAATGCTTAGGGCGTGAGACAAGCATCCTGGCGCAATCTCAGATCGAACCTTGGAAAGTTTCCATTGTTGTGACGGATCTCAAAAGAAACTTTGGCCAGGGTGAAACACCCTTGACAGCCTGTGGTTAGCGCAAAGCATATTGAACTTTTGTGTATTTCGACGAAGATCGTGCATTCCGGCAGATGATGACAGCCCAACTGATCAAGGTGACAATGTCAATCCTAGAGAAGAGTCGAGCGCCTGATTTCTTTCCGTACACGTGTGAGGGTTGTTATGGTTCTCAGTGCGCAATAACAGGTTCAGAAATGCGTACATGTAGATACACCGGCACGGCTTGCGGGGAGATAGGCCAGCCAGTTTTGCGAAAATCCGGTCCGGTCCTTATAGCTGAGCTCAATGCAATAAGAGCAGCCGTTATAGCAGTGGCCCCTATTGAATATCATTGGTCGCAAGATTTTGTGGACCGTATTTTATTACCGAAGAAGGCAGCCTCTCAGATGCTTCCATGTTCAGCCTCAGCCAGCTTCACTCAAGAATAGCGCACTCTCGGCTTGTTTCAGGAACAGAATGCCGGCAACGCTAGAAGGTGCTTCGCTAAAAGTGCCCAAGTGCCTTGCGTTAGCGTCAACCCACTTTGCGCAAGCCACGGGGGGAACATGAATCCGTGAATCCTCGCTGCCAGCCTGCTGGTCGTCGTCGTGACCGTTACACATCTCCGACCGTTCTCCAACTGCCTCGCACAAACTCGTGGGCCGTGAAAGACGTTGGCCCTCCCCACACTGCAACGTCCATCTCCAGAAACACAACCGTCATCGCCTTCGGTCGCGCAGGCCCAGTACTGCGACTTCCACTTTCGCGACGCGCGAAGGCCGCGAACCGTCTGCCGCGGCTCGTTCATGCCGCGTGCACGCATCCTCCACCTTCAGCTCCGGCCATAACACACCATAACAACACATCGTGCATACCGGTTTCAGCGCACGACTTTATATAGGGCGAGGCTGCGGGCCTGCTCCCTTGAGCTTGTGTTCACAATATGGAGGCCATGTCACCGCCTGCGACGCCGATGGGCCACCACAACCGACCATCGGCTGCGACAATGCGCTCTCCTCGAAGCACAAGTCGAATAAGTATGGGCAGCCGGCAGGAGAGTAGTCGACAGAGTAGAGCTTCGGATGAGGAGATCAAGACTGCTGTGAAAGTTGGTACGTGACATCCCGAGTCTCTAACCAGAATGCGGGCATATACACTAATACTGCTATCTAGCTGTACGTGTCCGACCACCTCTGCAACCTTCCGATCCCGGCTACGATCTGATACCGCAACGCTTCCGTGGTTCGACATGCGAAGCCACTTCACCTACAAATCTCGCAATACAATCACCGCAAGGCAAAAAGCTATTCGTGTTTGACAGGGTCTTTGGTGAAGATGTTACACAAGAAGGAGTCTGGGAGTACCTAAGCGACAGTGTCAACTCGTTCGTACAAGGCTATAATGTGTCGATTCTGGCATATGGTCAGTCTGGCGCAGGCAAATCGTTCACCATGGGCACTTCGGGTGGAGAAGAGCAAAGCAATACTGCTCTGATGGGCATTGTACCTCGAGCCGCTGCAGCTCTGTTTGAGAAGCTGTCAGGAAACTCCACAACACGATCAAGCCTGCGTATGCCACAAAGGTACTCCACGCCCGGGCTACCGACCTTACAAAGTCTTGGTAAAGCTGCAGGTGCTGACAAAACCTGGCAACTGAAGGCCACCTATGTTGAGGTATGTACGTCCGAACAGCGCTCTATAACATCTTCTAACGAATACAGATCTACAATGAACAACTAAGAGATCTATTGGTCTCAGAATCAATACCACATAATGAGCGTGCACAGGTGTCAATACGGGAAGATACAAAAGGACGAATCCTCCAGACAGGGCTAACACAAATGAACATCAACTCAGTTGAAGACCTGCTAAGCGCTCTCAATTTTGGCTCCGGCATTCGACAGACTGACTCTACTGCGATGAACGCTAAGTCTTCTCGCTCTCACGCAGTCTTCAGTCTCAATTTGATCCAGAACAAAGGACCAGGTGCGCAAGCACCATCGCAGGAGAAGCGCATGTCAGTCCCAATAGAGTCGGTAATGTACGCAGACGCAACCGTTACCACCGACAGCAAGCTTCATTTCGTCGATCTGGCAGGCAGTGAGAGACTCAAAAACACCGGCGCTCAAGGTGAGCGTGCCAAGGAGGGTATTTCCATCAACGCTGGACTTGCAAGTCTCGGAAAGGTCATCTCACAGCTTTCTTCTCGCAATCCAGGAGGACATGTCTCATACCGGGACTCAAGACTTACTCGCCTCCTACAAGACTCCCTTGGAGGCAATGCTATCACATATATGGTAGCCTGCGTTACTCCGGCTGAATTCCACCTTAGCGAGACGCTTAATACGGTGCATTATGCCCAGCGCGCCCGCGCTATCCAAAGCAAACCAGAGATACAGCAGACGTCGGATGACGCAGACAAGGCAGGCCGGATCGAGCGTTTGCAGGCCGAGGTTGCTTTCCTTAGAGACCAGATCAAGCATGAGCGACAAAATGAAAAGAGCATCGTCAGCAACGACAAGTCGAACCGCAGAGAAGCAGAGCTCCAAAACCAGCTGCTGGACATGCAAGAGAGCTACAACGCCTTGAGCCAGCGCCACGCGAAGCTGATATCCGAGATCTCGAAAGCACGGGATAACGAGTCAGCAGACACGCCGACATTGAAGGATGTGATTGGAGAAAGTGCGCTTGATAGGTTGAAGAGGTCAAATTCGTTCGCTGAAGCTGTGGAGCAAGTCGTTCTGGAGTATGAGAAGACCATTCAGAGTCTCGAGAACTCTTTGAACAACACCAGGTCGTCTCTGTCAAACAATGAAAGCACTCTAATGGAGAAAGAATCGAAGATCGCGTACATGGAGAACGTCGCCTCCCAGCTCCAAGCCCGGTTACAGAAGGCGGCTGAACGCGAGAACAACAACGATGCTTACCTCCATGATCTAGAAGTCCAGATGGAAAGCGTCACAACCAGCGAAGAGAAAAGCTCCGCCTTGATCCAAAGTCTTCGGAAAGAGCTCGCTCGCGTCAAGAACAGCGAAGGAAGCGCCGAAGAGTATATTTCGACGCTCGAAGAGCGCTTGGCTGAAGCTGAGCAAGACCAAGAGATCATGCAAAGGGAAATCGACCGCCTGGAAACTGTGGTGGAGCGGCAGCGGAGTATCGGTAGACTCGACAACCTTCTTGCTGAGCTTGACACAATCCGGAAAACTGAGGAGCAGCCACGTCACAAGCAGCTGAATGGCCATAGATCGACCCTGAGCGACCCATTCCAGGATCAGAACGCATCCGGACCGACCACCGATGTACCAGATGAGGGCGGTGCAGCAAACAAGGAAGTTCAGGATGAGGAACAGGTCCAACCCGGGTCTGAGGCCACCGCAGCTGAAGACGACCTTACCAATGGCAACGATGATGGCGTGTTGGTCACGAAAGCAGACGCAGAAGACACACACGAACAAGGAACTGGGGAAGACGCTCGGTCACAGTTCATGGCAGACAAGTTGGAAACCATATCTCAAGAGCTCTTCGATCTACGTGCAGAGCATGAAACCACAAGGGCCGATCATGACGAGCTTCAAAGAAAGTACGAGATTGCGCTCCAGACGCTTGCCAAGTTGCAAGATGTGGGCGAGGAAGACATCGGGGATGACGTTTCGACACCGAGGGGTACAGGCACTTCGACGTCGAGGGGGTCTTTTTTAACGGACGCGGGGATGAGCGAAGATATGGAGGATGGACAACCGTCATCCTCGCGTTCTTTATCGGAGGAGTTGTCTTTGCGTACGGAATCGCCTACTACACTAGAGCAAGAAATGACCGAGAGCAAGGAGAAGTCCACTGAAGATGATGAGGACATCGATCCAGCTATGATCCCGCTTCCGGCTGAGAAAGAAGAGCTACTGGCCCACCAGTTGCGAGCCCTGAAACGCCTACAAGGGGAGAAAGAAGCACACTACAAGGAGATCACAGAGAATTATACACAGCTGCAACAAGAACATCAGCACGCTCTTGTTCGTATTGACAATATGAAGGCTGAGTTACAGAGGGCCCAACTGGTCGCAAGACCGTCTTCGCCAATGAAGCCTCTTCTCCGCCGGAAGCCTAGCCAGGACCTGATGTCAATGTCTCTTGGGAACTCTGACCGTGCGACAAGGTCCTTTGCATCTCTCCGTAACATTGCCTTGGACAACTTCGAGGACAACCCAGATACACGTCAAAGCTTCGAGCTGAACTTGAACACCTTGATGACGGAACTGCACAACCGTATGGAAAGAGTGCAAGCACTGGAGGTCGAGGTTGCCACAGTGCGGAAAGAAATGGACTCTAAAACGACCATCATCTCCGGCCTCACGAGGGAACGGTCCAGTTTGAAGGCTACCTCAAACGTCGACTTTTCAGTTGTAGGACACATGCAAGACCAGATCAAGGAAAGTGAGCAACAGATCCGCTCACTCCACGAATCACACGCTGCACGGGAGCAAGAGCTGCAGTCGCAGATTGAGCGTCTAAGAGAGAAGCTTGAACAGTATGCTATGATGGTAGCTGCTTCCGGAGCTCTTCCAACACCTGGGACTGAACACGCCCCCACCATCCCTGGTGATTTTGTTGAGACTCCAGCCGCACGCGAGGACAGTCCAAAACAACTCGGAGAAGGTGATTCTGTAACTGGCGCAGATCATGCAAAGTCCGATATCGCACAGCTGCAACAGGAGCTCGCCGACTGGGAGAGCAGGCACAATGAGGCTATGCAGTCCATGCAGGCTTCTGAAACAAAACTCTTGAACACGATCGCAGAGTTGGAGGCTTCGTTGAACGCAGCTACCAGCAAGGATGCTCCTGAGAATGAGGATTCCACTGAGAGTCCGCAAGCGATCAAGGAATCCTCGATCCTTGAGCAAGAGCGTACGAAGCATCAAGAGCTTGTCGACGCTTTGCAAGCAGAGATCGGACGATACAAAGCTACCAGCCAAGAGCAAGGTGACAAGCTTGCTGCATTGGAGCAATCCTACACCAGCGTTTTGCAAAAGTTTGACGAGGATAGCCAATCTCACGGTCTCACACAGAAGGAGCTGGATGGCCATCGCGAAATGGTCGCTAATCTAGAACAACAACTGGCAGAGCACAGATCCACTATTGACACTCATCAGCAAAAGCTGGAGTCTCTCCAGATGTCCCACACCCGCGATATTGAGGAGCTCAAGCAGTCAATTGTCGTGGCTGAAAAAGAGTCGAATGACCGACAAGCTGCCTTGGAGGAACAACACAAAGCTGCAGTCGCCAACCTGGAAGCCGAGGTCAAGAAATTCCAAGATGAGATGGCTAGCTTACTGCAGAAGGTCTCTTCTCTACTTGGCAAGCCCACAGATGCCACAAATGTGCACGATCATATCAAGCGTGTCATAAATGAGAAACTGGAACTTGAGAACCAGCAGATTCGCTCCGTCAACGAAGTGAAGGAAATGCAAGACGAGCTTCAAGCTGCTATGACTAAGATTGTCAACCTCGAGAACAGTGTTGGGGAGCTTAAGATGCTCAACGAAGAAACGATGAAGAATCTGGAGGAGGTGGCAGACAAGGAGCGGAAGAGCTCAAGGCTGGTGCAGGAGTTGGAGGACCAATTGAACAGTAACTTCGATCAGCATCAGGCAACCACTAACAGGCTATCGAGCATGCAGAATGAGCGGCACGTGGCACTTGAGGAGGCTTTGCACGCGAGGGAAGAGCTAGAGAAGGAGCTCGAGGACGCCCGTACAAAGACCTCCATGCTCGAGGTCAGCTCACCATTCCTCCATCCATGTTCTCCGCTAACCATCATACAGTCCCAACTCCTTGGCATGCGCCGCGGCTCCAGTACCTCCACGGTCCGTGAACGTGACTCCAGCGCCTTCAACCGAGACTCACTCTCCCCTGAGGCCGCAGCAATCGCCCTCGCCCGCTCATCCCAGATCTCACTCCCCCGCAAATCGACGCCCCCAACAACCACCGCTCTACCCTCCCCACCCCCTGCGATCCCTCTTCCACCACTCCCGAACTCCCCAACCCTCAGCAGCCCGCAAATCCCCTCGGGCATCGACTATCGCGCCTCAAGCCCTATCAACCCTTCCCGTCCCACTTCCCCTATGCCCATGGACCCAGCCCTAACCCAGAAACTCGACGAAGCAGACGCGCGCATCCGGACGATTGAGAAACACCTCTTCGCGGAAAAGCAACTCACAGCCACCCTCGAGGAGGCGTTGGTGGACTTGGAGACGAGCCAAAACAAGACGCGGCAGGAGCTGGAGGCGTGGAGACGCAAGGCGGCGGGGCTGGAGGACGAGCTTGTGGGCCTGAGGAAGGAGAGGAGTAGCAGTCGCGCGAGTTTGCAGCAGGTCGAGGAGGAGAGGGAGATGAGGGTCAGAGCGGAGAAGGCAAGGATGGCGCTTGAGGAGCGGATGAGGGAGTTGAATGCTGGTAAGAAGAAGAAGAAGGGGACGCTGAATTGTTTCTAGAATTCATGAACGAGAGAAGTGCTCGTGCCGGAGACCAGAGATTTTGACGTTCTGCTCAAAGCGGGGAGTAGTGCTTTTCCATATGTACATGAGGGACGAGAAGGAAGGAAGGAGTTCGTGGAGCATGATGAAACGGTCATTGCTTGCTATTCACTGCGGTTTTTGCAGAAATACCCAGCGCGCGCTTTTTCGCCGCTCTTGCTCTGTCTATTATAGCCTAGGCGTACATAGGGATCTGATAGCTGTACAGTTGATGTGCATATAACCTCCAACCATCGCTACAGCAAGTCCGGCACTCTGCTCAACAACCAGTTTGGTAGGTATCCACGTGCTGTAAAGTGCGATAGGTACACTTACGTACCGTACGTATCTATGGGTATGAGAGGCCTAAAATATAAAGTAACCCGTAAGTTCACTTCGAGTGTGTAAACATTTCCATCCCCCATCTCCGCACTGCTGTAGACAGGTTCCCGAACATCGGCTACCATCTACAAGACCCAAGACTCTCCACGGGGAAATTATCGTCATACTGCATATTTATCCAGGTACCGTGCTGCGATCGACACGGTCGCTGCGGGGCCGCCCCATACCAACCCCCATTTTCCCTTACCAACCCCGCCGGAGTCATATACCGGTCTCCATATGGCAGTCCGCCTGAGCATGCTAATATTCCCTGGTCGCTAAGGCACGGACGTTTGCATGCAGGGTACTTCAGTGCCTGTCACTGCCGTATCTCCAGTGCAACGTCAAGGTGGAGATGGTGCGGAATCGCTGGCAGAGATGGTGCCGGCTATGGCCTCGATTTGGAGCAGTACATGCCGGTATGCGCTAAGGCTAGGCAAGTTTGGTATATGTACTGTAAGTCCCCT
Organism: Zalaria obscura; assembly: GCA_024184665.2. Taxonomy (NCBI): domain Eukaryota; kingdom Fungi; phylum Ascomycota; class Dothideomycetes; order Dothideales; family Zalariaceae; genus Zalaria; species Zalaria obscura. Next base: position 123,225 of record JAMKPW020000019.1, on the reverse strand, counting down.
GCAGATTGAGGTCCTGTTCAAATAGTCTTTGCCTTCTTTCAGTTGCAAAGCTCGTGGGTTCCACTTCATCTCGCGAGTCCTCTCATGTGCAGTGAATCGTCAAGTCACAAGGGCATCAGCGTGGACACCGATATAAGAGAGTCACGATGCGGTTCTCAATCACATCTCTCTTAGTGCTCTTCCAGCTTTGTTCCGTCTTCACCGCAGCTCAGCAGCAATGGCCTCTTCACAACGACGGTCAGAACGACGTAGTGCAATGGGACCACTACAGCGTCATCATCAATGGGGAGCGAATCTTCATCTGGTCAGGCGAGATGCACTACTGGCGGATCCCCGTGCCAGAGCTCTGGGTGGACGTGCTCCAGAAAGTCAAGGCTGCAGGCTTCAACTGCGTCTCCTTCTACGCTCACTGGGGCTTCCACAGTCCTAGCGATGGGAAACTCGATTTCGAGAACGGCGCCCATAACTTTACCTCGCTCTTCACGATTGCGAAGGATCTCGGACTCTACATCTTGTTCCGTCCTGGGCCGTATATCAACGCGGAGACCACTGCCGGTGGGTTTCCAGGCTGGCTCACGACGGGAGACTACGGTACTCTGAGGAACAACGATACTCGGTACACTGCAGCCTGGACCCCGTACTTCGACCGCATCTCCGAGATCGTTGGAGAGCACGCCGTCACCCGCGGTGGCAACGTCTTCCTGTACCAGATCGAGAACGAGTACGGCGAGCAATGGACAGACGCGGCGACCAGGACTCCAAACGAGACCGCGATCGCCTACATGGAGTTGCTCGAGGCGGCAGCAAACCGCAGCGGCATTAACATCCCCACTATCCACAATAACCCTAATCTGGGTACGTTGAGCTGGTCGATGGACTACGATATCAACCATGTCGGCGGCGATACGGATCTTTATGGGTTGGACCACTATCCTAGCTGCTGGTCCTGTAACCTCGAGGAGTGTACGAGCGTCAATGGTGCCCTGCCTGACTTTACGCTGTTCGACTACTACACGAACTTTCAGGAGGCGGCACCAACTCAGCCGTCTTTCTTCGCCGAGTTCCAGGGCGGAGCGTACAATCCGTGGAACGGGCCCGCAGGGGGCTGCGTGAGCAACACCGGCCCGTCGTGGGTGAACGTCTTCTACAGACACAATATCGGGCAGAAGGTCACGGCGCAGAATATCTACATGGTTTTTGGCGGCACTAATTGGGGCGGACTTGCGTTTCCCAGCGTTGGCACGAGCTATGATTACTCTGCACCGATTTCTGAGAGTCGTCTGCTCGGCGACAAGTACTCTGAGTTGAAGCTTCTGAGCTACTTCATTAGAGCGGCGAAGGAGTTGACGATGGTTGAAAGGGCTGGTAATGGCACTAACTTCACGAACAACGCGGCGGTTTTCACGCAGGTGCTGGAGAATGTGCAAACTCATGCGAGGTTCTACGTTACGGTACACACGAATTCGACGCTGGAGACGCAGGAGCATTTCAAGCTCAACGTCAGTACGTCGCTGGGGACATTTATGGTTCCGCAGTATGCTACGAACGTGCTCCTCAACGGAAGACAGTCAAAGATACTACTTTCGGACTTCTCGGCTGGCTCGCAGAAGATCGTGTACTCCACTGCAGAGGTCATGGCGGTATCCACATTCGAGACAAGCCCAACCATCGTCTTCTGGGTACCAACGGGTGAGAGCGGCGAGTTCTACCTCGAAGGTGCCCAACACGGTTCAGTCATGAAGTGTCAGGGCTGCTCCAGCGTGGGTTTCCACCAGACGCAGCACGGCGTAATCACCTCCTTCACCCAAGGCGCCGGCTTCTCAGTCTTCAAGTACGGCAACGGTGTCACAGCTATCATCGCCGACAGAACCGCTGCCTATACTTTCTGGCAGCCGACCCTTACCAACGACCCCCATGTCCCCCTGAACTCAACGATCTTAGTCGCCGGCCCGCACCTCATCCGCACCGCAGAGATAGACGGCGACACATTAGCGCTGACAGGCGACTACAACACCACCACGCCCCTCGAGGTCTTCATCCCCAGCACCCGCTGCACCCACCTCACCTTCAACGGCAACCCCCTCTCCTTCCACGCCACCCCCTACGGCAGCATCATCGCCCACCTCACTGCGCCCGCCCACACTATCGCATCAATCAACGCCACCCTCCCCATCCTCAGCACCTGGAAAGTCGCCGACGGCCTCCCGGAGCGTCTAGCCACCTACAACGACACAAACTGGGTGCTAGCAAACCACACCCGCACCTCCAACCCCAACCCCCCCGCCACCTACCCCGTCCTCTACGCCGACGAATACGGCTTCCACACCGGCCCCATCCTCTGGCGCGGCCGCTTCTCCGGCGCAGCCACAGGCGTGTTCCTGAACGTCATCGGCGGCACGAGTTCAGGCTGGAGCGCCTGGCTCAATGGCGTTTGGATCGGCAGTAGCTACGGCAACGTCTCTCTGGCCGCCACGAACGCGACGCTGGACTTCCCGGGCGCGGCGGTCAAGTCGACGGGCGAGAATGTGCTGCTGGTGCTGCAAGATAATATGGGCCATGACGAGACGACGGGGGTGCTGAATCCGCGCGGCATCGCTAACGCGACGCTGATTGGCGGTGGCGGTGGCAATGGGGCCGGCTTGGGCTTTTCGAGCTGGAGGGTTCAGGGTAATGCGGGCGGCGAGAAGGATATAGATCCCGTCCGCGGTCCGCTGAATGAGGGCGGTTTGCATGCCGAGAGGTTGGGCTGGCATCTGCCCGGTTTTGACGATGGCGATTGGGCCGTGGGTTCGCCTGAGGAAGGGTTCGGGGAGGCCGGAGCACGGTTTTATAGGACGGTGGTGCCGCTGAGGATTCCGGAGGGCGTGGACGTTAGTCTTGCGTTTGAGCTGGGTGGAGCGAGGGAGAGTAGGCTGCGCGCGCAGCTGTATGTTAATGGGTATCAGTTCGGGAAGAGGATTCCGTGGGTCGGGAATCAGGTTGAGTTTCCGGTGTTTCCGGGGATTTTGAACTACAAGTGAGTGTTACCTGTGTCTTGTCTATAGAGGCAAGGCAGATTGCAAGTGAGGAGAGGCTAATGTGGGAGTAGTGGCAATAACACTATCGGGTTGAGTGTGTGGGCTCAGAATCCGAGGGGTGCGAATATCTCGGTGAGGATGAGTGTGTTGGGCGTGTATGAGTCGGGCTTTGATTCGAGATTCAACGCCAGCTATTTGAGGCCAGGGTGGAGTGCTGATAGGTTGAAGTACTACTGAGTCAGACACAAGGAGATCTGAACGTGTGCGACCCTGACCGCCACGCACCCGACGACTAGGGCTCAGTACAATATGTCGGTTATATATGCTCAGAACATCTACAGCCGACGAAAATTGTAGCATCTTCTAGCTAATTGCAATTTGCCTTCTTCGCACACAGCGTCATCTCCCAATCAGCCAGCAACCCATATCCTCAACATAGTCGCCCCTTACTTCTCGCCCCCATTCCCAAAAGCCTCAAACCCCACCTTCTCGTCCCCCTGCTCCAAATGCACCGCCCCACTCCCCTTCTCCACATCCTGGCCCCTGTGCAAACTCAAGCTGGCCCTAACCGGCTCCGAGGGTCCAGCGAGCTGATTCACAACGCCCTTTTTGCCCTCCTTGATGAAGAGGTAGTCGACGGCCTCGAGCGTCAGGTTCGCGGTCTCCGGGTAGCAGAAGTAGACGAGTGGGATGAAGGCGAGGTTCGTGCACATGAAGATTAGGTAGGCGCGCCATTGGAGCCGGGAGATTATTGTGGGCGTTATCATGACGATTACGAAGTTCCTGGGTGAGGTGTTAGAATGGAGTGTAATTGTTGGTTGAGTTGGGGGAGAGAAGGGTAACTAGGAATGGTGGCGAAGGGGTGAGGTGGAAGAGGAGGCTTACCATAGCCAGTTGCTCGATATACCGACTGCTGTGCCCTTTGCTCTTGCATGCAAAGGCAGGATTTCAGGGACGTACACCCATGGGATGCAATTTGCACTGGCGCCGAAGATGAGCATGTCTATTTCATGTCAGCTTCTGGTCTTCTTTCCTTTGCGTTCGAAGTACTCACAGGTGAAGAAGAAAGCAATACTAGCCGAGCTTGTCGACTGACTCAGACTGTCGCTATACTTGGGATTCTGAAAGCTGAGCAACACCGCGATCAACATCATCGAGATGCCGAGTCCAAACGAACCCCACATCATGGGCCTCCTGCGTCCGAGCTGGTCGAGGAAGAAAGTCGGTACGAGTGATCCGATTACGAACATGCATTGGACTGCCCCGCCAATTAGGAGAGAGAGGTTGTGTGAGAGATGTACATTCTGTTCCAGCGCGCTGGGAACGAAGTATCTGTCATCGTGTCTCAGTCAACGTTCCACACGATGGAGTAGAAGATCTACTTACACAACTAGATTGATGCCGCCAACCTGGTTCATGAACTGCATGCCATAAGCCAACAAGACTCTTCGTCCCGTCTGTACATCATCGCGTTTGAATAGCTGCGACCAGCGGTACTCGCCATGAGCGCGCTCGAGCGCAAGCGCGTCGAGAATGTCTTTCTGCTCGCGCACGATCTTCTCGTCGTCGGGTGGGCGGTCGTACACTTCGCAGAGGACGCGGAGAGCTTCGTCGTTTTTGTTCTCTTTGTAGAGGTACCGAGGCGATTCGGGGACGCCGAAGACCATTGCGATGACGATCTGTGCAAGGATTTTAACTGCCCGTTTCCTCGAATGGAAGGGATGGGGGGTGGGGATGGGGAGATGAGGTGATGAGGGAAAGGGACAGAGAGTGGTCGTACGAATGCAAAGACGATTTGGCATGCGATGGGCAACCGCCATGCGATAGGTCCACCGACAAAGCTCATGCCATAGTCGAAATAGTAGGATATCACAATGCCGACGCCGACAAAGAGCGGCTCGGAGGAGACGAGACGGCCCCGTTTATGGGCTTCGCAGAGCTCAGACTGATACATGGGAACAGTCGATGTTTCGATACCTGAGTTCTGAGTCAGTAGAACTCGACAGTGAAGGGCAAGAGCAGTACTAACCGGTCCCAATGCCGGTGATGTATCTCGCAACCAGGATCTGGGGGACAGAATAGGAAGATGCTTGCAGGGTAGCTCCAACAATCTGTACGTCTTTAGTCTGCGGTCTCCTAGCGAAGATAGAGCAGCACTCACGATCCATCCCATTGCAATCCACATGCATAGCCGTCTTCCGGCCTTCTCGCCGAAGATGAAGTTCAGAATACATCCGCTGAAGGCACCCTAGGAGAGTGAATCAGCCTCCCTTTGAAAGGTGAATAGTGGTACTAGGACTGCTTACAAGGTTGTATATGCTGACAATGATGCCTTCTAGCCCGCTACCTGGATTGCCGAACGTTTTCAGCCAGTTCGTGTTTCCAACAATGCCACTATCCATGATCAGCATCTCCGACTGGTATGACCTCAATGGGGACCGTCGTACCTGAAGACGCCTTGGTCATATCCGAACAGCACAAATGCAAGCTTTGGGGAGTGTCAGAAGCTTCGGACTATATTTCATACAGTCGATCATCACTTACCTGACACACAATAGTAATAGCTGCCTGTAGTTTCCATCCCCTCCCAAAGAAGCTATAGTGTGAACGCATCTTGCTATGCTTCTATTCCAGCTTTGCTTGCGTCTGTTCGTCTTTCAAAAGGCAATCGGTCCAGATATCCCCAAGAAATGACCCTTGCTTTTTGATCTCTCATGACAGAGGAGGCGCATTTTATATGTAACATCAGTAACGGCCATTTCTCCGCGCTCGAGTCTCCGCATGGAGCAAGGGACCCGTGGGGTAGAGACGTGGAGCCGGGTTGCCCCTTTCGGTAATGATGCACCTCGTGCATACAGGTACTACATCGCCACTTGTACTATGACGGATATAAAACTTTCTCTCGGATTGCCTCTTTGCTGTAATGTGCATGAGGTAAATAGCGTGTTACAGAGCATACAGACTGCAGGGATGATCCTATGTAAGTACTCTGAGACTTTGCTCGCTGGTGGAGACATATATATACAACCACACCTGACCAGATATGGTCTACCGGGGCGGAAAGCAGCTCATAGACAGAAGCTTGAATTGCAACAGCCAATTGCATGTGGTCACTCACTCCTCGCAAGCCCCTGACTTTACGAGCACCCACTGCCAACCAGCCCATGAACGCCGCCAGCCGACACATACTCACAACTCGCCGTCCCCGTACTCGTCGAGTTTTCCGCCACCGTGACCGTGACATTCTCAAACGCAATGTTATAGCACGGATGCACATCCGAACAGCTCACACTCGCCGTCCTATTATTCTTCTCCTTGCCACTCAGATAGCCCGTGAAATTCACAAACGCCACATTGCTGATCTCCATCAGACTGGTGCCGGGAAAGGTGCCATTGTCGCCGCTATCTTCGCTGATACCAGGGCCGGCGTCGGCGCCCTCGATGTAGAAGTTCGAGAACTGTACGTTGCGGACGCTGCCCCAGCCGCCGCCGCGGGGTTGGAAGTCGCTTTCGTAGGAGGACTGGTTGACGAGGACGCCGATCCAGGTCTTGATGTACGCGCTGTTGTGCATGTCCGCGTTGTGGGTGATGATGCGGACGTCGTCGACTACGATGTCCTCTACGGTGTTGTCCTCGAGGTATTGGCCCAGACTGCCGATTGCCATTCCGTTACCGCCGTGGCAGGTTGCGTTTTGGACGAAGATGTTGTAGCTGCGTGGTTTGATTGCTATGCAGTCGTCGCCGCCTTGGTAGACGAAGTTTGTTAGCTTGATGTTGTGGGCGTCCATGGTGTCTACCAATTTTGTTAGCTAGCACTCTCCCAAGGTACTGAGAGGTGTCTCCATACCAAAGCCGTCCGTGTTCTGGACGTAGTTGGACCCGTACGGAGCTGTTGTGGAGGTAGCATTGCAGTATAGTTCGTCGAACCACATGTTAGTACCATTCATGATGTTGCAGCTCCACAATGGCGGCTGCTTCACGAAGAACTTCTTGACGGTCACGTCGGACACATTCCAGAAGACGAAAGGCATCGGACGACCGGGTTGAGTGTCGCCTGCTTCAGCTGCATACCAGGCATCTCCGTTGCCATGAATGCCACCAGTTCCATAACCGTTGATTTGTATGTGATCCCCAGTGAGCACAAATGATGCAGCGTGGTTCTGGAATGCAATCGGATAGTGGTTCTGCGGTTGGCGCCAGTAGTCAAGGTCTGCTGAAAACTGGTGGTTGGAGTTATCAGTATCGATCCCGAGTCAACACAGTGCGCTGGCTAACTCACCGTCCAGATCCCTTTCCAGTCAATGCGTACATCGTTGACTACTGGGTTCAACTTCTGAGCAATGTAGTAGTTTTGGTCCTCTGGAAACACGATATTGCCTCCATCCCCGCACTGCTTGAAGGCTTTGAGGATGTTCGGAACATCATCTTTGGTGCCACCATTTGCTGTGACAGTACACTGTCTACGACCATTGAGTTCGCTCTGGCTTACACCACCGGCATTGGCCAAGGATGCGGAAAAGAGAGCAAGCAGAGAAAGGCTGGATAACGAGGAAAGCATTTTCGAGGAGCTGGAATGGGAATACTACCGTTTGCGTACCTACCGTCATGATTCTATATACTGCTTCACGACGTACCAGCTGTTCTCATGCAACAACCTGATTGGAGGCAAATTCTTCACTCACGGTGGGGAGATCTGCTACGGCTCCGTAGTAACATCCGGAAGAGGAGTAACTTATACCTTCATGTTAACTGCATGTGTGCAAGGACTCGGTCAAAAGAGGACCGAAACGCGGAGATGCGGAGGCCCCAGCCAAAGCCATGACGCACCTTTGTCCCTCCACATGCAGCAGCTGTGCCTGGCCCCTGCAGGTCCCATCTGCAGCATACAACAACACCACACTAAACCACGCAGCAAGAATGATCGTACAACTTATCCGATCGCGGCCTGTGCCTCTGTCTGCCCAACTCGGAAAGGCATGGGCTCGCACATACAGCTCCACCGCGCCAAAGCGGGCGAAGAACCGAATCTACAACTCGTGCGTCCCTCCCCACCACCACAGCAAGGGCCCAGACTGATATGTTGCCAGCATCCGCCACGAAAACGAACTCGAAGACCTCCTCCTACTCTCCGCCAGCAGCCGCATCCCGCTCATAACCCTCTGGTCCGCGTCCTGGTGCTCGTCGTGCCAGGCCGTGAAGCCGCTGATCAAAGGCCTTATCGAACAAGGTGTGGGTGAAGAGCAGGGGAGTGTGTCGTTTGCTGAGGTTGAGATGGACAGCCCGACGTTGGGGGTGTTGCCTATGCGATATATGGTGTGTTTTCGTTCACCTAGTTCCCCCGACAGGGTGGATAGAGATTGAACGTGTGGGATGGAGATCGACTAACCAAGGGTAGATCTCGTCTATGCCGACACTGCTGTCGTTCGATCGCCAGGAGGCGCAGGTCGAGACCAAGCTCACCCGCGTTGAGGATATGAAGAACCGTCAGTTCCTGATCGAGTGGATTGAGCGCGAGGCTAAGAGGCACGGCCAAGGAGGTGGAGGGGGCGGTGGCCTGTTCGGTCTTTTCGGACGCTGAAATGGATAACCGCGATTTCCGGATTCGCCCGTCCGTCGAAGGCACTAGACCGCTGAATACACAGTCGTCCGTACTGCCCGTTCACTGCCCTGCTATGGTTGGACTTGAACTCCCAGAGCACAGACTCGAGGCAAGATGTCAGGGCCACGCTCGTCGCCACTAATGAAGGCATACTCCGGGTCAACGGACAGCTAGAACACCCTGAAAAACAACCGGGTGTCTGAGATCTGAACTGGAGCATTCACGTGGCCTACCTCGATAACCATTTCGTTGAATAGTACAACCTCTTCATTAGCTACAGCCGTCCAGAACGATGTGCTTCCGGTATTCTCTGACATGGATACAGGGTAAGAGCTTATAGGGGGTTCTAAAGGGAGAACAAAGCACGTACGGCCACAGGCGATTGAGAACAAGGCATCCCGTCCGCTCTGCCATATTTAAGCAGTCGACCGGCTAGTTAGTATTACCGTGGGTGACCAGGTGAGAATCCTAGCTGCTGTACGTTTTTTTGCTTTTTGTCCTTTCTCAGGGCGTTAATACTCAGGGCGTTAATACGAAGTGGGAAGAGCTGGGACATGATGGGGAGTGCAATTGCAGAAAAGACGCTTTCTACAGCTACTACTCGCACCAACACTAATACTTCTGGCCAGCCGCGGCTCAATCAATAGATCTGGATATCACTATATTAATTTCTCGTGCCTTCTTTCTATCGCTCTATTTCTACCAATCGCAGTTCGGAAATTCGAGTCTAAGAGGATTGCACTCGTCTCACGTCTAGGACAATCTAGTGCGCAACACCATTCACACCTGCCTCGCCCTTCTTGTACTCTTCGAAGCCCTTTTGGGCGGCCTCGTGCACGGTGATCTTGCCAGCACTAAAATGTTGTCAGCAAAGTCTCTTGTCTGCAACACCCTCGAATCAGCATCTTACACAATCTCCTGCACCTTGGCCTTGATGGCCGACCAGTCCTCGAAAACGGTGAAGGGAATGTTTTCCCTGACGCAGTAGGAGATGAGATCTGCAATTACGTTCAGCCTTGGAACAATGATCAGCAATCAATTAGAACCTACCGTGTCCCTTCTTTGCGAAAAGAAGATCAGTCTCCCGGGCTGCTGAGAGATCCGAGACACCATCACCGGCGTAGAACAATGTTGGACGCTGCTCAGCAGGCAACTCGGCGTAAGGGCGGATTGTGAGAGACTTGTCGTGGCCGAAACCGCTGTTCGACATCATCAGCTTGCATGAATGTCAGGACCGTGACGCCATCCGCTCACCTCTCCGGGTCATGGAAGACAATCTCCCAACCGCCCTCGTCATTGATGGTTTTGCCAGGTCTTGCCCGGACAGTGTTGCTGATGACATCAATGTTCTTAGCATCAGGACCCACGAGCTTCTCCAAAAGAGCTCGAATGATTGGCTCCATGCCAGAAGAGAGCACTACAACGGGGATCTTGTTCTCAAGCGACCACTTGAAGAAGTCGTTGAAACCGGGGTCGAGCTTGATGTGCTTGAGGATGTAGTCGATGCATTGGTTGTATGGCAGCTTTACGCTGTCCATCATCTCCTTGAACGAGTCACTGCGTGGCGATCAGAATCTAGGTGAGGCAAGATGCTGGATAAGGGAGCTGACGCACCGGAAGCTCTTCGTTCCCTCCAGCACATCGCGGTTTCCCTTTTTGCGGAGTTCGGTGCCGAAACCAATGTTGTCGGTCTGTTGGCCATGTTAGAGTCCGGCTTGCGCTTCACATATGTCCTTGGGAGGCAAATGTACCAAAGTGTCGTTACCTGTGGGCTCTTAGCAAAGGGTCCAAGTACCAGGACTCGAGACAGCGGGACTTGGTCGTCCCATTGTATAATTGGCGCTTGTCCTTCCGAATTGATCACTCACTGTCTGTCATGGTAATAGTTCCATCGAAGTCGGTGAAGAAGATGAACTTGGGGTTCTCGAACGGCGTGTGCATCGCCGGCAGGTCCTGTGCAGCCATCTTGTCTGATAGTGATATAACAATGTCGCTCGAACGAAATCAGTGGTATATAACGATATGCTATGCGCGATGAAAATGTAGGAGGCGATCTACAGAATTATGTGCTTTGTCACAAACAGCTGGCGGCGATCTCGACAAAAAAGTGCTGGGGTATGGACAGGGATCGACAGCGATATGTACGCAATTGGGGCATGACGCTTGCCGGTCCACTCCCTCGGTGAGGCTCGGTCTCACCCCCGAAACGCCCGCCCGCAATTACCCTATTAAGCTACAGCAACACCTTCACCTGGCATCCACGGTTACGCTTGTACATACGATGAGATGAGACCGCCAACTCTGCGCTTGGCACAATCGCTCGCGCACAGTGCAACAGGCAATGCTTCTACCTCGATAGCGAGGTCCGCGTTCCGAGCTGGGAGACCGTCGTCTTCGGCGGCTTGGATCTGTACAGAATGTCGTGGTCAGCTCTCTCTGGCGCGCGGACGTAGGCCTTCTGGACCAGCGAGGCCGACGGCGCCGCAATGGCAATCACGCACTTTCGTGCACTCCCCGCGGAGACTGGACCAGCGGCCTTCTTTCCCTCCTGCGGAGCGCAAAGCAACCGAGGTAGGGCAACCGGAAGAGAAGGCAGTAGGAGAGAAGCCAGCATCTGCGCTGGCGGAGACGGAAGCAAGGGCGCCAAAGGAAAAATATGAGGGTACAGCCATACCAATGGGCCCGCCAGAGCCAGCGCGGGCAGAGGAGAGCACTGCTATACCACTCGGGGCGCCTGGGGTTGAGCAAGAAGGACCTATTTCGACGTCACCATTACCGGAGCCAAATGCTACGTCTACGTCTCAGCCCGAGCGAGCCAATATTTCCACGGCGTCCTCGTCAGCGGAGAAGCTGCCATCTCACGCCGAGCTACGACGATGGAAGATGTCGAAACGCATGCAGAAGACCATGGACGACCTGCTCGCGAAAGCCATGGTCGCAAGCCAGCAACTAAATACCGTCACGGGAACAGACTACTCCGGGATCGAGGCCCTGAAACGGGAGATCATTGCACAAGGTCAGTTCTCGAGGCTGTTCTTTACCATCCAGTCACTCAGAACAACCGACTACGGCGAAGACTGACACCATCTCGCTCCAGAGCAATTAGTAAAACGCTGCCATGCTACCGTCGACGAAGCCCGCGAAGCCTACATCAAATCCTACAACTCACAGCTCGCATCGCAGAAAGAGGTCGTCGGCCTCCTCGAGCGGAAACACTCGTGGTCAGCAACCGATCTGGAGCGGTACATGTCGCTAATTCGCTCCGAGCACCTGAACGAGCAAGCCGTTTCCGCGGCCAAAGAAGCGCTAAGCCAAGCCGAGCGCGACCTCGAGGACGCTCGGAGCATGCTGGAGAAGAAGGAGAGGAAGCAGTACCATGAGGAACAGATCTGGAGCGACACTATCCGCAGGAATTCGACGTGGGTTACGTTCGGACTTATGGGCGTGAATATTTTCTTGTTGTTGGCGAATCTGGTCGTTTTTGAGCCATGGCGGAGGAGGAGGATTGTGAGGGAGGTGAGGGAGGCGTTGGACGAGAAGAGTGTGGTTGCAGGTGCGGGTGCTGCGCACGAGCAGACTGTGGCCGTGGTACCGGCGCTGGAGAAGCCGTCAACGCAGATGGAGGAGGCGGTTGATCAGGTGGTTGAGCCGGCTGGTGTGGCGATTGAGGAGTTGGAAGCATCGCCAGTGGCTAAAGAGCACGGCCTTGTGGAGGCTGCTGGACCAGCGGTGGGTGAAGAGCCAGAGACGGTCGGCAAACTTCCTCTGGCGGCTGGTGAAGTACTGCCTGATGAGGCAACCGACGTGAACCCAACGACTCCGTTGGGCCCTGAATTGATCCCAGAGCCGGCAGAGTCAGCAAAATCTCTACCTCCTTTCTCGCCGGAGACGTTCGAAGCGTACATGGAGGCGTACAAACAGTGGTTCCAAGACCTTTTCAGTGAGAGACAGGTCTCTCTCAAGAAGGTTGATGTTACAACCATTGCTCTGGAAGGTGCCGCGGCAGGAGTGGCCTTGATGGGCTTCTTGTTCGTTCTGTTGAGACCGAGGTAGAGAATCCGGGAATTTGAATGACCGCACTGTATCATAGACATGTACATTACTGCACATAGCCTGTGCAGATCAATCTCCGCAAGTCAGCTCAGCTGCTGAAGTCTGAGTCGTCCCCCTTCATTGGAACTCCCCAAACTCTCCATCATCAAAGCCCAAGTCCTGAGCAGACTGCTGCGCAGGGTTATGCTGCTCATTAGGCGATGGACTCCTACTGCTCCTCACCTGACTCGCACTCGGCGGCGGCGCCAACATCGGCATCCCCCCCTGCCCCGGCGGCGGCGGAATCGAGAACAACGCAGCACCCTCACTCTCCCCCACCTCAGCCGCCTTACCCCTCCTACTCCTCCCCCCAATCTCCACATGAATACTCTCCCCCTCCTTCAGACTGAAATCCCTCCTCTCCTCCTCCCCTTTTTTCCCCTTCGCCTTCCCCACCGCCCCAGCAGCAGCAGCAGCCCCTTGCTCAAACCCAAGCACTTTCCGCACATCGCCCAAAACGATACTGAAATCAAACGCCTCGCTCCTCTCCTCGAACCCCAGCCCCAACGTCGCCTTCAGCCCGCCCTCGCCCACCACTCTGAGCGCAAAGAACCGGCTCGAGTCCAGCGCCTGCTGCACGACAGCGGGGCTCGTGTACGGCGCCGCCGCGAACAGATCGCCCGTGGCCGCGTCCTCGAGCACAATGTCCGTTTTCAGCGTCTGCTGGATCGACGTCTCGATCACGCGCAGGCGGGCCGTGAAGATCTGTTTTGCGGTTGGGGAGGCGCCGGTCCAGGATGAGGCGGAGAAGCCTTTGGTGCTGGTCAGCGGCGGGATGGCGTAGATGTGGACGGTGGGGGTGATGTGGAGGATGCGTTGGATTGCGTCGGGGGGGAGGGGGCGGTTGGTGGAGGGGTCGAGGGTCGTCATGGTGGGCGGTGGGAAGGTGCGGTATGATGTGGATGGATGAGGTGTAGGGTGAACTGGTGGTGATGGTCATGTAAGGAACCTGTAAGGTACTGTAGGTGAGGTACATAAGGTATGCATTGCCCCTCATTAGCCGCGTTAGGGCGTTAGGCGCGGACCCTGCGGCGGAAGACTGCCGCGTGCCTTCCAGCTGGAGGTTGCGTCAGTTGTACCTTCCTCCCAACGTTGGATCTATATCATTGTCTTGTTGCTCTTCTCCTGGAGCTGCCTCACCTCTTCCCAAACACATACTCCAACCTACACCTGTATAAACGCAAACATGGCCGAACAAACACAAGACTGTAAGCATCTCCGTCCCACGCCGCTACATACCCGCGCGACACGGGTCAGCGCTCCATCAAGCACGTCCCTTGAATGACTCAAACCATACTCCAGATTTTGTGCACCCATCCACTCACACTACCACATCCGCTACCGTAACGAGCCCCAGCATATCCTCGAGCATACCAGTATCCTCCTCCCCAGCCCTCACACCCTACGAAGTTGGATCAACCACACCACCACCGCTGCCCGGCCGGCCCCCAACCCACAGAATGACAACCACGGGCAACACCCCGCCGAAAGCGGGTAGCAGCAGCGACTTCGACGTCGTCGCAACCTACGAGCGCCTCCTAGCCGAAGACCCCGACCTCACCATGCCGGTCGCGGCCATCGAATCGCTCGTCCACGCGCTAGCCCACACGCCCGCAACCACCGTCTCCGAAACCCTCGACCTGCTCTCCACGCTGACCGCAGAGCTGAAACGACGGATCCCGAACCCGATCTCGCTGTCCGCCGGCACGGATCTGTTCCAGCGGTACATCATCACGACGCTGCAGCGGCCGCACCAACTCGGGCTGAGCGGCGGCGTCGGAGCCCGGGGCGATTTCGAAGCCATCAGAAACCATTTGGTGCGTAACGGACGGCTGTTTGTCGAGCGCGCAAAGGAGGCGCGTGACAAGATCGCGCGCTTCGGAAAACACTTTGTCCGCGATGGCTCTACCGTCCTCACCAACGGCGGCTCCCGCGTTGTCGGTGCGCTGCTCAAAAGCGCGGCAGAGGCCAGCGTGGGCAGTTATGGCGGCAGGGGAAGCATCAGGTTCAGAGTCATCTATGTCGTTAGCAGTGACGAGGAGGACGCGGAGTCGACGGCCAACATCCGCGCGCTGCGCAAACTGGGCATCCCTGTGGCCACCATCCCGCCGACCGCGATCGCGTACAGCTTGGGCGAAGTGACGCAGTGCTTTGTCGGCGCCGAGGGCGTCGTCGAGAACGGTGGTATCATCAGCAGACTCGGGACCTACCAGATGGGCATGCTTGCCAAGGCGGCCGGAAAACCGTTCTACGTGGTCGCGGAGAGTCATAAGTTTGTGCGCTTGTATCCGCTGGGACAGATGGATTTGGGCATCGAGCAGCGCATTGTGGAGTTCAGGGCTGAAGGCAGGAAGGATAAGGGTCGCAGTCGCGAGACTAGTTTGAACAGGGATGAGGGCGTTGTCGCGGATATCGAGGTCGAGACTGCGGTGTCTACGATTGCTGCGCCGGAGACGATCGGGCGCAGGGAGGAGGAGGATAGGAGGGTTAGCTGCAGTCCGGCTGATGCGGTCGACTTTACTGTGAGTAGTACCCCCCCTATTTTTCGCTTGGGGCCGTGGACTACATCGTATGCTGACGTTTCTCGTACCAACAGCCACCTAACCTCATCTCCGGCATCATCACCGAGTCCGGCATCCTGCTGCCCAGTGCGGTCAGCGAGGAGCTGATCAAGATCTGGTTCTGAGCGTCCCGGACTACAATTGCCACCCCTGCAAAGCCAGCAGCGCAGGTACAACGATCGCAGAGCTATGCTCACGGCTCATGGGAGCCATACCGGATGCTTGCGGCGGAAATCCGCACGCACAAGAACGGGAAGATATAAGGCCTGAAGGTACGAAGCTCAGAGGCGCCGGCCCGGATCGAGCAGTAACCAAGTCAGACCAGCTGGCCTAACATGCACCCATGAGGTAGCCGCGAAGAGTCATGACGTGACAGCAGGAGGAGTGCGGCCCCCATCTTCAAGCGCAACTTTAGACGATCTGAGGGCCGTTGGGCGTTTAAGGGGGCTGCAGTCGCAAGGATAAAAGATAGACAGAGCACGAAGTACGAACGGGAAATGAAAAAGGTCTTACGATGAACATTGTTCAATCTTGCGCCACACTACAGTAGTTTTGCACTGCCCATGCCAGGGATTACACGTGATTCTCTATATACACGCTTTCCGTAGCGAAAAAAAGTGGCTGGTCCATGGATGCCGTCGTTTCTAAAAGTTCATCAAGTCTGCGAGAAACACATAAGGGTTAGCAAACAGATGCCACAAGGAAAGGGGGAGAAAGAAGAAGAAGAAGGAAAAAAAAACTCACCACGCCCAAAAAGCGCCCTCTTAGTCCAATCCATAGCCAACAAAATCCTCGTCCTCAGACTAACACTCTGGGCAAAATACACACTGCGCCACAGATAGACCGCCAACAAGCCGCCCCCAAAATTCAAGCCGTTGAAGTCAAAGATGGCCGCGTTCCCGATATACGCGAGCGAGCCCATATGCCGGTACTCAAAGGCCTTGTACACGGCCTCGTCGAGGTCGCCATAGTCCATCTGGTTGATCTCCATGCCCGGCGCCATCTGGGCTAGCTTGTTCAGCTTGCGCGCGATGTACATGCCCTGCTGGTTCGCGCGCTGGGCGGTGGCGGGGAGCGAGGTGAGTTTGGAGTCGATCTGTTTCAGCAGCTCGTTCAGCTCGCCGAAGTCGAGCGTGCCGGACTTGTCGGCGTCGTACTGTTCGAAGAGGCGGTCGAGGCGGCGCAGGTGGTCGCCTGCTTGTGGGAAACGCTGCTTGACGCGTTTCGCTACGCGCCGCCAGTCTTGGTATGTGATGTGCATGTCTTCGGGGTTCTTGCCTTTTTCCCACGCGAGCGTCCGCAGGAAGGTTATGATGTGTTCGGAGACGTTGTTTTGGACGGTGCTGCAGTCGCCGACGGCGTAGACGTCGCCCAAGGGGGCGCCGATGAGGCGGAGATGGGCGTCGGTCTCGAGGGCGTGCCGGTTGTTCTGGCCGTCGAGTTTCTTGGCTAGGCGCTGGCAGAACTCGGTTTGGGCGACGCCGGTGGACCAGAGGCAGAAGCCCATGGGCAGTTCTTTGGTCACGACGTTACCGTTTTCGTCTTTCTGGCTGAACAGGATGCGGTCTTTTTGCACTTCTTTGACGCGCGAGTTGGTCAGGACCTCGACTTGGTCGTGGGCGAAACGGGCTTCGGCAAAGCGGGAGAGAGCTTCGTCGTAGGTGTTTAGGATGTGACCGCGGGATTGGATGACGTGGACGGAGATCTCGTTGCGGAGGATACGGGGGTAGTACTTGCACAGATCCTCGTTGAGCATGTCGAAGAGTTCGGCTGCGAATTCAACACCAGTCGGTCCACCTCCACTAACGACAAAGGAAAGCAAGCGTCTCCGCTCCTCGTCGGGTGTGGTTGGCAGGCAAGCAGTTTCAAGGTTGCGTACAACCTGGTTCCGAATAAGACGTGCATCACTAATGTCCTTGAGGAAGTGACAATTTTCGAGACCCTTGACTCCGTGTGGGTTGGTGATTGAGCCAACTCCGACAACCAACTTGTCATACGGCAGGTAGAAATGTTGTTTCTCTCCGTCGGGTCCAATTGCGGAAACCTCAACCAGCTTGGCAGAGAATTCGATGTCCTCGGCTGTACCCTTCAGGAAGTGACCCTTTACTCTCGCAGTGATTCTTCGGACTGGTTCAACCAGCGATCTCAGCTCAAGAGTGCCGACAGTCGCAGATGGAAGCATAGGCGTGAACAGGAAGTAATTGGACGGTGAGACAATGGTGACATGGTAGTCTTCCGGGTTCAGGTTCTTCAGCAGAGCGACGCTGCCCCAGCCAGTACCTAGAACGACAAGCTTAGGTTTATGTTTCTGCGCCCTCTTCTCTGGTGAATCGTCATCGTCGACGAGATGCTCAGCGATTGGCAGATTCTTTGGCCCTCCTCTTCTTGGGCTGAGGGCATATTCAGACACAGGGATATCAACGGCGTCCGGGTCTTCACGGTAGGTCGAGGCGTCGTAGATGAAGAATGCTATCACCAGGCCACCCGAGAACAGTACGAAGAATCCAAGGTAGGCGAGGGATCTGTAAAGATATCTCAATGCTCTTGACCGCTTCACAACCTGTGGCACGCCTTCTGGTACTTCAGGACCAGTGGATTGAGCTCGGACTTGAATGACATGCTGGGGTAGTCGGAAGATGGCTGGGTTGCGGAGTTTGATTCCAGCTTGGAGGGGTGAAGGGGCGATGCGCTGACGAAGGCATTGCTGAATAAGAGAGCTCTGAGACCTAGACGAGGTGCTGTATAGCTGTACTGTGCGACGCAGTTGAGCTGTGTTACGGCTGAACTGGCGCAATGGTGTAGACTGCATTATGAGCGAGGAGCTGGGCGATAGCTCTAGCCCTTGGAGGTGGAAGACGCGGAAGGCTGTATGAGACTGGAACTGCAGGCCAATTGCCTACGGCGACATAACGGAATCTTCCCCTGGTATGATAACGAAAGACGCAGATATTAGATGGGTTCTAACAAGATGGAAGGATGATAGCTACAAAAGTGAGTGTTGAAACGACACGCACCGAACCGGATGCTCGGGGTCCAACGTCATCGTATCATGGCGTCCGTGCTCGGGCTTCGGAGCGCGCGATTCCCGAGTCATTTGTGAGAGCAAGCATACACGATCATGACTAGAGACTAAAGCAGGCAATAGCGAGACGAGAGCACATCTTTATGGTATATACATTCTTTGTGTTATATCTATATGAGGGAATAGTAGAAGCCATTGCAAGCCTCTTTCCTCCTCCTACAATATTTAGGGTTTTCCTCTTCACGGCCCGTTCACATCTTAGACTCGCTCGGAATCGGCCTCCTATACATCGATCCGCCGGTGCCGGCCTGCCCACGTGGTTAGATACGGCTCTACGTCGATCTCTTATGCATAACCGTCGCCGCCGCCTTTCGCCCAACATTAGCCAGAACCCATACATGTATTCAAGCTCGCAGGACCAAAGAGACCATCTGCGCACAGTACATACCTGGTGGTTGGGAAAAATGAGCGTATCAGCAATCACCACATTCTCCCTCCTGCCCGCCGCAAACACAACCACCTCAGCGATATCCTCCGGCGTCAGCGGCTCGCACCCAGCATAGACGGCATCGGCCTTGCTCTTGTCGCCATAGAACCTAACAACACTGAACTCAGTCTCGACCTGGCCGGGGTCGACCTCAATAACCCTAATCCTCGTCGCGATGAGTTCTTTGCGCATCGCGTCGGTGAAGCTGCGGACCGCGGCTTTGGTGCTGCAGTAGATGGAGCCGCCGGGGTAGGGCTCGCGGCCGGCGATGCTGCCCACGTTGATGATGTCCCCCGCGCCGCTGTCGCCGCGCGCCTTGAAGATGGGGAGGATGGCTTGCGTCATGTTGATTAGACCGGTCACGTTGGTTGCGAACATGATGGCCATGTCTTCTTGCTTGATGTCGCCGGCTTTGT
Source organism: Zalaria obscura (assembly GCA_024184665.2). NCBI lineage: Eukaryota > Fungi > Ascomycota > Dothideomycetes > Dothideales > Zalariaceae > Zalaria > Zalaria obscura. The sequence continues at coordinate 104,031 of JAMKPW020000019.1, read as the reverse complement.
CGACGCCCTTGACCAGACCGCTATGATGTGTATAGTCAGATATTCGTGCAGTGGCGTGGAGGAGGCGGGGCATGTTGTAGGTATAGATAAGGTAGGTACTCACGCATTGTTGACAAGCACGTCAATCTGCTTGAACTCTTCAGGCAGGTTGGGGACAAAGTCCTTGATCTCGTCCGGCTTCGAGACGTCGAGCTTGACAGGCAAGACCTTGACGCCCGAGCCGATCTCTTTCTTGATCTCCTCGGCAATCTGCTTGAGCGTGTCTATTCTCCGTGCAGTGAGGATGAGCTTCAGGTTCTTAGGCGACGTCCTCGCGAACTCGATGGCTGTGCTACGACCAATGCCTGAAGAAGCGCCAGTGATTACGATCGTCTTGCCTTCAAGGCGTCTGCCCATCGCGGTAGCCATGTTTCGTCTTAGTGAGGGATAGAGAGCCGTGAGTGTGGGGTTGATAGATGACGGTGTTCTGAGCGATTGACCAAGGCTCTTGCTGAAAATGCTCAGAAGTCTAGTAGATCGATGAAGTGACATGCAGCTACAACAACAGAAATGTATATATCTTGAAAAATATTGGTAGAGTAATTGATTCGATAAGGCGTGCTTCACCCATTCCTACACGTGGTGATTGCGGCGGGGTCGTTCGGCAGCACTCAGCCGAAATCGGCTAAGCACGCCATCAACCATCAACAGATCAGATACGATAAGGGGTAATAGCATTATTCAAGGAACTCAATAGAGCAACAGTCTTCTTCAGGGGGTATCTAGCAATGAAACAAACGTCAGCCACGACGTGTAAGCAAACCTGACCAGCACAATTACTCAAAAGCACAGCCAGATGGCTGGTCTCACTCCAGCAATTGCGATGCGAATAGAGGCCTAGCATCTCTCAAAGACACGATATAGCCCTTTCAGATCAGCCACCTCAACCACGCCCTTCAACAAGCCTCTCGTAGCAATCAACCTCGCTTTAAAAGCCGGGAACAATGCATATTCAACAGCTCTAGCGAGCTGTTTCCTGCAGCTCGCGATCTGCTCGTCCTCATCCTCCCCCTCCTTCGCCTGAGGCGGCAGCGACTCCGGAACATAGAAGCTAGCCAACTCTCTGAGAAAGCTCTGGAAACAGCGCTTCTCGTCGTTCCAATCAACGTGGGGTCCAAGGCGGAGCAGAAAGTTTGGCATTTTGGCCATGCTGGGGGTGTAGCCTTTCATAAGGAGCGGAATGCTCGAGAGATCGCCGTCTTCCGAAACCTCCATGGCGAAGTATTCGGCCAGCATGTCCCGCCGATTGATGATCTGGTCGTAGACCATAGTGACCACTTCTTCCCAATCCATGTCTTCCGCATCGCCGCTAACGTCCCTTTCATGGTCTGCCGCGATCCGCAACAGCTCGCGTAGATGCAGAGGCGGTTGGAAACGGATGGCGCCGAAGTTGCCGAAATCGGTGAGCCCGAGCTGGTAGAAGTACTCGTTGGATACCATGCCGTAGTCGACAAGGAAGAGCTTGACCCCGCCCTGGATGGCTGCGATGCGGCGACGGTCGTCTACGACACCCACAAAGGTATGCTTTGCAAAAATATCAGTGAGATTGTTGTGGATGTCCTCGCGCACCTCTGCGCGGAGGTCTTTCACTGTCGTCAGGCGACAGATCGTAGGCTCTTTCTCCGTGTACACGTACTCCATGTTCTCGGGAGCCTGTTCATCTGTCACTTTCGATGGTGACGAGGCACGTTCGCCAGGGGGAAGCATAGATGTGATTTTTCGGACTCTTGAGTCTACCCGCACAAGGTTGTTCTCATACGGCTTTTGGGTGGCCGCTCTTTGCGAGGGCCCCCTCTGTGTCATCCGGCCATCAGCGGTGATTAAGGGTATGCCATCGGCACCAGAGTCAGCACCCGCCACTGCCGGCCTCTTCGTCGAGAGGAGACATTGCGTCAAAAATGTCCGGCTGGTGTCGACTTTGCCCAGCCTCGTTCGTATCTCATCGCAAATGATTTCAATGATCTCCTCCTCGTTGAGAAAATTGACCTCTCGCTTCGTTGGGTGTACATTTACGTCAACCCTCGCTGGATCGATCTCAAGACTTAGATAGACAAAGGGATGGCCACCTTTGGGGAGGAAAGTCGAGTAGGTATGCTCTATAGCCTTCTTAATCGCAGATGACTCAACTGAGCGGTGATTGATGAAGAGTAGTAGCGTGGTGCGTTTAGCACTGTGATTTGCGCTGGAAACAAGACCTTCGGACTTGAACCCGTACTGCTCATTCGCCGCCCCAAATTGGATAAGGTCGTTAGCAACAGCGCTATTGTGTACAAGCCGTATCCTATCAATTGTGCTGGCATTGCTCGGAATAGCAAGACCGGCGCCGGACTCGCCATGCTTCTTGCACGAGAATGCTACCCCGCTACAGTGGACGGCATATCGGCCCACCAAGTCCAGAATCTTTGCGTACTCCTCACTGGCGCTGCGAAAGGCTCGTCGACGGGTGGGCACGTTGTAGAACAGGTCTTCAACCGCAATCTGCGTGCCTTGTCGACCAGCGCACGCTTTAGGATCGGCGCTCTGGCCGGGCTTTGCTGGAGCTAGCTTGCCGCCTGCATAGTGCGCCTTCCAAGCGCAGCTGGACTCGGGAGTCTTTGTCGTGACGGTCAGATGGGCGATATGGCTGATGCTGGCGAGCGCCTCGCCTCTGAAGCCATAGGTGCCGATGGATGTGAGATCTTCGAAGGCTTTGAGCTTGGATGTCGTGAACCGCTCGCACAGAATTGGGAGGTCCTCTTTCTGCAAACCATAAGTAACAAGTTTTAATATGAATGGAACGCTTCTCGCTTACGTCGATACCATGCCCGTTATCCGTGATCTGGAGAAGCTTCAGACCGCCATCCTTGACCAAGATCTCCAGCGACGTAGAGCCCGCGTCGACCGCATTCTCGATGAGCTCTTTCAGCGCATGAACTGGTGCAACGATGATTTCTCCGGCGGCAATCTTGTTCACCACGTCTTGATGGAGCGCGCGGATTCGGCGTGGCGGTTCCAGTTCTTCTTGGGCTTTCCGCTTCACGCCGCGGGGATCATCGCCATCAGCGTCCATTACTCTGGGACCCCTCTCACCAGTCTAACAGATATCAATACGGAAAGTGACCTGTCCGGCGGCCATTAAAATCGGTGCCGAGCTGTCGGGGAGACTACATGTAGACTGAAACGTGAAGACGCGGAGAGACGCGTCGACGTCACCGGTGATGACCCGTCCGAATCGGGAAGTAACTCCGAAATGGTTCAAACATTTATATCCATGGATGCTCCCCCATCCACGCAACAAAGATTTTCAAATGTCCACGCTGTAGTCTCTAGAAACTGACTTTCCGTCGCACAATTAAATAGAAGGCTTCAACCCTTGTGTGGCCATGCAGAATACTACTCATCTGATACCAAAGTCTATCGAAAACCGCTCACCAACACGAAACATCATATCACATAATCCCCTTCAACCCTCTAAACCCGCCAGTCTTCGGCGCCTTAACCGGCGAAACAGCCTGTCCCTTATCCTTATTCTTCATCTTAACATTCTGCGCTCCGCCTATTCACATATCAGTCAGTACAACTTTATCCTCACTCCTTCACCACCACACCTCACCACCGAAAGGGGGAACGGGGACAATGCTTGCTTACCTCTACCAAAAACCCGAACCTCACTCTTGGCATCAATCTTGCTCTTCCCTTTCGTCTCACCCCCGTCATCGCTACCCAGACTGAACGCACTCTTGCTGCTGTCCTTAATCCTCTCGCCGCCACTGACGCCGCTGAAGCTACCGTGCGCGCCCGTGCCGCCGGGCGGGACGCTGATCTCCGACCCGCTGGCGACGGAGCGGCCGTGTGCGCGCTGCGGGTGCACTACGGTTGGGATTTCGTATCCTTGTACCCCTAGGAAGCCATCATTACGCGAGAGGGGCGAGACGTTCCGCTGCGAATATATCTGTCCTCGGTTGGATAAGTAGTTTTGGGGAAACGGCTGGCCGTGGCCTTGTACAGCGGGATACATGTCAGGGTAATCGTACGGCAGCGGCGCCTGGCGGAGACTGCTGCCGGTGCTGTAGCTATTGACGCTTCCGTTCGTGGAGGCAAAGTCCGGCATTTCGTCTGGTCGGCGCGGGCGCGGCGGGCTGATGGGGATGGGGAGGGAAGACGGAGAGTCGAAGATACCGTGCTCGGCGGCCAACTCTTGGTACTTGATCTTGAGCTCCGCGTGCTCCTGGAGAAGCTGCGTATAAGCTCTCTTGATCTGGGCCTGTTTGTTTCGTGCATCCTGCAGCAACTGCTCCAGGCGATCGGAAGAAGCAATCGAAGTCTGGGGGGGTTTGAGACTGATCGATTCAGCGAGGTCAAGCCTGGTCTGCAAATCCTGTATCGTCGTCTGGAAAGTCTTTTGACTCCGTTGGCGCTCGACGTCTCGGTCCTGTAGCATGCGTCGTAGAGTCTCAATATCATGCTGCAGGTTATCATGCTCAGTCTTTGCTTCTTCAAGTTCGCTTTGTTTGGCCTGGTAAAGTTGTAGTTGCTTACGTGACTCGTCGATTTCACCTTTCAGGTATTCTAGCTCCTTGAGCTGTTTCTGCTGTGCATCCATCTCCTGGCGTAACCTCATTTCGCGCGCCTCGGACTCGACGAGGAGTTGGCGTAGCTGGTCGACATCGTCACCGGCGCTTTCGAGGTCGGTTTTAAGGGACTGGTGGGATGCTAGGTCGGCCCTGAGAGTGCGTATTTTGGCGGTTAGCTGGTCTTCACTCTGCTTTGTGTGAGTACGACGGGCTTGGGTCTCCTTCTGCATCTTCTCGTTGAACTTGTTGAGGTCACTCAGCTTCTTTTGGAGAGCACGGTTTGCATTAATCAGCGTTGCCGTTTCTGCCTCTACCGTGATGGCCTTGACGTTGTTGCGTTTCAGCTGGCCAATAGCGGTCAGATGCTGTTGCTTGAGATAGCGTTCGAATGTGAGCTCGTTGCGTAGAGAGATCAACTCCCGCTGCAGCCACACCATGTCGTTGCTATGTGGTGCTGTACCGGAGCTGACAGAGGCACGAACCGAAACACCTGTATCCGGGCGTGAGGACTCTTCCGGATTTGTGAAGCTAGTGTGAGCAGTAGCAGCGCTTCCACGTCTACTTTCTGCAGACTCGTCCTGTTTTGCGCCTGCCTCTACTCGTTCAAGCATTCCAGGTAAGGTAGGGCTGCCGTTATCAGAGAAGATGGGTGCAGGTGCCGCAGGAGGGAGAGAACGCCAGCTGCCAGTGCCTGTCCAGCTAAAGCTTGTCGCTGGTGAAGCTGCTCCACTGCGCGACGCACCAGCATGCATTGTGCTGTCAGGTGACAGAACAGGCAAAGCTGGCAGCTTGTTCGATGGAGGAGGTCCAGGGCTAGTCGGTACATGCTGGGTATTGTTGCCCACGTACAAGCCATGGCATTCAGCAATGACCTCAGCAGGCTCTGCCTTCAGCCAACGATTCTCCACCAACTCCTCTTCGATTGTGGTGTTGAAGAAGCTTGGATGAAGCAGGTGGACGCGTTGAAACTGTTCTGTACGGCTCCTGATCACTGCTTGGTCGAGATCGAAATCGTCGGCTCCAGGAAAGTCTATTCTCTTGAGGTACTTGCGCGGTTTCCGGATGTAGCCCATGAAATTGAGTGGGTAAAGCCCGTAAAGATATGTGAAGTACAGCAAGAGCTCTGGGGCTGTAGTTTCGGGCAGGTCCGGCTGGGAGTGCAGGGTTTCCCAGGTGGGGTCTTCGAGAATATCTTCGGTGTCCGAATCAGAGTTCCGGCGTACCCTGTCGTCGGTGACAAGATCCTTCTGCGCTTTCGTACTGGTTGAACTAAACTTTTCCCAGCAGAGACATCTACTGTAGATAAGAAACAACCGCGGCAGATCCCGTGCAACCCTAACTGGGATATGTGGAAGCAGCATGATCAAGCAGCGCAGCGCCGCAGATACCACCACTGTTGGCGTGTCGTTCATGAGGCATTTGATGAGATGCTCCACGACAGGCGTATCAATGACCTGGTAAATGTTTGACTGCTGCTGCTCAATGAATGATGACAACAGAATGAGTGCCTGAAGTCGAGTCTCTGCGCGAACAATACAAGCATCGACGGCGTTGAAGAGATCCTTGGGCATCTTGCGGCCAAAAGCCACAAGCATGCCCAATAGTTGCTGTGCCGCATGGTTCTGAATCTGCGGAGATGGTCCGGCCGTCGCATCTTCAAGAGATACCCTGGTGCGACTCATGTAGACATTTAGAAGATTTTGCGCAAGCTGAGCAGATGTTTGCGATCTCTCCTTCGCATCTGGTGCCTCCTCGTCGTATGTCATAGCAGCGACCACGAATTCCCGAGCATCCTCCACGGCAACCTTTTTGGGGCCCAGCTGGTCTGCGAACGGCTTTACTGCCTTATCAAACCATTCGATAATATCTTCTTCCGTTGTAATGCATGGTTGTAGTGTTCTCAACACCGCCATGAAAGGTCCTAGCTTACGTAGGTTTGTGTCAACGTATTCCCTGAAAACATTCCGAAGCTCTTCCTGCAGGTGGGCTGACGCATCCTTGTCATCGGTCTCGAATTCCTCGACGTATGCGGACAGGCTGTTTCTGAGGTCGTTCAGAGAGTTGGAGGTTATGTTCGTCTGGGCAAAAGCCTTCGCGAGGGTGGTTATCATGTCGTTCAGCGACCTGTAGGATATGTTTAGTACCGCACCACGACAGATCGGTAGCTAGCCGGGGAAAGTGAAGCTCATATGACTACGTGCGAGGGCAGAAGACTCACCCTGAAGGCATGGTGGCAGGCGCAAGGCCTTGAGTACGAAAGACGTAGTACAGGCGAGACTGATTGGATCGAAGTTGCAGCACAAGGCGCTGGATGAGTATAGGTATAGGCAGGCAAGAAGGGTGTCAGCAGTCAAGGTCTAAGCACTGTCAAGTCGGCAGTCGTTTGTAAAGCAGCGGAGATAGATAGTTGCATTCAAGACTGGACTCTTCATTGTGCTCGCTGATACTGACATTGCTGCTTACGGCAGGCTTTGGCTTTGTTCGGAAGCAGATTAGCTTGGCCATGGTCTACACAAAGAATGCGCGTCGGCTTGGCCGAGCGAGAGACATGGCACGCGGTAATTGACTGATTGGCGAGGGCGTAGGGTGACAGATCGATATGGCGGGACGGATGGTGCCTGGGGTTACCGTATCTGCACGTCAACGTGGGTGATGAGGAGAAAGCGCATGGCGACGGTTGTGCATGCGGCCACTGACGCACATGCATGCCACACCCGACCCCACACGCTCCCGCTAGCGGCGAGTCTGCCGACGCTAGCCGCCAAGATCCTAGCCGGATTTGGATAAAGCGGACGACAAGCGACCGGAAGCAGAGATAAACCGAAGAAGCATATGAAGAATAATGCCATTATCAAATTCCGAATGAACATTTTGCCCTACGGAAGTCGGAAAAGCAATGCAATGATAATGGACCGCCGTACCTTATCCTTCCTGGCCGAACCCTCATGTCGCCGTATTGCAGATAGCCTCGGCAGTTCTCTCTGCTCCACTGCCCTGATTATCTACTTTCTGTGAGCAGCCGCAGCCGTATTTCGTCCTGAATTCGACCGCTGTCAGGCCATCTAGCTCATCCGATGCGTTGTTCGCCGCACGAATCTTCACATATCTCGCCGACTTCCCGCGCGCATACGCTACGATCGTTTCGTGTACCATGAGTCCTGCGATTACGAGCGGTGGGGAGCTGTCTCCTGTAGGGATCTCATCTGCCATTAGGCGGTACTCCTGGCACCCAAAATTCTCTTTGAGCATGTTGTGCAGCCTTGTGATTGGGTGATTATTCGCAAATGTGTCATAGATGCTCATGTTCTCGAAGAAATGCTTGATGTGCATGTCGTAGAAACGCTGGACTTCGTTGTAGTTGAAGTCACTGTCAATGAAGACCGCTCCAACGTACGCTTCAACGATATCTGGCAGGCATTTCGGAGGATCCTTGACGGTCGTCCAATAATCTTGGACTCCCTGTGAGGCCTGCTCGGCTTCGAGCAGCTCAGTCGCATACTCCCGGATCTGATGCTCCATAATTGAGCTGTTGTACCGCAGGTGTCTGTGGAAGCCCAGTTTCACACTTACTGCGCCGAGGAACTTGTTGGATACCATGGCCATCTTGTGTTCTGTGAGCCACTGAGGATCCTTGTCCGGGAAGCGATAGAATAGATCTGTCACGCAGACGAGGTCGAGCAGTGAGTCGCCCAAGAACTCTAACCTTTGGTAGGACGGTAATTGACCCCAAGTCTGCGGGTATGACGGATGCATGAATGCGCTTGCTGCCAGCCGTGGATAATTGAAACTGTAAGGGTGCTCCAATGTCAGCTTCTCGGCAAGATCGAGTTGAGACGCCGAAGCCGCTGCAGTCTGATATGCTGGCTTTTCGTAGCTGTTGAGGTAGTCGGACCACTGCAGCATAGTGTGATCGGGACTTCCCACAAAAATAGTGACAGCCTTGATCGCATTTTGCCAATGTTCAGGCTGCCAGTTTCCTGGCTTGTTGTGTGTTAAGAAAGCAGCACCCATTAGAGCTTCGCAGACGTCTGAAAGTAAGTCAGAAGGGCACGCGGCTTGACATCGCATACTGAAAGATAAGCTTACCCGCAATAGTCTTGTCGCCTAGTCGATGTTTGATAACTTCCGTGCCGACTTTCTTCGAACCTTTGCCCTCAAGTAACCTGGTGCCTTCAGGGTACCACGTCCGTCTGCTGAAAGCTTGACTACGGATGTATTCGCTGATGCTTAGCTTATTTGCGACGTTGAACAAGTTCTGATTGCAGAGCAACAGCATGCGTTTGACATGGAACTCGAATTCGTTATCATTCGGGTTTTGGTTGAAAGTCGAGACAGAAGTTGCCATCTTGAGGAAGCAATCGCCCAGAAACTCCAAGCGTTCATAGTTGTTCCCCATACCACGCTGCAAGTTTATTCGTTCTGGGTTTTGGTGATCATCCGAGTTATCGGAGTCTTTGGTGAGTGCTTCAAGTGCGAGTGAAGCGTTTACCTCTATGCCCAACTTTTGACAGATCTCCACTGCAATGAAATATGAATCGATTCGGTGGATGATCGCTGGGAAGACGTAGGCTGTTGCCACTATGGCAGGAGGAAGCTGGGTGGTGTTAGCACACACGTCTCGCAAGAAGGAAATTAACTCACCGATGATATCCTCAGCGGTTCCGGACAAACGAAAGCAAGGCTGCGCATATTCAATTCTTTTGGGTTCGGCTCTGCCAATAGATTGAGCCTGTGCTGGATCTGTTCACATTCCAGGACAGGCTGATCAAGAGCGAACGTGAATTTGTCACGCGAGCTTTTATATATATTGCCGCCGGAATACTGAAGTATGTTGTCGCAATGAGAAGGACCTCTGACTGTCCCTTCCGGAACTGCGCTCGAAGGGGTGTACTCATCTGCAATTCTTTTGGTGTACCAGCGCCTACCCCCGCTCCAGGGGTCTACAAGGAACTTGTCCAGAAGGAACGACGAAGGCATCTCAGGGCTCCATTTGGATTCAGGCTCAGCGTGTATCGTTCCCATTAGGGTCCAATCCACGACTTCTGTTCCGTTCAGTTGACCTTCGAAATCGATTGCAGCCGGTGCCAGCCAGTAGGACATTTTCTCCGGTGACCGTTCGAAGGTCTTGTTGAAGAGGTCTTTGAAGATACAGAGCGTGAAAGTCGTCAGTAACTCCACGTGGTTCTCTGCGATCGCAATAGGACATCCACTAGATTGCAGGCGGACCATTCTCTTACCACCTTCGGTAAGGAAGATTGGAAACTCAGGCAAGTCTGGCATAGGTGTCCGCGATAATAATACCAGTGGGGAATGTGGACGCTCCAGCCCCTCTGGTACGTCGATGATGAGTGGATACAGCTTGGTTGGCAGCGATCCTCGGCCCTCTTCCCATATCGTTGGCTTCAAGCGCATAGCGTACTGACCACTGCTCTTCATGTTCAACGCCAGCGCTGCATTGCGCATTGCTGGTAGGCGCTTCTTGTAGACTGGAAGTAAATTATGGTCGAGGTAGCCAGCTTCTCTTAACTGAACGCATGCCTTGAACGCAGAAGACTGCTTCGCGAGCATCTTCCGCCTACAGATGTCGCCGATTACAGCAGCAATTGGTGATTGGTCGGGCAAAATGACCTCGGAGATGAACTTTCCTGCTCTGTTCGACATGACATAAGTCGGCTGAAGAGTCGTATTCTCGGTCTCAGTTGGCAGACAGCTGCAGAAATGCGCCAATATGGTCAAACTTGAGCCGTACGTGATCTTTGCACCTGTAGTCTCAACAACATAGGTGCGTTCCTTGCCTTCATTGTCGAAGATATCTGTAGCGTCATTGTTGCCCATTAAAATTCTGTCAGCGGGCAAGGCCTCGCAAAACTTCCTCATGTAAAGCTCGCAAAAACGGATGTCTTGTAATGACCTATCTTGCACGTAGTTGCCAGCTTGCAGCATGTGTACCATCTTGGAGTGCTTATGTCGAGCACGGCCGCGTGATTGAACATACTGTATCATTGTCTTGACAGGATCAAATCGAACGATCAAGTTGCAGTCGGGGATATCCAACCCTTCCTCGGCGACGGATGTAGCAAAGAGGCAGTTCAGCTCACCTTTTCTGAATTTGATAACAGTCATGACTTGATCGCGGAAGGAAGCTTGCAGGGCGTCGACTCGGTCGGACCCTGAGCCTATCAATACACCTGTACGAAGATGGGGTCCACCTGTGAACGACATGATTTTCTCAAGCAAGCGAGCGGTGTTTCTTTGCTCCACGAAGACAATGCATCGGTGATTTGATGGGCGCTCGAAATATTCTTTGAGATAAAGATGCAATTCGGCAACCTTGGGACTGACGTCGCATGAGCTCAAGCGGCCGGACGTGTCGATCTGTGGTTTACGAAACGTATGGGCTCTAACTGCTTCGATGGCTTCTTGCAACAGTGCAATCCCGTCGTCTCGCGCTCTCATGGAACCTACGTGCCTTAGTGAGCTACAGTCAACACGAACGAGTAGGAAGTAAGTCATACCATTCCGAAGGGACCTCTCAAAGCGACCTTCTGTCTTCTTGGCCTTTTCTTCGGGCAACGCGAGACTCCAGTAGAAATCTCCTGTCCAGGAACCGAGATGACTGGTTACCTCTGCTGCACGCCGTACCATGGGCTGGAGCATTCCAATCTCTCCATATCTGGTGCTGATTTCAGAAGACAATGGCGAGTCTGTCATATTCAGTGAAGGTGAGTATCGGAGAACACTCTCAGAGGGGCGTTTGATGACCTTTTGCAGCAAGCTCAGATCGGAAGTTGTTGCAATTTGGCTATGCAGCAGCGTTTCCAGTTCACTATGGAGGTTAGCATACTCTGAGAAGTTTCCAAAGTTACGTCGGAATAAAATTGCTATTGACAGGAATTTGCATTAATTACCTAGCTGCTTGAGCGACATCGACCTTAGCATCCACGGGCGAGGCGGTAGTGCCAAAGATTTTCGGACGGAGTGCTTTGTCTGGTTCTGCAAGGTAATAGTCTTGTATAATCTTTGCGTAGGCGTGGTTCTTCTTCGCATGATGAGCTTCGTCGAATATGAGTAGATTGATCTGCTTGATGTTGATGAAAGAATGCATAAGGCACTGCAACAGCACCTCTGCCGTGCAGACGAGAACCTTGTTAGCCACAAAGTGCTTCTCCCAAACTTCCTTCGTCCACAGGTCGCAGCCCATGGCGCCGCAGAAACGATCAACGTTGTGGTCAAGGTTGCATTCGAGAACAGCAAATTGCTGAAAGACGAGCGTTACAGAAGGCACAAGGAAGAAAGAGATGCGCGGCGATTTGCCGGATCGTCTGTCTTCCAGCTCTTGGTCAATGACATGACGGAGAAGTAGTACCGCGATGAGAGTTTTGCCAGACCCAGTGTCCAGGACAGCTATAGTATTCTGGGTCTTTGCACGCTCGAAGAGTTCAATCTGATACTCACGAGGGTCGGTAATGATAGGCGTCGCCTCGTGTTTTGCCATAAGATCACGGATGGACATTTCCTCGTCGGCGGCGTCTTTGTCGTCATCTTTCTGCTTTTTGACTTCCCTCTCAGCGGCTTGGAGTATGAATGAACGGAATATGACATTCTGCGCCCGTCGTTTCTCGCTGACGTTTTGGGGCAGTTGTGGAGTGTCCTCGGTGTCACTGTCGATGTCTTCCATGATCTGAGTGATGCTTCCAGGTTCTTGTATAAAGCAGGCCGAGAAGTATCCGCTTATTGGCAGCAAGGAGTCACGGACGCTGTATTGTGAGTGAGGTAGGATGCGGTAGGTAAGACCAAAGAAGAGAAAGTCAATGGCTCGGAAATTATGAATGAAGGTTTGTATTGAGAGAATAACGTGTGAATGGCAGCTTACGCGCGAGTGAAGGAGTGGAAAAGTGTCGGTTTGCTACAGCAAGGTACCTGCAGGTGAGGTAGCTCATCGGGAAGGTGCACTGTTGGCACAAACCGCGTGCACCAAGGGACATCTATCGTTTATGAACGAGTAGGTACATGAGACTGCACGGAACACATAGCGCGGCCTTGATCGCACCTTTGGAATCACCGGGCCAGCAGGTATATTAAGGTACTGTAAGGCGGAGGACGTGGAGATGGGAGACAGGACAGTCGCCGACGATGCGCGGTGTGACGTGCTGCCCCGCCAAATCCACCTCTCCCCAAATCCGCAAATAAGTCCAGACTTTCCACCTTGAACTGATTAGCAAACGTCTATACCCAAACACTATGGCTGACGGAGAGCCACAGAACCTCCGCGCGGCTTTTGCCTCGGCGGAGAAGAAACGGCAGGAAGTTGAGAGCTCCTGGGAAACAAACACAACCGCCTACCAGGACAATCTGTCCGCCGCCATCGCCGCTTACGAACAGTGCCTACAAGTTGCGGACAGGATATCGCTGTTCAGTCCAAATGAGTCGCTGGAGGACATATCGTCAGGCGATCTCCAATATCTCTTGATCAACTTTCGTATAGCGGAGCTTCTCAACAGACTCAGCTCTGGAGACCGCAAAGCAACCATCATACGCGCACAAAACTGCTACGACAAGTTCCTTAAGCAGCTCGACTCCTACGACATCCTATCTTCAAGTAATGCCAGGATGTACGAACAATTCCGAGAGGCGCCAAACACCTTCTCCACCGCCGCCACCACAGATGCGGCTGCACGGAGAGAGACTAAGATTATGCGGTTCAGGGAGGAGAAAGAGCTGAGGCAGAAACTGGAATACTTGCAGAAGAACCCAACAGCGATCCAGAATGACGACGAGATGTACAGGAGACTGCAACTTGCGCAGATCGCATACTGTACGCATCAGGCGTTCCAAGCGCTGGAGGGTATCACGCAAGAGCTGCATATCTTATCTCTCAAACCACCTACTCCTCCACCCGGACAACAGCAACGCGAAGTCGATGACCGTGAAAGAGGTAGGAAGGGAGATGGCTACTCTGAACGCCTGGACTCGTCGCATTTGTCTGCAGGCATGAAGGGGCCTATGCTGGACCAAAATGGCAGGCCTATGAGGCCTTTCACTCTTCTGGACAGCCGCCAACGTCTACAACAAGGCGTCTTCAGACCCGATCACAGTCTTCCTACTATGACAATTGATGAGTACCTGGAGGAGGAGAGGCGGCGAGGTGGCATGATCGAGGGCGGCGGCCCGCAATCTGGAATGCAGCCCGAGCCAGACGAGGACAACCTTGACAAGGCGGATGCAGAGACTTTGAAAGCCAGAGCATGGGACGATTGGAAAGACGACAACCCTAAAGGATCTGGCAATACGCTGAACAGGGGATGAGCGACAAGGAGACCGTACATAACCAGAGCGCCTTCTCAGCCGTTGCGCTTCCAAGGAGTGGTATTCCACTGCAAGACAATTGCTTGAACAGTCGCATGTTGCACTGGCATGAACGGCAATCATGCCCCGGATACAGATCTGGCATGGCATTGGCCCTATGCAAAAGTGGCCCGAATTGGACCCTGCAGAGGGGCGTTCCACCCTTCGGTGAGCCATATGGAGGCAGGTGTCCTCAGTAGAGTCCTTGAAACAGATGCGACCCCAGAAAACAGGGCCATCAAGAGGTTTATCCGTGCAGTGGTTACCGATGGGTTTGTGTGCCCAAGGCTTGGCCTCTGAATACCAAGATGATTGCCATTCAGGAAGCCACTGCGGGAGAATCAACCAAGCGGGCAAGTACATCTGCATTTCTCGCCCCTTGCAGGACTTTTCCGGGTCGAGTGGTAGGGCTTTTGGAAATGTAATTAATTCGTCGGAGGATGATGCTTGCAAGGCAGTAGGCTCTGAACTCGAACTCCACGTAGCTTGAGGTGGAAGAAAGTCAGAAATACAAAGAATCCCGAAACACCCAACACCTGTCACTGCCATATCGACTATTCTACATCGTCGTATTTAAACCTCCATCATGGACATTGAAGCGTAACATGTACCATACAATTACAGTAGGTAGACACATTGTACGTGTAATCGTGTATAGTGCACGCAAATACAGTAGGTAGGCACGTGAAGGACGGCCATCCACCTCGGCCCCAGCTTAGCGACGCCTCCTCCACATGCTGATTCGCCACCAACTGCGCCACAAAACCCTGGAACCGTTACACTCCTTTCATCACTCCGCAGCCCTCCTCCACCATCACCTGTATCTTACACCTACACACCACAACCATGGAAAAAGAACCCCTGATACCCCAAAACGAGGCCACGGTCGAGGAGCAACCCACGCTGGAAGAGCTCCGCGACCGCGTCACAGCAGCCCACCAAAACCTCCTCGCCTCTCACCGCGAATACTCGGCCGCCTGGAGCCGGACCCGACGCGGCAAGATCACAACCTGCGTCTCGCTGAGCATCTGTTTCCTCGTCCTCAGCAGTCTGCTACTCGGCTTCACCACCTTGGTCTATGTCGGGCTGAGCGACGACGATAACGAGGAGTACTTGCCCAGGCGGGTGCCGCTCGAGGCGCATATCATGAGCAAGTGCCCGGACGCGAGGGATTGCTTGCACGATATGATTCTGCCGGCGATGCAGAATGTGAGCCATTTGGTTGACTTCAAACTCAGCTACATCGGAACGTGAGTCTATCTCTCCGTGTCTCTTCTAGGCAGCAGCAAACTAACACTCCAAACCAGCCCAACCGACGAAGACGACGGCGTCCTCTGCAAACACGGCCCCTCAGAATGCCTCGGCGACATGCTCGAACTGTGCGCCTCCCGCCTCTACCCGAACCCAAAGATCTACCTTGGCTTCACAATGTGTCTCTCGAAATCCTACGACCAAATCCCGTCCGAAGATCTCGTCAAGGACTGCGCGCTCGAGCACGGCATCGAGTTCGGCGCGCTGAACGAGTGCGTGAGCCGCGATGACGGCGAGGTCGCCGTCGATCTGCTCCGCAGGAGTGTGCTGAGGAGTCGCGACGCGGGCGTTACGAAGAGTTGTACGGTTAGGCTGGATGGGAAGGTTAGGTGTGTGAGGGATGGCGGGGAGTGGTATGACTGCGAGGGCGGGTCGGAGGCGAAGGATTTGGTCGAGGATGTTTTGGAGGCTAGGCAGAGGCATAGTCGGGAGTGGCTTGCGAGTCAGTGAGTGTGGATATAGATATGGACGTTGGGCACGGGTTTTGGGCGTTTGGAATACATTATTCATGTTGCTTACGACCTATGTACGAATATGGGAATGGACTGGAGTTGAGTGTTTAGTTCTTGTCAAGGTATACTTGGGACTGGTTGATTCCCATGGCCCACAGCCACCTGATTCCCTCACCTATTTCACCACCTACCCCTCGGTCACCGTCAACGTCGCCGTCGCACACCCAGATGGGCACGCAGTCTGACAGGCCGCGAACTCCGTCACAGTCGGCGTAGAACCACATCCCGTCCGCGGTCCTGGCACCGTCGTCATCGTCTCGATGATACAGAGCGGAACGACACACCCATCTGTAGGCGCGAAGGTCGGGCACGTCGGGTCTGGACTTAGCGTCCTGGTAGCTGTGTAGCAAGTGCTGTCACCGACCCCCGATGTGGTCGTGGTAGAAGTGTTGAGAGCAGAAGGCAAGGGCGAGGTGGAGGTGGAGAAGGAGGGGGAAGTAGTGGCGGTGAGAGCGCAAGTGAAGTTCCCCGTCACAGTAGTCGTTTCAACAGCGCAGCCCCCCCGACATGCGGTCTGGCACGGCGCTACATGTGTCCTTGTGCGAGTACGGCCACATGTTGGGTTATGGCTTGGGATGACGGTTGTGCGGAGCAGGATGCAGGCGGGCTCGAAACATGGTTCTGTGAACGCGGGACAGTGTGGGTTCGTGACTGTAATGCTGGCTGTATAGCACGGGCACGAGGCTACGGTGCTGGGGATATGTTAGTTTGGGCTGAAAAGAGGTGGGAAGGCGGACTCGCCTTGGTATGATGGAGGCGGTGGCGAGGAGGGTGAAGAGGAGGGTGATGATTGTAGGCATTGTGAATGTGGTCTGAAGGCGCTGGGTTATAATCTAAGAGAAGGTACCAGCAGGTATTCGCACTCGTCTAGGATGGCATTGATAAGGCAAAGTATATAGGAGGGCAAACCATCACACCACCCATCTCCATTCCCATCCTGACCGTTTTACCTCAATGATTGGTAGCAGTTGTTTCATACCAAGAAACTCCAGTGGCACAAGTAGTGTCCGCTGACCGGGCCAATACGAACCTAGGGATCTCTCCCGGTTGTAAGCAGCCACAAGCGATCAAATTTCATCTCGCGGGCCATCTGTAACCCAACCCCGCAAACGAAATCTATTATTAAGATCAGGAACAGGAAATCGGAAAGGTTAGCGCAGCCTGCTGGGCTGCTGTATTGTACATGTTTTTGCCAAGCTAGTAGTACAACGCTGTCACCAGTCCTGATGCTCGTAAGATCTGCTCAGATACGAGGAGAATTGGTAAGGAATCTGCCCTCGCAATATGGACTCCGTGCCCACTTCGTACTCTGCTCCAATATCGTCACTGAAGCGTATGCCCTCTGCGATCGACCGCTGCAAGGCATTGGTCTCGCTGCTCCTGCGACTTCTCCATCAACCCGGTCTCTCGTAGTTGAAAGTGCTCTTCCGCTTCTCTGCCCTTCTTGATGCCCCCATTGTATGCCCGTAACGCCGTAAAATGCCTCTAACATAACTCTTACACCACCCCTAACTGCCCCCTCAAGTCGTCTTCGGTTTCTTCGTACCATACTTCGACCGACTGGTAATCCTATTACCAACACCACCCTACAACAAGGTCAGTCCAATGTCCCTCTCACAAACAATCTCCAAGGACACCTACCAAATCCAGCGCACCCCTAACCAAATGATACTTAACACCGGGACAATCCTGACTCCTGCCACCGCGAACCAGCACGACAGAATGCTGCTGCACATTATGCCCCTCGCCAGGGATATACGCCGTGATGACCTGCCCACTACTCAACCTGACCCTGGCCACCTTCCGCTCTCCCGAATTCGGCTTCTTGGGCTTCGTGATACCGACACGGATACACACGCCCTTCATCTCCGGCCTGTGCCCGTTCGCGAGCGCGGGCGAGGTCGGTTTGCGTGCCTTCTGGCCCTGGCGGCATCCGCGGAGCACTTGGTTGTAGGTTGCGTTTTGTGTGGGCGTAGAGCTGAAGGCGCGCGTGAGGAGGGTGGGAGATGCTGAGGATGAGAGCGGCGATTGGCGGAGGACGGGGGTAGAGGCGAGGCGAATTGGCGCTGGGAGCCGGAGAAGACGGCTGAAGATGTTGAGCGCCATTGTTTGGATTGGCAGTCGTGGTAGAGTGGATGCCGCTGTACTTGGACCTATGGTATGACTTGAAGATTGCCGGAGTTCTAGTTTCGGCTTGCGGAGGTGCTTGCCAAGAAATCTTGGCACGTGACTGAGTCTATAGGTCTTACTGTACAATGTACAGTATTAGCTCTTTACTCTGTTCTCTCATAACATACATCTAATATCGGTGAGGACTGCGATAATAGTCAAGGTTCTATCCTAGATCGCAAGGGAACATAACAAATTCAAGAGCGGAAACAGACGAGGCATGCACAAAGAGCATCTATTCGTTACGTTACCCCAATGTGCGTACAAGTACATACAAGTAATAAGCACAATCGAATCTATATTTTTGTTAGATAATTCAAACGCGCCCCTCAAAGAGACTCAACCAAGAGTCATCGCCGCCCCCAAAAGCCCTCCGCAAATGGTCCCCCATCGCCCCTGAAAACGCCTGTTCCATACATCCGTGAAGATTCCATGATACCATCCGTGAAAACGTCATCTTCTGCTTAGTAGATACTTATCTTCTCGCCATTTCTGTAGCCCGAATGCCGGCCCAGGGGATCGTAAGGATCGACCGGATTGCGGATGGAAGAAATAAGGTTGGTACATGGTCGAACGAGGAGGAGAGAAACTAGGGTAAGGACAATGCTAATGCCGATAAGGAGAATCAGCATCGGCACGGTAAGTCACTGGTTTTGTTCGTAGCCTTCTGGCTTCTGCATGCCGTTCGTTTCGAAGAAGCGGGCAGTGCCTAAGAAACCGTTAGTTCTTGCACACACTTATACGCAGAAAAGGAATAGCTTACAAGAATACCCGTTCCAGTCAAAGTTGTCCTTGGGGTTGCAGTGGCATTTCAAGTCCAGCCTGGTCTGCTCGCCAGTTGGGCAGTGGGTGAACGGAACGTGGTAGTAAGCAATGTCGTTGAAGAAGTGGATCTGCTCCTTCGGAAGCATCAGACCGGCTGCGATAGAATGAACTGGTGCGTCACCCCAGCGCTCGTAGAAGAATCCACCATCCCTGTCAAGGTGGTTGAAGTAGTCAATGTAAGCTTGGGAACGAAGCCAGTCAAGGTTACCAATCTCGAAGTTGGACCACTAAGCCAGGTGTTAGCGTGCGTACTGATGTTTTCATGACGGTATGACTTACGAAGTGGCAGTGGTTGTAGGTGTTTCCGTCATCGTCGGAGAGGAATGCCATGGAGTTGCCCTCAGCAATGTGCTCTGGGTGCTTGCTCATAAAACCCTTGACGCTGTCCCACAGAGTTGGGATAGTCTCGACATATTCGTACAAGCTCAGGACGAAACTGTACTTCTTGTTGTTGTCGGCCATGTACTTGAAGGTATCGTAGTTGATGTCGCAGAAGAGCTCAATGCTGGGCTCTACACGCCAGTACCACTCGTAATCGAGCATCAAGGGATGCCTGAAGAAAAATCCTGACTCGTAGCGACACATGTGCCTGTAGCTGACAGAGTCGCCGTAGATGATCTTGCGTGCTGCCATATCCTCGCGAACCTTCTGTGCCTTCTCTTGATCGATGAACTCAGGGAACGACCAGTGCTCCTTTGGAATCTCGCCATACTTGGTGTTTCCGGATGTAAGCGCGGTGGTAACTTTCTTGAACGTGTCATCGAATGGCTGGTCGTTGAGGAAGACCCAGTCATAGTTGTAGCGGTGGTTGAAGCGGTCCTCGACTTGACGGATCGAGCGCGCAATCTCCCAAACATCCGAGTTGCGTGCAAGGGTGACGAAAGTCGCGTTCATGCGCTCACCGGGCGCAGTCTCGGAGAGTCCGGTCTTTCCAGCGTGAGGGTTGGGAGACGTGCTCGCCTCTGGCTTCTTCGCCGCATCTGTCGACTCTTTCACGTCATCTGCCTGCGAGCCCCTCCATTTCGAGCTCTGATCCTTGATCAGATCGGAGGCGCTCTGGAAATCTCTTGGTACAGTAGAAGAGCTGCTGATGAAGAAGATCACTACAAGACACTGTGGGGCGGGTCAGCGTGCGCTCACTGCATGCAGTAGTCTTGGTTACGCCAAATGGATACGTACAACAAACGCAAACACAATGTAGCGCAAATATTTGGTGGTGCCGGCCATTGCTGGATCTGCGTCTTCCTGATCGGAAGAGGTGTGGTCCTTGTCGGTGGCCTTAAGGAGGGACGTCTTTCGACGTCGAAGGTTTGAGGTGGAGGTCAGGGTGACCCCAAAGTAACGGTAGCGACGATTAGCGCGGAGATTAATGAGCGTCGGGAAGACAGCAAGGGACGTCGCGCCGTCTTGTGCTTTGGTATAGAAGAGAAGCACCGGCGAAGAAAGGGGAAATAGAATTAATCGTAGCGACCGCAAGGGGTTTCGCGAGATGCAGGATGCAGCTTATACGAGCATCACTTCTAGCCCGGGGCCACGCAATTGGCCGCCAGCACGGCCCCTTCCCGTATAGAGTTGGGAGTTGGGACGCGTCGAGTCGTCGCTAATCTGCGCTAGTGACGGGCCGCCCACGACTTCTGGCAAGCGTCATGGAGAACTGAACATGGCACTTATGGCACGCGCGACGCGGACCCGCACCTGCCGCTTGAGCTCCGTCATTTGATGCAATATACCAAGCCGCCGCGAAACACCACCACAACCGCTATACCTCACCGTCACTGTCTTCAGCGCTGTCGTGTTTTGCTGGGCCGAGACTGTTCTGGCACCCATCAATGCTGACTGAGGTAGCTTCGGTAGCTTCACTTCAACCACCCACGCAGTATTGCAAGCGCCTATCCAAAAGGACAGCTTCAGACTGCTGAGACGGCAACCTCCCAGCATGTCTTTCTTCGGGTTCGACACCAATCTCCCAAGAGACCGCCCACAGCAAGGCAACCCACGCGGTTTCTTCGAGTCCCGTCAAGACCCATTTGCCGGCCTCTCGAGAGATGCTGCAGATGAGGGCGAAGTGTGAGTAGCTGCGTCATGCAACTTCTGCTTAACCCGCTAACGCCTGGACAGCCTCGACTTCGAAGACACCTACGATGGGCTTGGAGATAAGCTAGAGGAGCAGGGCGACGCTTTCAACGATGACACCTTCGGCGGCGGGCCTTCAGTCGGAAAGGACTTTGACTTCTCGGGTCAGACAGCCCAGGCAAGGGACACACTGCTTGAGGAGCAGGCGCTGCACTATGCCCGCCAGCCTCTTGCTCGCGGCCCTGCCATCCAGAGCTCCAGGCCAGCTCGCAGCGGCTACGAAAGCTATGCCAAACCGGAGTACATCCCGCAGCTCGAGGCCAATGCAAGCCTGTGGGGTCTGCCGCCGAAGAAGACTCCTGAGCCTGCTTCTATGCAGAGTCAGGCTCCTGCGGCTTCCAGGAAGATGATGAGCTTGGAAGAGGTTGAAGCCTCTATGCGTCAACAGAGACAGAGCGGTCCGCCTCCAGGCATGCCTCAACCGGCTAGACCAGCCCAAGATATCGGATTCCCACCCGCTGGTCCGCCTCCTCAAAACCTTCCTTTCACTGGTACACCACAGATCCTGCAAAGGCCGCAGTCGCAACATCTTGAACAGCCGGCTGTACCACAGTCCCAACGTCAACCATCTCCACACCAGCCCGTCCAGCCAATGGCGCAGCAGCCCATTCAGATCTTGCAGAACCCGAACCTGCATTCTGCTCAGGTGCCGCCACAGCCTTCTCAAGGCCCACCACAGCAGCCTGCTGCGTTTGCCCACGGTCGTGGTCCATCATACAGTGGTCCACCGGTCACTCAGGCACAGCAGTTGATGCAGATGTCCGAATCAGAGCGCAACGCCTTCCTCGCTGAGGAGGCAAAGCGTGCCAAGCGTAACCACAAGATCTTCCTTCTTTCCAAGAACAATGGTCTTATGACCCCTCAGGACAAGAATTTCATCACTCGGATTCAATTGCAGCAACTCCTGACCGCTACTGGAAATGTTGAGGATCAAGGCCCTGACGCTCAGCTCGCCGAGGACTTCTACTATCAGGTGTATGCGCAGATTCGAGGAGCACCGAGACAAAACCCTAATCAGCCCCTTAATGCCTTCGCCCAGACCTACCTTTTCCAGACTGGTGGCCGGTATGGCAATGGCCGCAGGCATCCGCGCGGAGGTGACAATCACATTCAGCGCATGGAGCAGCAGGTCCAGCGTGCAGTCGAGGCTGCTAAGGCTAGGCCCAAGAACAAGCAGCTGTCTATGGAAGGCAGTCTGGGAAAGATCGCTTTCAGTAACTCTAAGACCCCGCGTCCACTTCTCAACTTCAAGAACGCCCGGCCACACAGCTCCCATGGCGCGAAGCCGGTTAGTGTGGCTGACCGGAAAGCCACCCTGCGAGATATTGAAAACGTCTACACTACCTTGATGAAGTTGGAAGACCACGAGCGTCACATGCCTCCACCATTGAACGATGACAGTGATCCTGTTGCTGTCCAGCACCATATGGAATGGCGAAAGGACCTTCACGAGCTGAACCAGCAACTCTGGGGTCACCTGAAGGTCATGGAGCCGATTCAGCCAAAGTGAGTTCGAGCTAAACATTGTCTGGTTGACGAAAAGCTAACCGTATCAGTCCGACCAAGCCACATCCATTTATTGCTATCCTGTCGCATGGCAAGGGCAAGAAAGCCATTCCTCGCATCTTCCGCCACATCGACGACCAGCAACGCGTCACCATCCTCACTATCATCGCCATCCACTTGGATATCCTCGATGTAATCCGTCTCGCATACCCCAACCCGGACGAGCCGATACTACCACGTGCAGTCCGCGACGAAGTAGAACTCTTCTCGCAAGCTGTCATGCCATCACTCTTCACATACGTGAACGACGCACCCCTGAACATCGTGTCAGGACTGCTTGGTCTGGTCTTGGATAGAGTGAACGTACAAGCAATCATCCGCACCAAGGTCGGCGTCTCGATCCTGACCATGCTCATCTCGCGTGCCGAGCTGATCAAGCAATCTTGCGGTGGAAATGTCAATCCAGATGACTGGACGCAGTGGACTCAGCTTTACAACAGGCTCTTCGACCTGTCTGAGCCGGTGCTGCCATACATCTTCTCTGTTGAGAGCGTTATCACTAGCGATGATGTCCACGTGTGGCAATTCTTGGCTGCTATGGGTGTTGGTGCAAGCCCTGAACAGCAGCAGAGATTGGTGCTGGGCGTTAAGGACCGTGTCATGGAGACTGTTGGCGTTAGCAAGACACTACCGCCAGATATGGCGAACAGGAAGCTTGGTGAGGTCAATCTATTTATGAGGGCTATTGGACTGGATGTTGAACTGCTGGGATGAAGCGGTTCGGTATGCTGTAACCGATTCATGGGATTCTAGTACCACACTCTTCAGTGGTCAACACACAGATGGTAACACAACGATCAAGGACCGAGCCAGCGGCGCTCTGATTGATATCGACCTGTTTGCGACGAAACAAAGGGTGTCCATAGGTGAGGCGGCAGGGGATGGCCTGCATTGCCCTCGATAGTTCTTTTAGGCATCTCGCAGAAGTTCTTGTGACATGTCATGACGATGCATATCCTACGATCTGATGATCGTATGGTTGTCTACATAGACAAAATCAAATAAAATCAAATTTGCTATACACGAAGGCGAAAAGCACTCTATCCAAGTGATCTCGTAGAGTATTTGCATGTGTACTGTATGGGTATCCTCACTTGGTTGCAATGTTGCCAAGACTTTCCCGCAACTTCGACTTTCGTGACTTTGGCCGCCGCATTGAACGTTCAACTTCATCCGCCGCCTGGATACCACGACATCCTTGACTCTAGACATTATCGCACCTCTCCACAAGATACGCCTGAGTCTCATTCGATCCCCTTAACGACTCAACATTCTGCGACCGCGCACGCGACCTCTCCAACCACAATGAGGCTCTCCGCCGAGCTGATCCAAAACTCGCTATCCTACATCAATCCGCTTAAAGAGCGCGAACTCGATCTCCGAGGTGTGTGTTGGGCCCCACCGGTTCTGAAAGGAACAGATACTACACTTCGAAAGAGCTAGTTGATTCATAGGCGTATTAAAGGACACAAAATCCCCGCGATTGAGAATCTGGGTGTTGCTTCTGTACGTACTGGTCCCATAAACCCCTCTTACGAGTAATCAGGAGCATGAGGAGGAGTAGACGTGGAATAGAAGGAGGAGGCGCTTGCTAACGCAGTGTTGCGGATAGGGCCAAGATGCGATCGATTTCACCGACAACGACATTGCGCAACTAGCCAACTTCCCACTCTCACCACGCCTCCAATCGCTCTATGTGGCCCGCAATCGCGTCTCTCAGATCCAGCCGACCCTCGCGCGGAGTATACCGAACTTGCACACCCTCGTCTTGACGCAGAATCAGATCGCTGAGCTGGCGGATTTGGACCCGTTGGGCAGCTTTGCGAAGTTGACACATCTGACGCTGTTGGATAACCCGGTCACGTCGAAAGAGGTGAGCGCAGAGAGATATGGGATTGTTTTGGCGGAAAGGGAAGGCTGACGTGGGAATAGCACTACCGCTACTGGGTCATCTGGCGCTGTCCGACTGTGCGCTTCCTTGACTTCCAGAAGGTGAAGGACTCGGAACGGAGCAAGGCGAAGGAACTCTTCGGCACTAAGGACGCGCCTACAGAGCTGGCGCAGAAGGTGCGCATTATGCTCGCTTGTTTCTTCCCTAACATGTACTTACGCCCTTCGCAGATCTCAGCAGTCCGCTCAAACAAGTCTCTCGGTTTCGGAGGCCAGACCTCCGCCACCAACGGCGCAGGCAAGAACTATCGTATCCAGCTGAACGAGAAGGAGAGGAAGCGCGTGGAGCAGTTGATCAGGAACGCGAAGAGTTTCGCGGAAATCACGAGGTTGGAGAAGGAGCTTAATGAAGGGAGGATACCGGGTGGCATCGCCGAGGATGGCATGGATACGTCTTAGGAGCATGTGTCTGGAAAACACTCGTCACACGGTTGAAGATGAGCCAGTCGAGGACGGAATCATCGCGAAGGAAGAGCCCTGATGAGGGTTAGCTGTTTCTGCCCACATGCTGGCACGGCAGGGAGGCGGGTCAGGGGCATCCGGGCCTTAGCATATCCAGCATGTCAGACTGATGAAGAGCAGACACAGACAGCTCCAGCTGCTGTCAAGACGGTCGGGCGCCTGTTCAAGATCGGGTATGCATCGTTTCGACCAAGGGTCGCACGCGAATAAAGTACGAAGTGGGCGTTCAGGATGAACCAAAAAGGTAACGGTTCGAAGATTCTTCTAAGCTTGTAATGAATACCAACCCATTGTAGCAATAACCAATTGTCCGCACTTGCTTCCAAAAGCACCTATGAGTTACCAATGTTCAGGCCCTACGGGTCTCGAAAGTCCGCCCTTTCGGCTGGAAATGCAGGTGGCTCTTTTGGCACCATGGCCAAGCGTTCCGCAACGTTCAAACGAGTGATGCGTAGCTCATCCACGCCACAGATGGCACCGGTTCACGAGTCGAAAAGTCGGGTCTATTCCTCAGGAGGAGCACGCAATGCCATATTTTCCCCATCTGTTGTACAAGTTTGCAGCCGACCTCGCACACGTATCCCTCGCCAACGCCCTCTACCCCAACATTTCCCAGCTCTCGCCTTCCCACTCGACAGCCCACCCCTTTTGCCTACCCTCCGGACTCCTCAGCCCTCACATATCCCTCCAGCCCATCTCATCTTCGATCCCGGCTCTCATAACCTGTGTGAAACCCATCCTCCGCCTCCCACTCACTCACTCCCATCACTCCCCCGCGCTCAAGCACCAAAGCTCTCCCCATCGCTCCCGCTCCCAAAACTCTTCTTCCCCACCCCCACCCCCAAACCCCCCGGACTCGGCTGCCGCGGCAGCAACTCCCGCATCTCATACGGCCTGGCTACAGCTGAGCCCTTCCCACCAGCCACGTACCCGCCAGACCCATAAGCGCCCTCGTACCGCCCTCCACCCCCGTCCCCATCCCCACCCCTACCCTCGCCTACGGGCGTGTAAGAAGCCTGCCCGTGCCCGTGCCCATACCCATACCCATGCCCACCCTTCAGGTTCAGCCCAGCGCTGAGTTTGCGCCCGTGCGCCTTGACCCGGTCCAGCCGGGAGGCGAGGGTTGTGGGGCGCCCGCCGGGGGGATTGGTGGGGGGGCTGGAGGCTGCTGATGCGAGTCCTGAGCTCGAGGGAGGCTGCTGATGCGAGTCCTGAGCTCGAGGGAGGCTGCTGGTTGGGGAGGGGTTGGAGGCTCGCGAAGATGCGGGATGCGTCTGCTATTGCGCGGTGCCGGAGGGCGGATTGTCTGGGTGTGGGATTAGTGGGTTAGTTGGGTCGTGGAAAGGGGCGTTTTGGGCGGGTGTGGGTGGGGTGGGGGGAGGGTTTGGTGGTGGCAGGGCGGAAGTGAGGGTCGGTTGGGGTTTGGAATGGGGAATTTAAGAGAGTGTCGTTGGATGGCCGGAGAGGGATAGAGTCTTGTGGGAAAGAGGGCGGTGGGTGGGACTTACTCCTCTTCAGAAAGGCCGGCGATCGAGACGTCTTCTCTGCGGAAATTGTACGGGTGGCCCTGTGGCTATGTCAGCACTGTTCTTTCCTTGCTTTGCTCGGGTTCGGTTCGTGGTGAAGCTTACGATTGTCGGTCTGTATTCCATTACGTCGTCCTCGTCGCAACAGGTCATGCATCGCACCCACCACGCTTTGAATTTTGCTAACACGGGAGACATGGCTTCGAGCTGTTGTGATAGGGGGTCTGGTGTACCGCTCGAGGAGCTGTATTTGAGTTGTTCTGGTGAAGTGGTGTTTGTGAAGAGATTCACCGGTACTGAGTTGAAAAGACGGCTGAGACAGGAGGATCGGATTGACTGAGGCAGCAAGGCAAGGAAAGACAAGACAAGACAAGGCTTTTTAAGGGAACGTACAGAACAAGTGACAATGCTCGCTGGCTAAAGAAAAAGGAGAAAGCAGAGACGAAAGCTCGTGAAAGTGAAAATCAGACGTGGTGGTGAATACAATCGTGGTCTCTGCCTTGAAGCAGAACAGACGGCCCTGTCAGTGCAAAGAAGAACAAGGCAGGGTTTGATGAGAGACATAAAAGAACGACGGGAGTTGGAGCGTGCGAAATGAAGCAAAGCATTCACAGTCAGCATATTGCACCGCATGGGAAATTGGAAGCTGTAGCCTTTTGCCACGCGGATTGACCTTGCTTGGGTTACGGCTGTGAAGATCAGTTGCGCATTCTTTGCTGGGGGCAAGCCACCGTTTCGGGGTGGAATGCGGTTCAGCAGGATTACGAGCTCGTATTACAGTAAGTTGGTTCTCTTGTGGGAGGAACCTACGATCTAGTTACTACGCGTGCAGATATTGAGATGTCGGGGTTTTCAAATCAATTCTTATTGAACAAGGGTGACATGTTGGCTCAAGTGCTAATATTTGGCCTTCCAAACAGTGGCCTTTCATCGCTGGGGAGCTGTCTCGGAACTCTCAGCCGTCGGACCCTACCGCCTCGTGCAACCTCAACCTTACATGCACATTCCACACATGCCGTGTTCACCCACCGAGGCGGGTCTTGATTTTGACAGGCCAACGTCATCCGTTGCTGCGGTACTCGTTTCAGATAACGCAAACGATCTGGACCGCAAGCGGACACTATTCCTACGCCTCCTTCGCTTCCTTCCTTCTCAAACTCGCCTCATGTCGTAGCGTGACTGTACGCACTCATTTAGGGTAATCCTTGATGTGGTAGCTCTTAAGCTTAGAAAACTGATCAAAGCCAAACTTTGACAACGTCTGTCCCTTGCCAGAGTTCTTCCAGCCGACCCAGGCGAGATCAGGAGCTGGGTAATCGCAGCGGTTGACGAAGACGGTTCCGGCGTCGACCTCGTCGGCGATCTCGTTGCCCTTTGCGACGTCTTCGGTCCAGATACTAGCGGTCAGACCAAACTCGCTGTCGTTCATGAGCTTGATGGCCTCCTCATCGCTCTTGACCTTCATTACTGGGATAACCGGGCCAAACGTCTCTTCGGTCATGACCGTCATGCCGTGGTCCACGTTGGTGAGGAGGGTAGGGGCGACGAAGTTGCCGCCAGCTGGTGGATTCTCGAAAGTCGCGTTCTTCGGGGTCGCGTTGGTGGCACCCTTGGAAAGCGCATCCTTGACATGTGACTCAATGGTCTCCGCCGAGCGTTTGGAGACAACAGGTCCGATGTGCGTGCTCTTATCGAATGGATCGCCAAGCTTGTAGTTAGAGAGCACTTTCTGCACCTCGGAAACAAACTCATCGTGAGCCTTTTCGTGTACGTAGACCCGCTCAATGCTGCAGCAACTCTGCCCAGAGTTGAAGATCGCACCATCCACGATCTCCTCTGCCGCCCAAGCCAGATCCACGTCTGGACGAATGTACGCTGGGTCCTTTCCTCCTAGCTCCAAACCGACGCGGGTATGTACGCTGTCACTTGCAGCCTTCTGAACGGCCAAACCACCAGCAACAGAGCCAGTGAAGCAGACGAGCTGAATCTCTGGAGCCTTCACCAAGGACTCGATCTTCTTGAAGTCACCACAGTGGAAGTATTGAATTGCATCTTCTGGTAGACCAGCTTCAACGAAGATCTTCTGTACCTGCTCGACAATGGTAGGAGTTTGCGGCGAGGGCTTGAGAATGACAGTGTTGCCGGACAGCAAGGCTGGGACGAGAGAATTGATAAGAGTGAGGTACGGGTACTGCATGCATGTCAGTGCTTGAGCGTGCTGGGTCGCTTGACGTTCACTCACATTCCATGGGAACAGGATAAGGACCGGCCCCAGTGGGGTCTTGCGAATGTAGCGCTTGAAGCCCTCTTGAGGCTCACCAGGAGTATCCGCGAGAGAGTCGTCGGCGATCTTTAACAAATACTCTCCGCGCATAACTGCGGTTGTGACCTCCTTGGCGGTATATGCGATGGGTCTACCCATCTGCTCTGTGATCTCCTTTGCCAGCTCATCCTGCTTCTCATTCATCAATCCCAGAGCCTTCTTCACTATGGCCTTCCTTTCCGACAATGGTGTCTTCCTGTAGCTCTCGAACGCTTTCACGGCGGTACGAGGCAAGGCGGCCAGGTCGGCCTCGGAAAGTCCATGACGCTCAACGACGGGCTTGTTTGTGATAGGAGAGATGGTGGTGATTGTTTCGGTGGTCATACTGTGTACTGTTGATCCTTTAATGAGTTGGTTCGGCAGTGCAGTCTTGTAAGTCGCAGTTGCGCTTGATGGCGGTCCCAATAGCGACGCACGTCATCTCGCGGTTGTGTTTCGGTGGGGAGATGAGATAAGATAAGCCTGAAGCGGTAGTCACAACCGGAGCACATGCCTGCCTCTTTTGGGACTACCTACCTCACATTTATATCAGTGCCCTTTCCTCTCTGTTTGAGAAAGATCTGTTCACAATGATCAGTCATTGATTGTGAACAATACATACCAAAGGGAACCTCAACCTCCAGTTAGACACTTCTATTTGACTCTTTCTACCCTAAACTTTCCACGAAACTCGCGGCATCGCACACTCATCGATTGCTGTGAACAACAACCAGGCTAGAAACACTTTTGAATGCATTTCCGGGCAATACAAGAACAGTCAAAGAGTCGGATGCGCTCAACGAAGGGTAGGTCTAGACCGCTCTTTGTTACGAAAGTCACGAATTAGTAACTTACTCAGTCACGGCTCCGTTGAGTGCAGCACACGTCAGTGTGTGAAAGTCGCAGAAGTAAGTGGCAGGCCTCTAAGAGAAGCTACCCTGAATCATTATGCGCAATGTATTCAAGGGTTCGACAGTTGTTCACCTACATTACCATAGAGCCATGAATGTGCGCTTAGTTGGCATACTTGAGCCCCTCTGCCTTCGACGAAGGCTTGGTTCAGGAAAGGTGTTCAACTTACCTGTTCGGGTCAAGGAAGCTGCACGGATACACTTACTTCCCGCACTTGCCGCTTGTCTTTCCACTTGAGAAATGGCGCGATGCAGGGCGACTGTGTAGGGCAAGCTCATGGGCCGCCTGCAAGCTTCTGGAACCAGAGCGTGGCTCTGCAAGGGCACCCGAGCCCTTCTCCACGATTATAAACCCCAGCCGTCCTCGCTTGCATGTATGATTAGTTATACAAACGTGCGGCGGGCGTTCCGAGAGCAGACCCGGTGGGGTGGCAGCATGCGAAAGTCACTGGGCATGCTGACTCGGTGTCAATACTGATTTGACCATCTCAAGGGTTATCCCAGTCTCTTGATTTGAGAAAGAGAAAGATTTCCAGTGTGTCCAGTCTACTATAAAGCTCAAACGAAGTGGAGATGAGATCATGACCGTCTTCGCTTGGCGAAACATCTCGGGCTCAGTGGACCAAATCGCTGGTAATATGGTTGTCCAAGATGATGTATGGAAGCTTGGACATTGTCACAGAAGTCGACATCAACACAAGTCAATCCTTGTCTCTTTCTCCAGGAAAAGCAATGTCGACCATGTCACGATCTACCATCCTTGAGCCCTGGTCAACGTCATTTGGGACATTCATATGCAGGAGTCCTATGTGTTTACCCGTCGGACATCGAGTAAGGCATCAGACAATGATCGGCACAGTGGTTTGACACTTTCATGGTGTCATGTAGTACACATACTTGACGGCCCAGGCTGCTTTGACAGAAATCTCACAATGATGAAACGCACGACCTTGGCAGACGGAGTTGCTGCCCAGATCCCTTGGAGCGATGTGCAGATGTGGCGCCCATAGTGGCCCTAGACGATCGACGTTACTGAACATGTGGCATTTATCCGTATAAGGTTGATGAACCGGGTGGATGGCCGATCTCACGTGAGTCAGCCACTGTTCAATCGGTAATTGAAGGATGATGCCCTCTGGCGGCAGCGTGGTTGATGATCTGCTGTCAAGAGGCCCAACTCCGTGATGAGGGTTCTCGAGCCGCCGCCGAACAGGGGCGATGGAAGGTGTGCAGGAAGCTTGGCCTGCATCGGCGGCAGCATGCAGTCTTGTGAGCAGACCGGCATTCAATATTGCTGGTGGCTTGCATTGACCTGCGCTGTGCAGACGGTGACGATTGTATGCAACAGTCAGAACCCAGCTAAGGGTGCGCCACCGCAAACGGCTGGCAATTAATGGTGGCTTGCAAGGATGGTGAGAGGAGGCCACCTCAGGTAGGCAGCTCGTTCGGACAGATGGCAGAGGCTTGCTTCGGCATGCCGCCTGGTGGCCGTGCACATGTGGGTGACATTTGCCGGGTCGGAGTGGTTCAAGGATATGGATCATACCTACCGTACCCAACCATCACGTGCGGCATTGCCATCGTATGGGGCTCCGGCCTCCAGGAGAGTGGGACACTTCCAAAAGGGTACCTGCGGTGTGGAAGGCTTGGATCACGAGTCGGCAAATCGCACTAAACACGCTCGCTTGGCCGGACTCGGGGCGGAGGCAGGCAACGGTAGCGGTGCTCCACATGCAAATTGGCAATCTGGATGCCAATCCGGGACTGGCGCGCGCACCAGCGTCGATTCAGGAAAAGATGGAGAGCGTATGCCTGTCAGTCGTCAGACTCACACCGTGGCCCATCGCGCCCATGGCGCCTTCCCCGCCAGTCGCCTCTCCGCTTTTTGTTAGCGCATCATGCCGCTGCGCACATGCATGGCCCCCCGGTAGAGGCGTACCTCGTTAACTCGTTTCTATACCGCAAATTCGTATCGTCTTCCCACCTGCAAACCCTTCCATCACCGCTGCGTGCCTTCTAAACCCGTTGACTGCCCGCCGCATGCCCTCCATAAGCGCAGCGCCGCCAGCTTGCTGAGCAGCGACAGGTCAGCCGACAGGGCCCCACGCGCAACACCGATACCGCACGAAATTTGTTCTGGCGATGCTGTCGACAGGTCTTCACCAATACGGCCAGAATTACGGACAGCTGGCAGGAGGCAATGTCGTTGACCAGCACGAGCAGTTGCCGCCCGCACGGCATGGCCAGATGACGGGACTTGACGCCCTCGCGCAGGGCTCGCATTACATGCAATTGCAGGAACAGAACCTTCAAAGCATGTCTCAGCCAAATAGACAACCTCATCAGCACCCGCAGCAGCGCTACAACAACCCGAAAGAGGAAGTCACAGGTCGTACGCAGAAGGAGTCCGTCACCAGAAGCGTGCGATCCAACTCCGGCCCGGTGAGACGGAGAATTAGCCGCGCGTGTGATCAGTGCAACCAACTCCGTACAAAATGCGATGGCAAGACGCCATGTGCTCATTGCGTCGGTACGTGAGGAGTGATACCTGCATGACTCGAACCCGACTGATTACCTATAGAGTTCGGCTTGACATGTGAATATGTCCGAGAACGCAAGAAGCGAGGCAAGGCCTCTCGCAAAGACCTTGCGCAACAGCAAGCAGCGGCCGCAGGGGCAGGTGGATCAAATGGAGAAGGAAGTCCGAAGTCTGCCAATGAAGCCTCATCTGAAGATCAGAAACCGCCAGACACCGCACCGAAACGGGAGCCGCCTTCTCTTAAGCGTCGGAGATCTAGTAGTCAAGTACCACCGCCTACCTTACCGCCAGCACGATCAATGAGCTTGAGTAGCCAACCACAGGGCAACGCGACAGCGCCTATGCCTCCATTGTCTGCCATGCAGCAAACCCCGAATCATATCAATCACGAGATGGGTGCTATGGGCGCAGGAGATCGTCACAATAGCGTACAGGTACCCGTGGGCCCACAAGGCACAACTGCAGCACTTCCAACACCAAGGTTGTCGAGTACTGGAATGGTTGGAATGGGTGAATACGGAACTATGGACGATTATCACCGGAATATCTTGCGACAATCTGCGTCTACGAACGGTCAGCATCTCCTACATGGAACAGGAAGTACACTTCCTGCCAGTCTCATGCACGGTAACACTATGCCACCTTATGGTGATAGCCCGTACGGCGTGCCTAGTCCGCAGAGCCAGAACGGTCCGATGAACACCTTCCGGATTGGCGAATCCCCCATATCTGCAGGCTTTCTTGCCGGTTCGCCAGTTGGCAGCTCTCCAGGATGGCCTATACTTCCATCGCCATCAGCGGGACTATATCCAACCATGTCGAATGCTCTTCCCGGCCAAACTTTACGATATCCTGTCCTCAAACCTATACTACCACGCATTTCCGCTATCATACCTGTTAATCTGGCATGCGACCTTCTCGAGCTATACTTCTCAAGCTCATCAACGGCTTTCATGCAACCTGCTTCGCCATATCTTCTGGGATTCATGTTCCGGAAAAGATCATTCCTACGTCAGCATAACCCTCGGCCGTGCAGTCCAGCTCTTCTTGCAAGCATATTGTGGGTAGCCGCTCAGACAAGTGAATCACCGGTGTTGACATCACCACCTTCTGCGAGGGGCAAAATCTGCCATCAGCTTCTCGAGCTCACGGTCAGCTTGCTAAGGCCACTGATTCATACCTCGGCTGAGGGAGCCCCAGTACATGGTTCAAGCGTGGTAATCAACGGTGTTGCGCTTGGAGGCTTTGGGGTGGCACACAGCGCAAGCCATGACGAAGGAGGATCCCCAGGAGCTACCGGAGCGCTTGACGACGTCGCCACCTACATCAACCTTGCAACTGTTGTATCAGCAAGTGAATACAAAGCAGCAAGCCTAAGATGGTGGAACGCAGCCTGGTCATTGGCAAGAGAATTGAAACTGGGACGGGAGCTGCCGCCGAATCCAGAACCGCCTGTGCAACCTATGAACGGACAGGAAGATGCTGATGCAGAGGGCGAGGTCGAGCTAGACATGAGCATGGGTGGACAGCACAACCCTCACGTAAGACCACATGACAGTATCCAGCCAACCATAGGTCAACCGACACCCGGTATGATCTCAGAGGAGGAGCGAGAAGAGCGACGGCGAATCTGGTGGCTACTTTACATCGTGGATAGGCATCTAGCATTGTGCTACAACCGACCTCTGTTCTTACTAGATGTTGAATGCGATGGACTGCTGCAGCCAGAGCTGGATGCCGTCTGGCAAGCTGGGGAATACTATCCAGGAGAAGGCCATGCTGAATCCACCTATTTCCGGAGGAGAGGACCGTGCTTCGAGTGCACCGGACACAGCATTTTTGGCTATTTCTTGCCTTTGATGACCATCCTCGGCGAGATTGTAGATCTCAATCACGCGAGGAATCACCCACGTTTTGGCCTTCGTTTTCGCAACGGATCAGAATGGGATGACCAGGCTCATGAAATCAGCCTGCAGCTTGAAGCCTATGGGCGCAGTCTGAAAGATTTCCAAGCACGGTTTATCCCACCAAACGCGGATGGTGCAGAGGCTGGCGCAACTGGTGACAGTCACCACGAGGCAAACAGTCCCTCAGTACACTCTGTCAGCACCTCCGGAGCTCGTTGGACGGAAGCTATGCTGCAGACCAAAATCGTTGTGGCGTACGGTACACATCTCATGCACACTCTCCACATCCTCTTGAACGGGAAATGGGATCCCATCTCCTTGCTTGATGACAACGACCTCTGGATATCATCTCAATCTTTCATCTCCGCCACTGGTCACGCCGTATCCGCAGCCGAGGCGATCAGTGACATTCTGGAGTACGATCCTGATCTGAGCTTCATGCCTTTCTTTTTTGGAATATATCTACTTCAGGGCAGCTTCCTCTTGCTGCTAATAGCGGACAAGCTACAAGGAGAAGCTAGTCCTAGCGTAGTGAAGGCTTGTGAGACTATAGTCAGGGCGCACGAGGTCTGTGTCGTGACGCTCAATACAGAATATCAGGTCAGTATCACCCACACTCCCCGGCCATAACGCGTCACTAACACACCGAAAACAGAGAAACTTTCGCAAAGTCATGCGGTCAGCACTCTCCCAAGTCCGCGGCCGTATCCCAGAAGACTTTGGCGAGCAACAGCTTCGGCGACGAGAAGTACTGGCTTTGTACAGGTGGACCGGCGACGGCACGGGACTTGCATTGTGAGGTAATCAAACGCAAAAAGAGATGATGATAATGACGATAATCGATTATTGAGAGCATATTTCAAGAAGCGACCCCTATATACCCTTGGTTCAGTATGCGGCGATGGATATGTATGATCGAAGTATGAGAACGGGTATTACTTTCATACCTTTTGTAATCTTATTGAAGATGTGTCGTTCTACACACTTGAGACACTTCGTCATCTTTAACCTTGGTGCAGGCTACGTGTAACCGTCAAGCATAGTTTCCCGTCCGGGACGTCGCGTCTCACATGCAAGACCAGTAACCTTCGGTAACCTATCGCACCATAACCCGATAATCCTTCACCTCACAAGGAATCACCCTCACTTGTCATCCTAAGGTCACGGCCTCCTCCAAGCATATACTCCTCTTACCATCTCCCACTACCGACGTACCCCAACCGCAGCCATCAACACCTCCCTCACCATCGGACCTCTTCACCATGCCAGACAAACGACCATCCCTCCTCACAACCCTCACTACCCGCCTCTCCTATACCAGCCTCACTACACCAACCAACCAACCCCCCTCCCACCCCACCGCCCCTCCCAACCACGACCCTCACCCCCCGCACCCCGAGCCCGTCAAACCTACAAACAAAGCCACAGCCTCACCACCCCACCCCCGCCCCCACATCACCCGCGCCACGACCACCACCGCCCTCACCACCCACCCTGCCCCAGCGGCGCTCGAAACTACCCCGTTGCTTCGTCTCCCCGGCCCCGGGCCCGATTCGACGACCGCTACCGCCCTCGCTTCCCTAACTCCTTCGCCCATCTTCTCTCGCCCCGAGTCTCCGCGCCCCTCCTCCCTCCGCCGCCTCACTGCCGCGCTCGTCGGGACCCGTCCCCTGTCGAGCCGGCGGGCTACAGCACCAGCCCCGGCCATAACCACAGCCTCAGCCCCGCTGCGCGCGGGCCGCCTTGTCCGGAAGGGTGGACGGAGGGACATACGACCGTGCTGCTCCGGGCCTACGATCATGAAAGAGAAAGAGAAAGAGACGAAGACAGAGAGAGAGGGAAAGGGCAAGGGCCTCCGATGGGGAGGGCCGGGGATGACGTGCTGAGGGCCGCTTTCGAGGCGTTTGGGGCGTTGGTTCCGGGCATCGCTAAGCTGGATGAGGTGGAAGGCTGGGAGTGGGCGAGGTGGGTGCTGGTGAAGGAGAGGGGCGTTGATGCTGGCGTGGTGGGAGCGGCGGAGAGGTGGGACGTTTTGGCGAGGGGGGGCGGGGTTACGGGGACTTGGGGGCCTTGGTGAGGGGGATGGTGGTGGTTGGGGGTGGAGAAATGGGATGAGGAGGAGGGGTGTTTGAGACGGTAGATGGTGGTGGGATCGGGGTTGGAGAAGACGGGTCTATTGGGGGGGATCCGTAGCTTTTGGGATAGAATGCGACATTCTCCCATACGAACGACAGCTTACAGGTCGTCCGGATGGACTGCTGAAGTCTCGCTGATTGATATGATGTCCAATGACTTTTCCGAGAACACGTCAAATTGCGCCCACTGGAGTTGCTTGATACATTTTCACAGTAACGGACTGTTGACTCTCCTTATACTGCGGAACTATACAGTAGTATGCAAGTGTTTATAGGGCGGCAGTTGCCGCCGCCTCCGAAGAACAACGCCAAGACTCTGTGATTCTCGAAAAGTACAACCGCCCAAGAACGCAAGCTTAACCTGCAGCTTTCTTTGCGCCAACAGCCACCACTCCCCAGCCACAGCCGCTGCGCTCCATCTCACTGCATAACCAGTCTCTCCAAGAAGTCCAAGTCCCCGTGAATAAACTCCATACAAACTTCACCACCCGAATCGCTCCCTCCAGCACAAAACTCACAACCGCCCAAGATGGCCGACTCCCAGCTCTACGAAGACAGCTTCAGCATCACCTCAATCAACAGCCAGAAATACGACCGCGTGTCACGCATCTCCGCCACCTCGTCCGACATGCAAACCATCATGACCCTCGACATCAACACCGAGCTATACCCCGTCACGACCGGCGAGGGCGTGCAGATGATGCTGGCGAGCACGCTGAACCTGGACGGCTCCAAGGACGAGAGGGCGTGGCGGGATAGGGGTAAGGGCCGGAATGGAATGGATGAGGCGACCTTGGCCGATATGTGGGATTATGTTTGTTATGGGAAGGTTTATCGGTTTGAGGAGGGGGAGGGGGAGAATATGTGAGTTTGGTTCTTTTCTTTTCTTTTGCTTGGGAATGGTGATATCTAGTGTGACACCGGATGGATCTCACGGGATGATCGATTGGAGGGGAGTCTGAGTGGGCGAAGAAACATTGGCTGACAGATTCACAGTAAGGTCTACATCTCGTTTGGCGGTCTGCTGTTGTACATTGAGGGCCCGTACAAGAAGCTCACCCCGCTCCGCATCGACTACGTTTACCTGCTTCTGAAGAAATAGAGAAAGCGAGATTGGATGGTAGCTGGCTGGAATAGCGATGCGTGCATAGAGGAAAAGGGTGGATGCAAGGGTACAGAAGGTGGGAAAACGGGTAGGAAACAAAGAGACCTGGTGGTTACTCTAGGCATAGCGCGGCGTTTTTGGCGCATTTTGGACTGCATTTCAATGGAGTCATCGACAGGAGGGTATCTACGGAGAAGCAAGAAAGACAAATCCCCTATATCCAAAGCCCCCGAAAATTCTATTTGATCCTTTCTCTTTTCCACGGAATCCCATCTCCCACCTCCTTACTTGGTCGGGAACTCGAAGCGTCTGTGCAGCCGACTCACGATCTCCGTGTAATCCTTCTCGTTATCTTCGGTCAAAATGCCATGTCTGACGAAGAAGTCCACAAGGACCAGCGCACAGTTCGGCTTGAACTCGCCCCTCTTCATGGCCTCTTGTATCTCCTCCACGCTCCACAGATAGAACTCTTCCACCTCATCATCGGACGGCTTGGGCGTGACATCCGCCGGCAGCTCAAGATCGTAGATATACTGCACCTCCGGCTGCAACAGCCTCGTCTCGCCACCAGCCCTCTCATCCCTGATATGAAAATAGCTGACAGCGCCCGCCGCCCTAGCCGTCTGCCTAACCAGCTCCTCCGGCAGCGAAGCCTCCTCCGCGCTCTCGCGCACCACACTCTCAAACGGCCTCTCCCCCGTCGCAATCCCGCCCGCGACGGTGTTATCCAGCATCCCGCCATACGTCTGCTTGCTCCTCGCCCTCCGCGGCACCCAGATCCTGACCGCCTCCTCGTACTCAAACGTCCCTCGCTTCTCCACCCGCTCCCGCACAAACGCCGTCATGTGCACCCCGTAGCTCACGACCCCGAACAGCGCTGACGCCGCCCGCTCGATGCTGAACAGCAGCTCCCGCCCCGGTCCATAGACCGGATAGAGTTCGTTCCGCCACCCCTTAAGGATCTCAAAGTGCCCGGTCTCGCGCATCGCCACGGCCGTCGCCATCATCGCCGCGCTTCGCTCTTCTGAGCTCGAACCGGCCGTCAGCGTCAGTATCCGTGCCGAGTCGTCGAGCGACCAGTCGTCGAGGCCGCGCAGGACGGAGGCCACGGACGGCAGCACGTAGCCGAGGGTTGTGTCGGGGAGGGATGCGATGCGGAAGTGGTAGTAGGTGCTTGTGTGCGCGAGGTAGAGGTCTGGCGAGCTCTCGAAGTAGGGGAAGGAGTCGCATTCGTTTATGAGGTCGAGGTTGGATTTCGGACCGGGTTTGGGGGCGGGTGCGGCGGGGGGATTGGTGGTGGTGGTGGAGGTGGAGGAGGGGTGAGGGGTGTCTTTGGGTGGTGGGGGTGGTGGCGCGTCTTCGGTGGAGGGAGAGAGGGAGGGGAGGAGGTTGCGGACTTTGGCGAGGGAGAAGGAGTCCATAGTGAGAGGAAACGAAGGCTGAGTGTTACCAGGTTCTAGAAGCGGCAGTTGTGTGAGACGGTGGTGTACGATGTGAAAGTGAAGGGGTCCCGTCAGCACAGGGTCCTGAGGCTCGTCTTGGCGCAGACGGAGCGGAACGTCATTGTTGGTTTTCTGGAGCTGACCAGAACCGTCCACCTCCAGCTCGCACCACTCGAGGCCCCCTACCTGTACGGTATACATACCGCGGCATTTGTGCCAATTGCCCTTCACCACTGCCTCTATTCATTACCGACAGCATCCATCAAGTCCTACTTCAACTCACAAGCTCCACCATCTTGGCTATACCACAATGTTCGGCCTCCTCATCTCCGGCCGTCCCATCTCCGCCCAACCCGAACAAGTCAGCCCAACCCAACTCCTTTTCCGCATCCCCTCCGTGCCCTCATTCTCCTACCTCGGCGTCTTCCTGCTCCCGGGCCAGGAACTCCCTCCCGACGCCGGCGCGCTCGTCTACATCCAGATCCCACCGAGCCAGGACTTCAAACTCCTCGGCGCGCTCGCCAACTCGAAACAGAGCGCCATCTTCCGAATCAACAACGCGAGCAAGACTACTGCTGCTGGCAATGGATTGGGCGATGTGGACGCTATGGTCGATGAGGATACAAGCGCGTCTGCTACGGCTCAGGCTCCGGAGATCGTGGTCGGCATAAGCCTTGAGCCCGCTGCGAATGTGGAGGCGCAGTTGGCGACGCTGAAAGCGAACTCGGGTGCCTTGGTCAAGACGCAGCCTGGCCAGCAGGCCGGTCAAGGCAGTGCAACGGCGAGCCCGGTGACGACGAAAGTTTTGGCCCAGAGGATCATTGGCAATGCGTTCAACTTTCTGGCCAGCTTTGGCAGCGATACTGTGCCGTTGAAAGCATTCCAGGACTGGTGGACTAAGTTTGAGAAGAAGGTCGAGCTGGATCCGGGCTTCCTTGAGAGGGAGCAAGGTTGAGATACCACCTGTTAGAGGTGAAGCGTCACTAAGACTATTGATCCTGATGCGGGATGGTAGTCAAACGAAGATT
Organism: Zalaria obscura; assembly: GCA_024184665.2. Taxonomy (NCBI): domain Eukaryota; kingdom Fungi; phylum Ascomycota; class Dothideomycetes; order Dothideales; family Zalariaceae; genus Zalaria; species Zalaria obscura. The sequence goes on along the minus strand of JAMKPW020000019.1, from coordinate 64,271 downwards.
CGACGTGGGTGCGCCACGCAACTTGGGACGAGAGAGAACACCGACAAGGGATTTGCGAGTCCTAGTCCTGACGGCCGGAGCTCTCCACTCACAGAAGAGACCATGCTTGCTACTCGAGCGCCGGCCCTGGACCCAGTCGTGTAACATGTTCTTCGCAATCGAAGTCATTCCGTCCTCCTGAGGGTGTCGGACTCCTTGAACATGGGCGGAACAAGCTATATTGCGAAAGGCTATCCGTGCAAGCCACGAACCAGTCAATTCAGAAGGCTAAACTGGAATTTGCAAGACACCAGCTCAAGAAGCTCGATGTACAACATCATAGACGGTCATACAAGTCATGATATACACCTATCCAAAACCACCGCCTTCTCCGCCCCTAATACGTCCCATCACTCTTCAGCTTTGCATATCCCGGATACTGATCAAACTGCCCCTTAACCACCGTATTCAACTGCGGACACCCCAAACTATCCGTAGCCTGATTAACCGCAGCCCCGATCGCATCCGCCGCCGCATCGACATCGGTAAACAGGCCCTCGAGCAGATCCGGCAGCGCCTGCACGCCCACCTGGAACCCATAACACAGCGCATTATTGCCCTCCGTTAACGTTTCCGCGTCGTACACGCCGCCCGTCAGATTCGCCGGGTCGAGCCCCACGAACGAGTTCACGGTCCCCGTGTTGCCGCCCACGCTGAGGAACTCCGGGTACGCGAGCGCCATGGTGTTGGCGTCGATGCTGTAGTACGGGATCGTGTAGTAGTCGACTAGGTTGCGCGTGTACCAGTTTTCGGGGATCCGCTCGTGGCCGGGCGTGTAGGTGAAGTCGCCGTCGCTGCCGGTGATGCTGAAGAAGGATTTCAGGATTTCTCCGTTTAGGCGCCCCATCGGGTATTCGGCGGATTTGTTCGCCATGAAGCGGTAGATGAAGGTGTAGGCGGCGGGGATTACGACGGTGCCGGTCTGCGTGGGTGGGGTGTTAGTTGGGAGTAGGGGAGGTGGGGGAGAGGAGAAGGGGAGGGGGAAGACGAACGAGGGGCCCGTTGAAGAAATATGGGTTCCCGCTTATGGACTGCTGGAAGCGGTTTTTGCGGTGCTCGAACAGCGTCGTGAGGTCGTAGTTGTCGTCGTCTTTGCCGAGGTCGTACAGCGCTTGGAAGTACTTCAGCTGCACGAGGTAGTCGTTGCCACTGCACACATGAGCTGGTTAGCGTCTGGATGAATCTTTCAAAATGGTCCGATAATGGCCAGCAACTCACTATTCGTATAGGTCTCCGCGCGTCGGAGACACGTCGCCTTCGTACTTGTTGTGCGAGCCGCTGATGCCTTGCGGTACGCCTGTTAGGCCCAGTATCGAGGGTACCTCGGCGGTGGGGCCGCCGATGCTCCACTACAGGTTTTCGCTCAGTATTGGATTGGTGGTGTAGCGATACATAGAATGTTTACCTTTGTGCCATCGCCGTCCATTATGGCGCCGTATGTGGCCAGGAACGTAGCCAAATCAGTTCTTGAAGGAAAATCAGAAGCGGTCCATCTGTGCGGTCGATCCAAGGTAACTCACCCCATGCCGAACACTTTCCCAGTACCCTCAACGAACTCGGCAATGGTAGCGACGCCATCATGAGGGAGGTAACCACTGGTAGAAGAAAGTCAGCAAGATCCATGCATCCGTCCCTGCGATAATACCCACTGGTTCGCCATAGCGTTGAGTCCCGGGCAGGGACCGCGCTGGTCGCCAGAGCCCGGGGCCACGAACGCGTAGTCGCCGCTCGTGCTCACGTATTGTGAAGCAGCGTCAAAGGGTGGGATGACGCCGGGCGCCTGTCTTTTGGAGAAGGGGAGGCTCCAGCGAGACGCCTTTTTGGAGGCCTCTTGGGCTTCGAGGTGTTCTAGGATGGAGGGGTAGGCGCTTGCCAGGCCTGCGAAGGCAAGGGTGAGGATGGAGGTGATCGCAGTGGCTTTCATTCTTGCGAGTCTATTTGAAGTTGACAATGGAATATCATAACCTGGAGCAAGTGGGTCGAAGGTGGATATATAGCATTGCACTCGACCTCCAGTTTCTATAAGATACCGAGGCTTCTCTGTCTTCGATGTGCCAGGGTTACAAAGATCATCTCGTACCCTACCGTCCCTGGCATAGCTACTGATGCACGATATATCGCGATGCAGCGCTGTTTACGTCCGACTATAAGCTGGGGAAACCGAGGTTCCAACCGTACTTTTCGCGACAGCGACGGTACTTGGAAGGCAACCACTTATGATGAAGCATGCCCATGAATGAGTGAAGCAGGGGGATGAATCGCGGTTCGAAATGAGGAGATCAATACTGTAATGGGCGACGACGTAGCTGATCTGTGAGGAGACAGAAAATCGGACGCGTTAGTTCAACTTAGCTTCTGTGACTGACGTGTGTGGGATGCAGCAGTGTTCTACTTCCTCAGCCAAATTCGGTAACCGATGAGAATAATAAGAGTTGCCATTGGTGGAGAGCGAGGGACGAGAGGGCCATGTGCCCTGTCGATCATGAGGATTCCAAAGGGTAAAGGGCAGTGATCAACGTGTAGGAGCGTCGTTTGGAAGATGCCTCGGTATGTTGAGTTGATCGCTGCGGTCCGGTGGGAGATGCATCTAAGCGAGCTATAGGACACGCCATTATTCATACTATACCAGCCTGCTGGATACACGTATCTAGCACGGTGGCGGAAACAGGCAGCTCAAGCAGGCATCGCATTCCTCCCGGATGGAGCAATCGACCGAGTCGGACGATAACAACCAGACTGCTACAACGGTGGAGCTTTACGTTGGTCGGAATGGTTGTGAGCCAGCTCGAACAGACAAGACGATCAACCCCCCAGATCTGCGTCAAGCTTCCGGCTGATGTACTAGTCTAATTATAAGCTTAGACGGACGACCTACTCTTCCTCTTTGGGCAGCCCCTTCCACCTGCATGCGGGGTTGCTCTCAGCCGCAGATGAAAATGACATCGTCGGATCAGCAGAATCGGAAACTACCTAAACAATGAGCGACATGGTATGGTACCGAGGCAGCTTTTTGGGTGATTCGATGTGGTGTCCAGCAAGTGAGAAGCTGGAAGACAACGAGCATCAATGGCAGAAGAATATGGGCTCGTCACGGAAGAGCCCATATCCAAGATACTCTAGACGGTGGTTCGAAATTGGTTGCAACCGTTGTAAATGTTTGTTGATGCAACTTGGAAGTCATTGGAGAAAGATGGTCGAGATGTAGACAGATCACGTGGAGATAAGCTTTCTTATCAGGTGCTCGATTCTTCTCTACCGGACGCCACGATGAGTATTTGAGTTCAACTATGGCCTTTCGTAAACGGAATATAGGGATTGGTCGGACACCTACGACTTCATCAGAGCCCCTGCAAGGCGGAGATGGAGATGTTCCGGCCGTTTCGGAAAGCCTTCGTGGAACAAGGCCGTCTCCATTGACTGGACAGCCGACTACATCTACGGGAGCCTATTCACTTGACAGCTTGCTAGGTGGTCATGCTGGGCTGGCGCTAGGATCTTCTCTCTTCATAGAGGAGAATGGAACGACGGACTTTGCAGGAGCATTGCTCCGATACTATGCCGCTGAAGGCATTGTGCACGGGCACACCGTCCATATAGTGGGAGTTGGCGAGCAATGGGTTAAGGAATTACCTGGTCTCGTGGGCGCATCCAAAGAAGCGGAGGCTATGGAAGGCAGCTCAAAAAAGTCTGCGGTAGACTCGGAGAAGATGAAGATTGCGTGGCGATACGAGCGACTTGGCCAAGCCGACGCTGATCGAGCTAGTAGAGGTGCGTCTCATGCGCCTGCTGTATATAATGACGTTGAATGCTATTCTTCCCCTTTTCAATTGCTGACTGGTTGTGTGATGCAGTGCTACCTGGACGAGGGCCGGTATCGAATGCATCTCAAGGTGCATCGGCCGAGACAGATACCACAGAGCAGGCGTTCTGTCACACATTCGACCTCGCAAAGAGATTGACCTTACCTGCCGATGCCTCGATAAACCACATTGCCATCTCACCAAACCCATCACCATCCGTCTCTCCGCTCACAGCAATCCTCCAAAGCCTCAATCAACATCTCACCACCTCTCCGCCAAATACAGTCCACAGGCTGCTCGTACCCACCATAACCTCTCCAGCCCTCTATCCGCCGCAAACAGGAAACCCAGAACACTTCCTGCAGTTCTTCCACTCTCTCCGCGCTCTACTGCGCCAGTACCCAACACGACTGACCGCAATGATTACATTGCCTCTCGAGCTCTACCCACGCCAAAGCGGCCTAGTTCGGTGGGCAGAGACGCTTTGCGATGGCGTAGTTGAGCTTACACCGTTCCCACATCTGATGGATGCATCCAATACCTCAGCAGAGTCAGGTGGCGCGAGAGGCGTAGAAGAGCATCCACAAGGCATGCTCAAATTACATAAGCTTCCAGTGACGACCGAGCGAGGCGGTGGAGGCGGAGGAAGCGGAGTCGGAGATGATTTGGCCTTCACGCTGAGTAGGAGGAAGTTCGTTATCAAGCCATTCAGCCTGCCCCCTATGGAAGGTGACCAGGAGGCACAGCAAGGACAGGCGGAAGGCGGGGCACTAGGAAAGGCCACAAAAGTCGATATAGAATTTTAGACACCCGAATCAGCGGGTTTCGAAATGTCGAGGGCCAGAGTAGATGGTCTGGTCCTGTTCCTCTTCTTCTCCGTGCCAGTCTTGGCGCATCATGTCTTCCATCTCGATTTGCTCCCAGCCGGCTTGACCTGCGCCAGAACCTAGTGTCCTGGCATAGTGCTGCCCGTAGGTAGCATGCCGCGGGTTGAGGCTAATTCCTGCGAATTGGGCACGAACGCCATCTCCTAGACATGAGGATAGAGCGAACCATACTGCATTTTCATTAGTCGCATTACAGGTAGAATCTAGTGAGTAAAGATACCGAGTAACAAGATGAGAGGGACAAGGAAGACAAGGACTAGTAACAACAAAACATTCATCTCGATTGTCAGCCCGATATGTTCATGCTCGACGTAGCGTTGGAGACGCAACCGGATCCGGAAGTTGTTGTCTTGGCACGGGGAAACAGCGGCCCCATAAAAGTCCCTTCAGCAGAGCACCGCACAACAACTTCCTGTCTTCCTTCATCTTCAACATGGGCTGAACGAAGAACTCAGAGAAAGGGCATAAGTGCTCTTTGATCCACCAGGTAAGCTCATACTCCATTTCCCTGTTCACCTTTAAAGGATTATACCTACATTTATATTCAATCTGTCAATCCCCTGAAGGCTACGGCCTATTGACGATAAAAAATGCTATGCTCTTTATGATATACACTCTCAAAGCCACATCATTACACGCTCTTCTGCTTCGAATATTCTGGTAGCTAACATTGAGAAGACTATCAGAAAACCAGTATAACTGCCCATCATAATGGCCGAGATTACCGTTTCCGAGCCTTTCCCTATCTTCCAGGTAGCCCACCGCTACCTGCTCTACGACGTCAACACCGTCACTTATGCCCGGCGTACTCATAACATCACGGGTGTTCTGATTGGTGGTCTACCTCAAGCACCCCAACAGAACGTCTTCTCTGGCATTCCCCTCGAGCTGATGCCCGAAGAAGCGCGTCTACTTGTCGAGAAAGGAGTCTCCTACATCGTCGACGATGTCGCGGCGCACAGGAAGAATTTCCTCGCGCACGGCCTCAGTGCAGAGGAGAAGAAGGCTTTCATGAGGAGCATGCAGCGTCAGGGCGTTGATGCCGCAAAGGCTCAGCAGAAGAAGGCAGTGGAGAAGAAGAAGGATGCCTTGAAGAAGGCGGAGAAGAAGGGCGCGTCCACAGAGAACTGGAATGATGTTCCTGACGACATGTTCGCCGGACCGCGGAAGAGCAAGGCTGCGAGAGCGGCTGAGAAGAAGGCTAAGGAGACTGCTCAAACGGATGGCCAGAAGGATGGCGCGGCTGAAGATGAGACGCTGTTTGGCGCACCTGCTAACCCCGTGACGGAGTGGTCTGCAGGGGAGTTGGATCCTGCTGCGCAGCAGTTGCATGAGGAGTTGGGGGAGTCGTTGAAAATCACGCCAACGACGTCGTATCCTCCGATTCGCTCTGAACCGCCGCCGCCAGGCGAGGCTTTGCCTCTGCCTGAAGTACCCTCATCATATCCTGTCTTCAAGCACATGCATGAAAATGGGTACTTCCTCGCGCCGGGTCTTCGCTTTGGATGCCAGTACATGGCTTACCCCGGCGACCCTCTGCGCTTCCATAGTCATTTCCTTTGCAATGGCATGGACTGGGATGAAGAGTTTGACTTGCTTCGCCTTGTCGGCGGTGGTAGATTAGGCACCGGTGTGAAGAAAGGTTACCTCATTGGTGGGGAGGAGAAGAAGGAAGGGGCGTATCAAGAGAGTCATGTTAGAGCATTTTGCATTGAATGGGGTGGTATGTAGAAGACACATCTTATAAATGGACTGCCCGTCAAAAGATGGGCTCTTCCCAATCCACGACCCATTACCAAAGAGTTTCCCGTGGCCGATTCAATGGCCCGCTTGGCGTTTCCAAACCTCTTAAAGCTCAACTATGCTTTGTCGAAGATCATTGTACTTACGGCCGGTAATGGAGACAGTTCCTCGCGTGTGCACTATTACCGACTCTGCTGATTGCGGTGTAAGAGACCATGCATATCCAGCAGAACTGATAGTTGCATTTTGTGCCTGCGTAAGGTATCATGGTCAACACGTACACCTCGCTACCACAGCCCAACCAACGACTGGGACTCCGCACTTACACGTCATGTGGTCGCAACCGCCCCTCTTCTCGATCCTGCGCTTGCAATTCGGACACGCCTTGGAGATTTGATGCACTGCGCGCGCAGACGCCTGTTCTTGGGCGTATACCAACTGCTCGTTGCGGCGTCTCTCCTCAGCCACCCGCTGCCCCTCCAGCCTTCTCCTCTCCAACTCAGCCCGTCGTCGCTCATCCCTCTCCCCAGCAGCCCGCCGCTCCTCCTCCCTCGCCTCCTCCTCCCGCTCGCGCTCTAGCCTCGCCCGCGCCGCCGGACACGGCTCGCCCTCATGCCACGGCCGGTCGCAAACAACGCAATGGCGCGCCCCGCACGCTTGACAGGTGAAGATGGGCTCGTCGACGCCGCCCGGGTGCAGCTGGCCCGACGTGCAGGTCGGAGAGAGGCAGTAGCGGAACTCGGGATCGGTGCTGATGGCGGCGCGGAGGGAGGCTTTGTCGTACCTGTTCTGTGGTCAGTGACTTCGATGTTGGATGTGAGGTCTGGTTGAATAGGTTGAATAGGTAAGGTACTGGGGGATGGGGGAGGGGGGAGGGGACGGACACCTCGAACACGGAAGCCGAGGCGATGGCTTTGATCTCGCTGTAGCTGAGCACGGTCGCGCACTCGGGGCAGGTGATTTGGTCCCAGGATTGCACGTCCAGCTGGCCTTTGATCCAGGCGCGGAAGCAGCTGAAGCAGGTGTTGCGCTCGTGGTTGTGGTCGGCTGGCCTTCGCTGCTTTGGGAACTGGTTCAGCGCGACTGAGGAGTCGCAGCTGATACATGTTTTCCTGCGAGTTAGCCGTGGCGGTTTCTCGTCGGTTGTGGTTGAGGGTGAAGGAAGGGGTCCGGTTGGTCGTTTGGAGTGGGGTGGGAGATCGTCTGGACTATGGCTGCGTTTTAGTGACATCTTAGATTGGCGAGAAGTTTGGGAAGGTTGGTACGACAAAGTGATGGTGAGTATTGGATGTCGGGGTAGGGCAGGTGAGGTTGACTTCAACACTCCTGGAGATCCAGCTTGCAGGTTGTCTGAGACAGGTGGCTGTGTTGTCTCTCTAAAACAAAGAGGTGATGTGAAACATCGCTCGCAGTAACACAAAGCAATCTGATGCACATAGAACTTGTCCACATGAAGGGAAAGTGAACCAGAAATGATGGAAAGGATGTAGAATTGGTCGATGAATATGTAAAGGCGTGTCTTGATCAATGCACCAGGTAATACTGTTCTACCCATGAGAAGAAGAAAGGGGGCGGATCAAGAGAGTAACGTTAGGGCATTCTATATTGGATAGGGAGGCCTGTAAGATAGAAAAGCAATGCGAGAAAAGCAATGCGTTGATACTGAGCCTCAAATAACTGAATCGCGTTGCCAACGATGACACTGAGCATGCCACTCTGGGTTTTCTCAGTACATCGACCTTCCGTTCCAGCTTGCCAGTCTCTTGCTCATAGCCCCTGACGCGTAGATCCCGATGGCGTACATGTGAACAACGTCTTGATGCCCGCAAAATCTGGTCCTAATCATAGTGCCCATTAAGCAGAGCAGCCGAGGAAGCCGCGGTCAGAAGTCAGTAAGGTGCGCTCATCGAAGAAGGTCTCTCACTGGAAGAGGAGGTCAAGGTCACCTTCCTCCAGTCCCTCAAAGCCGGCTTGGTATTCAACATAGTCCGCGTCATAGTAAGGGTCGAGTTCATAGTAATTAGGACAGCTACGTTGGTGCGGAGCTTCGTTGCGGTCGGGGCGGTAGATAACCAGACAAGCGAAGCAGAACGCTGTATCGCACATTGTACCTGTTGAACACGTTAGTCCGAAAGCCTGAAACAGAGGTAGAGTCATTGTTTTGGGGAACTTACAAACGATATGATCGCACCCATCGTCCTTCTCAAACATTCTCTTGCAGCCTGGGCATGGTTTCGTCCACTCCGTCATATATGCCTCGGACTTTGCCTCGTAGCGACGGCGTCTGGACTCGACCGTCTTGCCGCCGCTCTTGCCTCGCTTCCTGTGACTACCACCTCCTGAGGTTGCGGCATTGGATGGCTTGTCACCGGCTGCGGCACTCAGGGTGTTGTTGGGCCAGAACAGGCTGGCGTCCAGATATTCTGATCCAATGTTCCCCTCCGGTGCCACCACTAACGGCTCGCAGCGGTAGTAGTTGGGGTGATATTTGGAAAGCGATGCATTCGGTGAAGCGCTGCCCGAAGCACCACCACGGAGGCATCTTGCAATGAGACCCCATGGAGAACGACCTTTCGACGTCAGTGCGACCTCGCTCAACTCTGAGCAAGGGCCTTGGTGCCAGGGCAGCTCGCACAAGACACAGTGGCTGTGGCCACAGCTATAGCACGTAAAAGCCGGCTCATCGACACCGCCGAAATGATACTGTCCTGATCCACAGGACGAGTTCAGGCACCAACGAAAGTCAGGGTCCACGGAGATAGCAGCGCGCAGGGCCGCTTTGTCGTACCTATATACACCCGTTAACGACATCCTCGAGTCCGAGATCGATGTTCATGCACTCACTTGTCGAAAGTCGCCGGCAGCGCGAACGCTTTGACGTCCTCATAGCGCAGGATCACGCTGCATTCTGGACAGGAGACTCGATCCCAGTGTTTGGTGGCGACCTCAGCCTCGAGCCAGCCGTGGAGACAACTGCGACAGGTGTGGTTGTGGTGCTGGCAGGCGATACCGGAGGGTTGCTTTGGGAACCTCCAACGTGCGAGGTGACGATCACAGGTGGTGCACTGCTTTTTCGTCATGCTTGCGGAGAGGAGGGTGTGTGTTGGTGAGGGGCTGAACAGCGAGATGTGCGAAGAAGTCCGCAATGGTATCTAGCAAGATGCCGTGTTGTATACAGCTTAGCAGTGAATGTAACGATGATTCAACCGGAAGGGTTACAAGCATGTGATAGGAAGGTTGTGACGCATGATAGGAATTCGCCCAGCTTGCTAGTGTGAGATACGAGCAGTGAATGACAACGTGAAGCGTCTGACGCGTGATTGTGTGACTGAAGGCAACAAGAAGTTGGGATACGCAGCGAGTGGAAGGTATGCAGCAGGAATAATGTATTGTATTTAGCAACCTAAGTAATACTGTTCTACCCACCTGACCTCGAGGTCATCGACTATTCTACAGGCGACGACTTTGATATCCGGGAAGACACTCATCAATCTATTGAGTCCTGACTTACCCGCCATGTAAGTGACGAAGACGATCTTGTCTTCAGCCACGCCATGATCAAGCAGTACTCTTACAGCCATCAAGGCGGCGCCTCCGCTTGACATTTGAGGATCGAGCAGTAAGACGCACTCATCCGTGGCGACATTGTCTGGAAGCTCGAAGTAGTGCAGTTCCGGCTCGCCAGTACGGTATGAGGTCTGGACGAGCATACGTCCTGTGCGGCAGTCCGGTATCACCCGTTTCAGGCCTGTCTCCAGGATGCTGCCACCGCGAAGGATGACAACTGCGCTGACGTCGCCGGCAGACCGGAGGCCGGTGTACTTTTTGCCATTTGGCGTCTCGCCATTGATTGTTTCGAAGTGCATGCAATCGGCGGCTTGCTCAACAAGGAGTGTCGCCAGGCGGTCAAAGTAGAAGATAAAGTCTTCCCTGTCCAAGTCTTGTTCAAAGAGCTTGGTATTGATGCCACGTACTTGCGGCGTCGCAGGCATTATGATTACATTCTTGGAAAGAGGCAAGTCTTCTGCAACTTTACCAAGCCGCTTCAGCTCGATTTGATGCATCTTCGACTTGAGTACAAGCGTCTTGTGAATGCGATCAGAGACCATGCTGATGGCGACTTTGTTCTCGATTCCTCGAGGAACGATAATATCTATAATCGCAACACATGGTTAGCGTAGGCACTTCTCAGGCTTTGCAGTGAGAAAGTGTGGATGTAATGACAGATCAGATAGGAGCGAAAGATGATGGTATCGTTTTATCCTCAATGATATTCGGTTGAACTATGCTTAGGATTGGATCATCATGAAGTCGGGGTAGGTGCTGGAATCAAGAAAAGTGGATAACATACCTGCTACGTTGCGCTGCGGCTCGACATACTTGTGGAAGTTCGGCTTGACGAAGGCGAACCATTGCTTGATGCAACCTTCGATGTCTCTGCCTCGCTCACGCACATCTCTGACGAGCCTTCGCGACAGACAGACATCGGCGTCGGCTTCGCAAAAGATCTTCATGTCTAGCATGTCTAATATCCGCTCATCATGCAATGCAAAGATGCCCTCTAATATCAAAACATGAGGAGAGTAGATAGTAGTCGTGCGCTCTAGACGAGAATGCTTCTCAAAGGAGTAGACAGGAATCTCTGCCTTCTTCCTTAAGCTAGGTCAGACCTGAGGGATGAAGTCGAGAATGGGAACATTCTTACCCTTCTTTGATATCTCTGAGCCTCTCAACCAGAATATCGAAGTCAATCGCTTCTGGTGAGTCAAAGTCATACTCATTTCTAAAAGCAGCCTGAGACTGCTCCGGAGTGAGGGGCTTGTAGAAAGAGTCCTGCGTGATATTAGCTTCGTATAAGATATAACTGACTTGGAAGGTTCTTACCATTGACAATATCACTACCCATGGTAGGCTCAGTGATGAATTGATGGCAAGGGAAAGGGATGTTTTGCCGGAGCCTGAGCTACCGGCAATGCCTATAATGCTGGTGTTTGCCCATGGAGGAGAATAGTGAGCACGCTGCATCTTCTGCAGTGTACCCTCTCCGGCCGTAGACATAATGGAAATGTGATAGCTACCGAGTCCGTGGCTCTATCATGGCGAAACCGCAGCCATAACCTACGGAGACTATCCTGCAAATGCTATACGCAAGACGCAGGAGTCACGCAACTTATGTTATAGTGCGAGATGGAAGGAGAAGAAAATGAATTGAAGTGCGAGATACGGTTGAAGTGGGATTTCACTCGAGGTCCACTCCGGGGCACGGACCAGGCACCGGAAGCCTTCTGCTCGCAGAAAGGCCACAGCTCCTCCCACGTCAACCATATCTCATTTTGCTCTTTCGCTCCCCTCCATCCTTCTTTCCTCACACGCAAGGGCTTCGCGCCCTTCGTCGACATAGTCATTTACAGCTTGAAGACATTCTGATATCCATGGGGTCAAGAGGTTGAAATACACCACAATGGTAATGCCATCCACCCACAGAGACGCGCATGCCAGATGCAATGCCGTCGTCGCTGCCACGAAATCAAGGCCTAACATCTCGCAGAGCTCCTCTACTATTTCCCCACCTGCTGCCATGGAGCACTCTTTCGACCGACTCGTCGAGAGAGCGCGCCCTTCAAAGACGTGAGTAACACTCCCCAAGCGCAAACGCTTTCCAATTCACACCACTCCTACCTACATGATGCTCTTTACTCAAGTTGGGAATCTCTCCGAAATAAACTGTGGAGCACTACATAACTTTGTCTTTCTGATCCGGTGACACATTGTCATCCTCATCTTGCAACAGTCACAGACATGCCGTTGCAGACCTTGACTGATAGCCTTGACAGAGACATCAATTTCGTCATCATGGATTATCTTATCAATGAAGGCTACCCTTCTGCGGCGCAGAAATTTGCCAAAGAAGCCAACATCCAGCCATTTGCGGACGGTGAAGCCATTCAAGAGCGCGTGGACATAAGCAGTGCCATACGCTCTGGGGATATACAGCTTGCGATCGAGCGGATCAACGAGCTGAACCCACAGGTACGACCTTACACATCTCTCTTCTTTCCCCTTGTTGCTATGATTAGACACTGTTTCATGCACCACTCATATACCCTTCGGGGTGTTGATGATCAAAACTCACACTTCAGTCTTCAGTATGAGCAACTTATCCATGTCTTACTTCTTTGTCAATGATTTTATTTACTTCAAGTACTGACATGAATTGACCAGCTCTTGGATACTGATCCACATCTCCATTTCTCGCTTCTCCGCTTGCAGCTGATAGAACTTATCCGTCCTATCGTCAGCGCGCCTGGCCCACCATCCCCTACGGCCTTCGAGCCTGCTTTGGAGTTCGCTACAACACAGCTTGCTCCACGTGCACCCACTTCGCCTGCGTTTCTGCAAGATCTAGAAAGGACTATGGCACTATTGATTTTCCCACCGGAGAAGCTTACTTCTCAACTGAAAGAGCTGCTTGATCTTGGCCTAAGGCAAAAGATAGCTACCACCGTCAACGAAGCTATACTTCACTCGCAGGGCGAGCGCAGAGAAGCGAGGATTCGGAACCTTGTCAGGTTGAGGGCTTGGGCCGAAGACAAGGCTCGTCAATCAGACAAAGACCTCAACTTGCCGGACAAGATTGAGCTTGGTCTGGGGAGCGAGAGCCCCAACAATGGCGCGCAAGATGGCGATGCTATGGTGGCATGATCATGAACTACGACATGCGATATGATTTTTGGGTATCTGAATTTTAGCGTTGGCGTTCCGGGCATGACTCGAAAGCAGCCTACGGGCTTGCATTATCGTATTATCAACGAACAGTGCGTTAAACACTTCAATCCATGCAAGGCCTCATCACAAGGCTCTTCAAACCAAACCAAACCAATCTCATCATGAACCTCCATCTCCTACGTGACCCCGGCCTCTCAACATAGTCCTTCCTTCAAACCACCCTCCTAACCCTCCCCGTCTCCACCTCATAAACCCACCCACTAATCCCCACCGACTCCTTCACCACCCTCCTCCCCCTCAACCACTCCACATCCTCCTTAACCGCCTCCTCCAACCTCTGAAACGGCAAAAAATCCAACCCCCCAATCTCCTCCGCCGCCTCCTCCCCCAGCTTTTCCCTGACCAACCGATGCGCATCCGCGTCAGTGAACGTCAGCATCCCGCACCCCGTGTGCTTGATCACAACCACTTCATTTGTTCCGAGCAGCTGCTGCGAGATTATGAGGGACCGCAGGGCGTCGCGACAGCTGCCGCCGGCGTTGCGGATGATGTGGGCGGTGCCGAGGGGGATGCCGAAGGCGGCGGCTGGGTCGATGCGGGCGTCCATGCAGGTTACTGGAGTCAAGTGTAAGGTAAGTTAAGGTTATCGTAAAGAGCGCTGTGGTAGGGAACGGGGACGGGATTCGAGGTAAGTTGGGGAATGTTAACAGACGTACCCACGGCATACTTTTCGCTGGGGGGCAGGGCGAGGTGGCCTTGGGTGAAGGTGGCGGCGTAGTCGGCGTTCTTCTGTTCTAGGTTCTCGATGTTCGAGGACATGGTAACGTGTTTGGTCTTTGAAGATGATGATTATTGTGTTTGATGCAGGGACTGAGCCGTCATTGTGTTTTGCAAGGGTATGCATTGCCTTATGTGCTCTCTATTGCCCCGCCCCTTGAAGAGTATGGCGTGCTTTGAGCTCTCCATAGCGAAGAGAGATGTGTGTAGATCTTCTGCAAGCCACTTGGTTCTGCCGAGGGCTTATGCTCGTACTCGCTCTCTTTCTCATGGGTCCCTGCAGGCTCGGTGTTACGGGAGGTATGCACGCACCAAACTAGAGGAAGGACATCACCAGTCGTGATAGAAGGAAAGAGAAGGAGCTCTCGTAGAATCGACATGCTTTCGATAATATGCGTTGATATTTGCTATGTATGTAGCGATACGAGTTAGATGATAATATTGGGTATCAGCAAGTAATTAAGCCCGCCCGCCAGCAGCAACACGTTGCTACTGTCCCTCCACCACAAGTCATCATAGCCATGTTCCCATTCTCATTTCCCACCATGAGATCATCAGCATCTCAGTCCCATGCCTCTTCATCGCCCTGCGAAAACGAGCTGATCCTTTTCCCTGTAGCCACCCTCTTCTTCTTACTAGGCGTCCCAGCAGGCGTCATACTCTTCCTCTTCCTCCCCTTCCCTCCACCACCACTAGCCGGTTGGCTCCCACTCTTCACACTCTGACTCTCACTAGGAGTCTCGTATCCGGCCGCCAAGTCCACATCCGCATCCGCATCCTCATCCGCAATCTTGACTTCGTGGTCCACAGCCATCAATTCGGCAAAAGCAGCGCAGAGCTTGTGTTGGCTTTCCGGCGTAGCGAGGGCGTCAACGATCTCGCGGTTGCGCGCGAGGTACCTCTCGGTCAGATTGGTGCTGTTGGGGATGCGGGTCGGGGCACGGTTGGCGTCTTTGGGGTTGGCTTTGGACTTGGCGGTGGGAGCTTTGGAGAGGTTCCAGAGACGGCGAAGGTAGGTGCGTGTTTCCCATTGCAAGAAGAGGACCTGTGCGTAGATGGCAAGTTCGCGAAGACGGGCTGCTTCTTTCTCTGGATCCTGTGGTGGCTGTAGTTGCATAGTTGGCTGAGGAGTAAAGCCGTTTGCCATACCAGGCACCGTGTCGGTCATCATGCCGTTCTGCATCATGCCCGTCTGATAGGCTTCGGGCTCTAGACGGACTTTGAGAATATCGCTTTCGATAGCGTGAGCCACGCTAGACCCGGTAGCAGTCACTTTCCTCTCAATGACATTGACTAGGTTCTGCAGCTCGTCGTGACGAGGATAGTCGAAGAAAGCAATATTCTCGTTGCAAAAGCGAGTAAAGCCAACGTGGTCCGGAATTTGACCAGCGATATCGAGCTTTCCAGGTTCGAAATCCATTCGGCTGTAGATGCTCTCCAGGAAACGCTTGCGAGCGCGCACCGAGCCAATCTTGAGAACTTCCCAGAATGGCTGCAACTTCGGCGTAGGTGGCGTCCCTTTGAAGCCGTGAGAATCGTGGATCGCATCGCGCTGGTAGTCGTACGCTTGCTTGACAGCCCGCATGTGCTCCTTCTCGAACATACTCTCGTACTTTGTGTTGAGGGCTTGCAGCTCCACCAGTGCCGTTTTCGCGACCAAATCATTCGGTGATGTGATCAGAGCAATAAGGCAGGGTCCACAGTCGTTCGGATAGATCAGGCCTTGACGACTGATGCTGGTGATAAGTCTAGCCGCCGCAAGTGCGATATCGTCGTTTGAAGATAGAGCCGACCGCAGGATATGTTGCAGAAAGCGTTGTGCGATGGATGTTAGAGCACCATCACGCCCAGTGGCCTCATAGGTCTTTCCAAGCCTCTCCGTGCCTGCTTCAATGCCAGTACCGACTTGGACCTCATCTCCAGCGCCCTTAGGTTTCTCATTAGAAGCATAGAACTCACCCAGACCTTGAAGTAAGATCAAGTCCAAGCGTGGTTCATTATCCCTGAAACCTAGCGTGATGGCATTGACCACATCAGAACGCATATATTCCTTCGGCCACGCCTGACAGATCATACACAGAGCTTCTAGAGCCGCGTCTCGGACGATAGCGGGCTGCCTAGGCACCGTTAGCGGACAGAGAGCGGTGACGGCGCATGAGGCGACAGAGTTGCCCTTGAACTTCGGGAATTTCGCTCTGAAGTCTGCAACATGGTCCTCGAGGTCGAATTCTTTAACGAAGCATCCCGCTATAACGATCAGCCTCTGTGTCTGATGTGCAACCTTTGGATCCTTGTTGAGGTCTTGACCATGTTTGGCCTGTATGTTTGCGAGTACGGAGGCCAAGGTACGAACTAGTCGCTCCGGATTTCCTACAATTCCGTTCAATGTCCATAGACAGCATGCGACCTCCTCAAGTTCCGACTTCGGAAGCTTCTGAAAGCTCGCAAAGAGAGCATCCTGAATATCAGAGGCAAACTTCGGCTGTACATTGGTGACGTTGGGTAGCGTGTGCCGCAGAATCATAACAGCGAACCTGAAGACGTGGAGACTGTCGTTGCTTGTGAGATTCTTCACATATGGCAAGAGTATCTGTAGTTGGTCCGCAACGACGAGCTTTGGGTTTGCACTGGCGAATATGGCGAGAGTCTCCAACACCGCAGCTTGGGCTGGAGCGCCAGGAAGCTCGTTGGAGTCGATGACCGCTTCAAACAACAGGGCCACCATCTGATTGCAGACGGTGGTGTTGAGCTCAGCTGTCTTGGGGTTCTTGGACAGAATCTCCTGCAACAGATCACGTAGGACAGGACCGACAGAAGCGTACTTTTGTACGGTAGTGATGATAAAGCTTGTCTGCTGCCGGAGTTGCATCTTGAGCAGTATCGGGTTCCCGGAGGATCCAAGCATGGCGGTCAGTGGTGTAATCCAAAGCTCTTCGAACGATTGCCGTGCAAGGTCGGCGACACTCTCTTCAACATCCGCAATGCGGTGGATCAGAGCTTCTGCAACGCGTGTCCTAACCTGCTCTGTGCTATTCCGAGCATATATCTCTTTGAGCATTTTCATGAGACGTTTCCTGATACCGACATTTGGATCATCTGCGCGTGCCGCAAGCGCTTCATAGACGCGGAGGTCGAGACTAGGCCTTAGCGAAAGGCATTTGGCCATCAAGCCATAGGCAGAGTCGCGCACTCTCGGCGAAGTGTCAGAGGTGCTACGCGTAATAGCCGTGAGGATGGATGCCTGTCGGTCGAGTATTGCAGGATCTTTTTCCAGCAAGTGCTCAACGCTTTTGAGACTTTTGCTACGAATGCTGGCCTGCTCATCCGTCATGGTTTGAACTAGTCTGGTGAAGACGGTCCTCAAAACATATGACATCTGTGGATGAAGCGTTATCAAAGCCGAAGCTAGGCGGCCGTCTTCGGGTGAGACCTGGGCAAAGTCGTACTCGGTCTCCAGCCAGCGCGGGTCCCTGATCATCTTGCTAAGGCAGCTCTCCAACGATTTATCCAGCTTGTCTGCCTCGCTGTTCACAGAGACTGCGCGCTTGGGAACCGCCTCGACGGCCCATCTCATGGTGTGGTATCCTCGAGCAGTCCGAAGGTGCGCATCTGCTGCGTTTGTGTCCAGCCTGTCTAGATATTCCAGCACGACTCGGTACGGGCCCTCAAAGCCAAGCAGGTCAGTTTCAGAAACGTCTCCCGTAAGGATAGCGTCGTGAAGTTGCACCAAGCGCGCCGTAACGTCGGAATGGTCTTTGCCTGCCGCTTGCCCGAGACGCTGTGCGTGGAGTTGCAAGTCCATGATGCCGGATGCTATGGCTCCCAGGAGTTCAAGCGCCATAACCTTTGCAGGAACGGTGTTCTGTTTACTGTCTACGATGTCGGAGAACTTTAGGAATAGCGCTCGTAACAGTAGCTCTGCAGCCGGCCAGTCAGGATGCCCCAGAACGGTCAAGAAGTCCTCAGTGAAGATGTCAAGCAAATTGCGGTACGGTTCGTCACCAGACTTCTTAGACGTCAATGCTCGACCAACAAGATACTGTACGATGTATTGTGCGTTCTTCTGAGCTGCCTGCTGCAGTGGAATTGCGATAGTCCCAAGATCTTCGTTTGATGCGTTTGGCGCAGATGGTCCCTTTCGCTTGGGAATGTAGCGCTTGTCGTCCTCAGAGTCAGAATCAGCATCCGGTCCAGAACCCTCCTCGCCATCTCTGGCACCACCATAGCTCTTGGCAGCGTTTTCAGCAGGAGTATAAACAGCACTAGTCTGCACGAGGCGCATCAGAAGTGCCGAGGCAGGCTGAATAGGCTTCGAGTCGATCAGCTTGAATAACCGGGCACTTTGCCGTCCTACTGGAAGCTTTTCCAGAGACATTAGAATCTCGTCAAAGATGAACTGTCTTTGATCGGTATATCGTGCAAAGATCCTTGCCATAACATCCATCGCAGCGCGGCGTACTGGTTCGAACTTCTGACCTGCGACTACCGAATCCTTTTCGGAGGTTGGGGTCTCCCCAAAGAGGAGCGTCTTGCAGATGAATTCTGACGACGTGACAGCACTTTCGTCAACATCCATACTGGCGAAAAGGCCACCAAGAAGCTTCAAGACCTTGGTCATCGAGCTGAATATGCTGGAGAGGATCTTGCTTTGAGAAGATGCCTGTTTGAATCCCTCGCTCGTACTCCGCATCTCTATGATTGGCACGATGCAAGTGTCCACTACATGTGTGATCATCTCTACGAGAGTTCGCAACATGTCCTCTGAGTAGAGTTCCTTCTCTTGACGACCTGCAGTCATTACGCGCAGTAATGATGTGCAGGCATGAAGCCCTTGCTCTGCGATAGTCAACCTGTGACACCATTCTTCGACGTCAGAGTCCGACCAGTCAATACCGACTCCAAGGCTGACCGTCGCAGCTGGAGCCACCGCATTCAGACACAGTTTCTGAATCCGAGATAAGTGGTCGGCTTCAACGTTACCCAGACATTGCGCAGCGGCCGCTTTTTTAAGAAGCGTATCCAGTTGGCTCTGTATTTCTGGACGCAAGACAGGATTCTCAATGTCATCTGAGACGAAGATTGTAGCTGTATTCTGGGACACGAGCCCAGAGGTATCCGGTTGGAGCTGATCTTCCGCCTCAAAGATGTCGGCCAGCAATGTCGATAGCTTTGTTAACGCAGCATTCGCCTTTTGATTTTGGTCGACACTAGCCCTGAGTTCTTCTTCGGTAACGGTGGTAGTGTCCTTGCTGCGCTTCTTTGACGGGCTCTCTGCATCCGCACTGTAAGGCAGCGCGACCTCAGGATACGATTGGTACTGTGCGCGCTCGGTGGCATTCAGGCCACGAGGTATGATTACGGCCGGTGTCTTGATAATTTTGCGGTCCAAAGGCGACGGCTGAAGCGTTTGCGCATACTGGCCGTGGGAGACAAGGGTGGCACTGCTCGAGGCTTGTGGAGCTGCACCTGGTGCCGCTTGCGGGGTATGTGGTTTCTGTGCGCTCCGAGACGACGAAGTGCGAGGTGGGGAGTCCGAATCAGACGTCCCTGATACTGGAGACGGGTAATGGTATGAGACATCTGTATTGTTCAGTACCATCTCGGCGAAAGCGCCTAACTTCGGCTTTGGTAGTGGTGTTGCGGCGGTTGCTTGACCATCGGATTGCGTAGAGAATCTACTGGCGATGCGCGAAGGGATCTTGAACTTATATTGGGGAAGATCCTCTGGTTTCAGTAGATGTTTCACATCCAATAACGTCCGCTGTAACCGTTGTGATGCCTTCTCTGCGTTGGTGGCTTCGGCATTCAAGTCTGCCAGGATACGTTTGGCGGATGTCCGTTCACCATCTGTAGAGAAGACTGTGGAGGTTGGAGAAGGGTACGCAAGTGGTATAGGCACGATGTCTGGTGTGGAGATTAGCACGAGGTCTCCCTTACCGAAAACGGCAAGTGACTGATGCAGGCGTGTTTCATGTGACGGGGCTTGGCTGGAGTGAACGATGACTAACCTGGACTGAAAGGCACGATGCTCGTGAGTGGGGAGTATGGGAGGGCCTCTTTGACAGACGGGATGCGACGATTTAGTGGGCGAGGTGCGGTCCCATTTGCGCCGGGTGCAACCCCGTTTGCCTGCTTATGTGGTTCCATCTCTGCGCCTCTTTCCCAGCCTCTTTTTCAAAGACGACTTCCCGGTAGCAAAAGTGTCTAGGGCTCTCTTGACCTGCACTGGATGTCCATCTTGCGAAATGCGATTGAAGGGTAGGGGTCCGGGACGGCCTAGAGGCGTGGGCCAGCGCAAAGAGCAAAGCAAGGCGGACCGGGAAGACGAAACGTATCGCGGAGAGTAAGGCGACCACCTTCGCCAGGTTTTGAGAGTGTCCAGCTGCAGTCGTTTGGATCAATGCGGTCGTGTTGTTTGTAGATGCGGCGTGCCGAGCCACTCGCTGGAAGAGGCAGGCACAAGCCAATGAGGGGCGCTCCTGCCCGCGGCTTTCCCGGCGGTCCTGCCATCCCCGGCCGATCTCCAAAACTTCCTTCACTTGCTCGACATACAGCTGACCCAAGCTTCACTCGCGCTCTCCACTTCTTTCGCTCACGTTGTACGCGCCCCTCACGAAACATGTCTGCTATCGGATCATTGGTCTTCTGCTCGGATTGCGGCAACCTGCTTGACCGCGCAAGTGGTGCACAGAGGACGACTTTGGAGTGCGATGTCTGCGGCGCAAAGTGCAAGGGTAAGACAGCTCCGCACCTGTACCCGCAAAAGATATACTGACAGACAGTCTAGACACATCTTCCAAGGTCATCGTGACTCACTCCAAGCCCGACGCGTTCCCATCATCTCTCAGAGCAAAGCGCTCCGAGGTGCAAACCCTTACCGAGGAAGACATCCAAGTCGATGCGACAATCCGCCAAACCTGCGAAAAGTGTGGTCGCGAAGAAGTCCGCTACTACACACAGCAACTACGAAGCGCAGACGAAGGTAGCACCGTCTTTTACACGTGCGACTGCGGACACAAGTGGAACACGAACAACTGAATGTCTGAGGATTGCCATCTATTTCCTGTACCGCATGAGATACCCCTTTCCCAACCGCGAAACGCCCAGAAATGCATTACTCAATTATGCGCTCAGACGTGTCTAAGCTGCAGCCTCGGCGACTGGGATGGTCGCGTATTCCATCTCACCATTACGCTCAAACTCCGCCATGTCCAGCGCGACGATTATGCTGTCGCGGACAACCTGGTCCTCATCGTGAAGGAACTCCTTCAGAACATCCTCGACACCCTCCTCCTCACCAAGGCTACCAAGCGCCTCAGCCGCCTCATGTCTCACCATGCTAGCCTCCTTTTGATCTCTGAGCGTCTCGACAAGACTTGGAATGGACGCCGGGTGTGACAGCTGACCGAAAACGAATGCGATCTCGTGGCGGAAGAGCGCAGATGGGTCCTTGAAACCGCGCGCTAGTGCTTGGATGGCTGGGACTGCGGTTGGAAGGTCTGGTGGGGAGGACAGGTCTCGGAGCGCGAACATGGCGCGGTAGCGCTCGAAGAGTGGAAGTTTGGTGTCGAGGAGAGTCTGCTCGAGCTCCTCTATCGAAGGGGCCTTCTCTGCCTGTGCCATTGGTGGTGCTGGGTCGATCGAAGCAAAGTCACTATTGTACCATTAGCACCGTCCAAACCATTTCTCAGCCCTCCCAATTGTCTCAATCTTGTAGCGTACCTCTGCTTAAGCTTCTCCGCCTTCCTGGCCTCACTGTGCTCCCACTCAATCCTACCAACAGCAATCTCACAAGTCTCCCTCACGGCATCAACCTCCTTCGGGTCATCCCTCATCTCCCTAAGCAGCTGCAAACTCTCCTCGTACCCAAGCGCTCCCAGCGCCTCAGCAGCCTCGTGTCTGCACATCGAATCCTCCTCCTTATCCTCCAGCACCCGTCTCAAGAACGGCACGGCCTCATTGTGCCCGCTCTGGCCCAAGCAGTAAGCGAGCTCGTGCTTGAGCAGCGCAGACGGGCTAGTGAAGGCCGCCGCGATCGCCTCGATGGCGGGAATCGTTTGCGCTGTCGCTGGGTGCTGCGCAGCGAGGTGCTTGAGCGAGAAGAGCGCGCGGAACCGGGCTGCGAGCGCTGCGGACTCGGAGGTGAGGGTTTTGCGAAGCGCGAGGACGGTCGTGTCGGCGCCTGGGGTGGCGGCTTCGGGCGATGGAGAGATTGCGGACGGCGCCATGGTATATGTGGATATTTCTGCGGCAAGAGAAATGCGGTGGGGGAGGAGTGGTGTGCGTATGGAGGGTTTTGGGGAGGGAAATTTTATGATACGATTGCGGTGATGATGCGGCAGTTTCGCGGGGTGGGACTTGGCGCTGGGCAGGGTCCTGGGTCCAGGCATTGCATGTGCCTGTAGGAGCCAGGTCCGATGGTTCCCTTATCAGATCTTCACTATACTGTACCTCGACCCGATTCAAAATCGATAATAGATGAGACAGACTTTGGTTCTCTACGACCCATTGAGAGGCTGCCTTGAGCTCAGTTCAGATATCTGCACAATCCAGTAGGTGCCAGACTGCCGACGTGAAATTCACCTTCGCATCTGTCGGCGTTTGAAATGTGAACTCTGCTCTCAGGTCAAAGACAGCGGCATAGGAACGTTGTTACGTGGGTGTACGTGATGAGACGATGTGAAATCCAACTGTCAGAATAAGTCATTGTGACTTTGCAATAATATGACCATGGAACAGGAAAGCAATTCATACATCATACCGTGTATATTGCACCCACACAAATACGAATCGGATCTTCTGTGATTGGCGTATCCATGAAGGACTCGAAAGAACGCAATACTCCTGATTGAAGCCGAACGTAATCGATCCTTACCGCTCTAATCCAAAATCAACTGTGTGTTACGAATCCGATCTTACTAAACCCTCTATATCTAAACCGTCACAGCCACTTAGCTTAAGTTTCTAAGTCCATTGAACGCTCTGGGATAGTTATCCGCATCTTGAACGACGCCCAACAGCATGCTATATTGAAAGGATCGATCATGTATACATCATATACAATTGTACCTAGTATAAGACAGTGAGATGAATCTTAACCCTCCATCGAAAGGCAGGGCCAAGACTGAACCAACTACGCCAGTCTGAAAGTGCTGTCATCTCATACCGCAAGTCCCAGGTGGACGGCCTATATCCCGCACACGACAAGGCTACACGTTCTTAGCAGCGAGTCGTGATGAATCTCCGTAAACGCACAATCATCTTCATGTATCGTACAAGATATCGTACAATGTGTATCCTCTATAAGCCGGGTATCAACATGCTAGATAGTCCAGAACCCGGAAATGTACCGGCCTGATCCCTTTTGATTCCGTATCCACTTACTCATTCATGCACCGGATTGTGCGCGGTTAGGCGCCACACTGTCATCAGCCTCGGCAGCATTATCTCCTTCGACCGGCGCACTCGACCTCTCAGATTGATCGTCCTCCTTTGGTGCATCGGCCTCAGAGATTGTCGGATCCTCAACGTCCTCCAGATCATCGAGGTAAAGATCTTCATCCATCTCATCGATTTCCAATTCCTGGCCAACCTCAAGCGGCCTGTCCACATCGACGCCCTGTTTCCTGAGCAGAGGCGATTCGGACTGTACTGTGAGTTCACGGTCCCAAGCACCCTCGTCCTCATCCCTGAGATGCATTTGCGCCTGACGCCAGGCAGCGAACGAGCTGACCGAGCCCTTATCCTCGGCCTCTGCCCCAGCCTCAGCCTCCAGCCCGGCAGTAATGGTGTCGCGAGCAGTCTGCGACGTCTTCTCATCCGATTCTTCCACATCAATCGGCTCCATGTACTCCGTATCCGCCTCACCGCCGAACCGATCACCCGGGGTAACCTCGCCACTTGGTTCGCGGCCGTCTACATCCTCGGCAGCGGCCGCATCTTCAGCCTGAGCCATTGCCTCAGAGCGCATCGTCTCAAGCAGCATCTTCTCTCTCTGCGCAGCGATCTTCCTCCTCTGGCCCTCGGTGAAAGACATCGTGTTCAGCACCTTCTCGATCTTCTCCTCCACCAGCGACTTGACGTGAAACGCCAACGGCCTGGTCGTGAAAATGCCAGCGAACCGGTAGCTTAGCCACAGGTAGAGTGTCAGACCCTTGTGCAGCATTTCCAATCTCCGGAGGTAATCTCTACGTGGGCTGAGTTCTTCCTCTAACACCTCGAGGGGCATCTCCTCGATGTCCAGCAGCGCGCCGCCGCCCTGTTGCTCTACGCACCGGGCGAGCGCAGGAACGAGTAATCTGTTCAACTCGTCACCGGACGTGCCGGCCGGACAGGCTGTGAAAATCAAGCGATCGTTAACGGTGAGCTGTTTGACAGGCTCAATGAGATCGGCAATGTAGAGCTGATCCTTGAGACCACAGATGTGGTACCTGTTGTTGACTTTCGCAAGCTCGTTCATCCGCTGCAGGATGAAGGAGAATGGCGTGTAAGGTGGGAAGTAGGAAGCAAACTTCTCTACGACAGCAGAGGGCGGGTAGATGCCGGCGGTCTTGATAGGCTCGGGCTCGCTCTTCATGGCTGCTTCGATCATGGGAAAATCAAAGCGCTCGAGTGTTGTCACCATCCCCATGCTGGGATCATTTGGATCTCTCGCGGGTGCTCGTTTGGCTTTGTCAGGATTGGGAGCGTCTTCGCCTTTCGCAGCAGCGAGGCTCTGTTCAGCGACATTCTCTGAGGTTGCACTTGCTTCAGCACTGGCGTTATCTTGGTGAGCTGTGCGATAACGACCAGCGCGACCGCCGATTTGCTTGATGTCTGCGATTGCCAGAGGTCGTCGTACGTAACCGTCGAATTTGGTGGCGCTTTCGAAGATGACTCGCTTGATGCTCCTGTGATGTGTGCGTTAGCGAGTGTGCCTCCGACTGTAGGGGCGTGCTTCTCAGAACTTACAAATTCAATCCCATGCCAATTGCATCGCTTGCCACGAGGAAGTCATAGTCGTTGTCTGGGTCGTTGAATAGACGTGCTTGCTGTGCGCGAGTTTCAGGTGGCAAGCTGCCGTAGACCGTCGCCACCTTCTTGCCGGTTACTTTTTCGATCTGCGTCCGGAGAGCGTGGATTCCGACAATGCTGAAGCTGACAATACAGTCACCCTTGCGAAGCTTCTTCAGGTTACCTGATAAGCTCTCACTCGCCATCCCGAGCGGGCTTAGGCGTTCATACTCGTGTACCACCACCTCATCACCGATAGCGGCACATATCTCCTTGATCAAAGGGACTGTTCGAGCCTCTCCACAGAGATGGAGCTCCTTGGCCTGAACACCAAGCAAGGCCTGCGTCCACGCCCATCCGCGCTCAGAGTTGGCAATCATCTGCATTTCATCTATGACAGCAACATCCATGACCTTTGACATGGGCATCATTTCCACAGTACAACTGGCCATGTCGGCCACAAAGCTGTCATCAGGAGTCCTCCTATCATCTCCAGTGACGAGGATGCATCGTTTTCCTTTGGCGTTGAGCCGGGTATAGATCTCATGTGCCAGGAGACGCAATGGACCAGCGTATACGCCTGTATTAGCCTGCTCCAGTCTCTGGAGCGCATGATACGTCTTTCCCGAATTCGTTGGCCCAACATGCAGATGAACAGTCCTCAGCATTTTCCTAGTCGCCGGAAACCACTCAGTGGGATATCGCATGTCGGCCAGGGCCTCCTGGTTCCGCAGATCTGACTTCGTGAGCTCCGTGCAGAGAACATGAGCGTAGAATTCGTATTTCAGTCGCTGCTCCAGTCCACTCGCGCCTCGCGCCCGAAAAGCATTCTGCAGCTCATTGAATTCATAGCTTTTAGAACCTCCGGATCTGTCGAACAGTTTTCTTTCAAATGATGCCCATGTCTTCTTAAAAGTACCGCCATCTTTTTCAATCTGCTCCACAATCGGCGCCTTTTCCAAATCTGCCTTTACCGTCTCTTTGCGCTCTGCTAGCGCATCCGGAAAATTGGCCCTGTTCTTTTGGTTTGCCTTTATACCACGCGGCTTCGTCTCCAATCTATCTGCCCTCTCATCGTGCAAGGGCAGTCTCCAAATTCCTTTGGACCAAGTGGCCGGCGGCGGTTCTTGGTTGGTCCGAACTCGGAAGTTGCGTCCCTGCCGGTCACCACGCTCTTCCCGTGGAAAGTCGGACTCGAAGTTGCGCCTCGGATTGGCCTTTAAGCGTGCGCTGGTCGTTGAGAAGGCTCGTCGAGGGCGGGTTGACTGGGTGCGGAAAAGACAAAAGATGCATGGTCCTGCTGGACGCTTGGACGCGTGCATACCAGACACCACGCTGACAGGGACTGATAGAAAGTCGCACCGCTCGCCGGCGTAGAGAATATAGGAAAGGCGAGGGTGTAGGGTTGGTGGTCGCCGCTGTATAGAAAAGAATAGAGAATCGCCGCTCGGTATTCGATCGTCTCTACATCACATTAGCACATGCACAGGGCAAGCTCCCCCGGTCTTGGCGGGGCTCCGTCATTGTCCATGGTGCGGCCGCCATCACAGTGCAACCAACACAGCCGCAGTTTCACCTCCAACCCGAGTTCCTCTACGTGATTGCTCCTGAACGAAGCTGCAATACACTCGAAGCAGCTCGGATTGTTCTGAAGGATACGGGAGTGGAAGGGAATCGAGTAACATGGCAGTCTCACTTATAGAGGCGCAACGGGAGAGTAAGGGCCACCATACCAACAATACGATATACCTGTACTGAGACCGTCGCCAGTCCTTCTACATACTCTACGGAATGCTACTCGGGGAGAAGTATGTGTCTGTTGTCCCAGATCATTGCCTGGTCACTAAAAGAGAGAGTAGTGGAAGGTCCTGGTGCTGGACACCGACAGTCGGAGAGTAATCGACAATGTCGTGAAAGAGGACGACATTTTGAATGAGAACATAACAAGTACGCCTTGACGAGAACCTGCTCAGGCCTAGTTCATTCCTGACTCGAGTCCAGACATCGAACAAATCGAGCACCGTCGTCAAACGAACCGAGAGGTCGATGCGATATACCTTCTCACACCACAACCGCATATCGTGGACTGCGTAATGGCAGACTTTGAGCGGCGGAGATATAGAAAGAGCAACCTCATATGGACATCATGTTAGTTCTGGAGACGCTAGTCAGCGATGTGAATGCTGACACCGGATCGCAGTACTACACCCAGCGCTGCGCGACAGGATCGACAAGTCAGGCACGGCACGAGAACAGATCTCCATGTTCCGTGTCCTGAATGTAGAATTCTTTCCTCGCGAGTCTCACCTTGTAACCTTCCGTGACCCCTGGAGTTTCCCGGTTCTTTACCATCCGGCATGCAGCAACTTGGTCAAGCAGCATCTTGAGGATCTGGCGCAGAAGGTGTGTCGCAAGGCTGTCAGCAATCTCTAGTGGTCGACTAACGAGTCCGGTAGATTGTTGGCGTGTGCGTATCACTGGGAGAATACCCAACTATCAGATACTATCGACCTCGGACGCCTACGCATGAAGCTAGTGTCTTATGTTCGCATCTTGCGCGCTTTGTCCAGGATGAACTCGATCTCTACGCCAAGTTCCACGAGGACTTCCCACCCCCGTCTACACGCCCGCGAGGAGTGTTATATATCGTTGACCGGACCATGGATCTATGCGCCCCGATATTGCACGAATTTACGTACCAAGCTATGGCATTCGACCTGCTTCCGATTAAGGAAGGCGACAAAATTACGTACAAGACCATTGTAAACGAAGGCCGTCCAGACGCGGAGCATAAAGACGTTGAGATTGGAGAGAAGGATAGAATATGGGTGGAAAACAGACACCGACACATGAAGGATACTATCGAGAAACTGATGGGCGACTTCCAACGCTTTATCGACGAGAACCCTCATTTCACGAAAAGCGACGACAATGCGAACAGTCTGAATGCTATCAAAGATATGCTCGCTGGATTACCACAATTCCAGGAGATGAAGGAAGCGTATTCCTTGCATTTGAGCATGGCGCAGGAGTGCATGAATATCTTCCAAAAGCAGAAGCTTCCGGACCTGGCGTCTGTTGAGCAGGTAGGTCGTCATTACTGCTTTCTGATATGGCTTACGCTGACATACTGGCAGATCCTGGCGACCGGCCTTGACGAGGATTACAAAAAACCAAAGAATATAGCAGATCAAGTCATCCGCACTCTTGACGACGATAGCATCGGCCCTCCTGACCGTCTACGCCTCCTAGCCCTCTACCTCATGTACAAAGATGGCCTTCTCCCCTCCGACTTAACCAAGCTTCTCCTCCATGCGCAACTCCCCAGCCACGACGCAGAAGTCATCCGTAACCTCGATCTCCTCGGCGTCAACACAACCCGAGCGCTCAAAGACCCGCGTCCCACACCGCTCCCCTTATTCCCACAAAAGCCTCCTCCAGCGACCGCTCAAGAGGAATATGCCCTCAGCAGATACGAGCCAGCGCTGCAACTATTGCTGGAAAACCACGCCACAGGCACAGTGGATCCAACAACATTCCCTTACACCAAACCACCCCTCGATCTTGACACCTCTACCAACCAGCTCTCCACCACTTCCCTACGCAGCGCGAAACCCACATGGGCGAAATCCCGCAACGCGTCTTCAGAGCCGCGGCAGCGTGTCATCGTGTTCATGGCCGGCGGCGCCACCTATTCCGAGAGCAGAGCCTGCTACGAAGTCGGCCGAAGAACGAACAAGGAGGTCTTCCTCGTAACAAGCCATATGCTCACGCCCGCCCTTTTCATGCGACAGCTTGGCGACTTGTCGGTCGACAAGCGGCGCTTGCAGATTCCCGCCGAGATGCCAAAGCCGCAGGCGCCCGCGCATCTGTTCGAGAAGGAAGAGAAACCAAAGCCTGCACCTGCACCTGCACCTGTGCCTGCGACTGGTAGTGCTGGTAGAGGCCTGCAAGGGCAGGGAAGGGCTCCGCAACCGCCGACGCAGGCGTTTGGCAGGATGGATTTGGGTGCTCAGGCGAATGGGGCGGCGAAGACGCAGGTGTCGCCGCAGACGCACAAGCTGACGAAGGAGCCGGAGAAGGAGAAGAAAAAGAAACATCATTTCTTCTCGAGCAAGAAATGATGTGTACCGATGCATGCTTGAGTGGCTCAGGGACTGAGTCGCATTTGCTAGCTTTGTTTTTGCATTGTATGCATGAGTTTGTACATAGAGCGAGATTGGGAGATACCCGGTGGGATGTAGCTCTGCAATTTGCGTATTGATTGATCGTTGAGATTCACCATCCACAGTATTGGCACCAGATGGCGAAGTGTGATAGTAGAGAGAGAGAAAAGTATGCAAATTATCAGAGGGGGTATAAACGTGTATATCAAAGAAGAAGCAATCCAACGGTCCACTTTTGCCGACCCGTACGTCGCTATGCAACCCAAGAAAGAATCAACCCCATCCCACCCCAATCCCCGCGCCCGTAGGCAAAAAGCGGTAGCACTACCACCAAACGCCAGAAATTCCCAATCCATGCCGTACATTAGTCGCGTCAGATTACGCATCGCATCGCATCGCACCGCATCGCAGTGCCATTACGCCCCGCCCTCCTCATCACTCGTACTCATCTCCCTATCCCACCAGTCCTTGCTCGGCTTCGAGGGCCCCCTCATACGCTCATACTCCGCCCTCTCCATCGCCAGCCGCTCCGCCGCGCGGTCCGCCTCGAGCCTCGCCCGGTCCGACCCGCCACTGAACGTCTTCTTGTGCACGGGGATCTGCGCGGCCGGCGGCGGCGGCTGCTTGCTCGAGATGCTAGCTCGCGGCGTCCTGCCCGTGCCGCTGTCGTGCGGCGTGCTGGTGGACAGCGACTCGGAGCCCGAGCCGCCCTCGTCGTCGTTGTTGTACCGCGGCAGCACGTCCGTCTTGCCGAAGCGCCAGAAGCAGAAACTGCCGAGCACGGTGCCGTCGGAGCCCGGGATGTGGCGCCAGGGCCGCTCGCGCCACGAGAAGACGAGGCAGTCGGCGAAGCCCATGAAGGTCTGGCAGAAGGTCGCGATGGCGCTGATTTGGTAGATTGGGTGGTTGGCGTAGTAGTCGCTGTAGTTTAGGCAGTGCTGCACGAACGGGATCACCCAGAAGATCATGTAGACGCAGGGGTAGATGAAGAGGAGGCGGAGCTGGCGCTGGATCATGCGTTGGCGTTGCTTGATCGGGTTGTCGACGGACATGAGCTGTGGGGTTGCGTTGCTGAGCTGAGAAGCGGCGGGGTGGATTTCGTCGATCGTGGTGAGGTTGGCTGGAGTACGCATGCCGTCGTTAAATGACCCGTCCATGGACTTGAAGGTTACAATGGTTGCGACGGAGCCACGCTTACCGGTGTTGTTGGTGTGTTCCGGAGGTGTAAGGAAGTCGGTCGAGCCGACTCCTTCTCCCTCATGCGAAAATGAGACCCGACTCGCCCGTCTTGATGGCCCTTGGCTTCCGCCTGGAGTCGCACCCTTGCCCGAAAATGAGAATGAGGACGGCCATGGCATGCAAGGCGGTGTGGGACTGCCGTTGTCCCCTACTGAGTTCTGGCGAGATGCGGCGGCAAGTGCAGACAGATCCTGCAGCTCACCAGCTACTATCGACGGCTGCCTGTTGGGGTTTGGCCTGTCTTGCAGTTGGATACTGCCATCTGAGGAAGCTTGTTGCTCCTTTAGCCACGCTGGATGCTGGCTGCTTCGCTGCTGCGCAGGGTCGTTGCTTTTAGAACTCCGGTCCTGCTCGCGCGCGAAGACTTTGAAGCCCTTTCCGACATGTCGGTATATGCGGACAGCTATGCCCAGCACGGTGATGAAGATCAGATATCTCGGGATCCAAGACAGGGCCAATCGGTACCAGAACGGCCGGATCGGTAGGGAACAAAAAGCGCCTTGCGCCATGTAGCCCATATCGTGACTGACGAATGCAAGCGCGGCATCAAAAGCCGGAACAACAAGCCAACCACCGATGACTGTATGCCGAAATCTGTACAGCCCGTCATGACCGAAGACACTTGAGCCGGGCCTGAATATTTGCAGGGCCATGTGTATTGACATCGCTAGAATGGCATAATCTGCATAATGATCAGCCAACGTTGTTAACCTCGGCTCAGCAAAGACGTGTGGATGCTTACCGCAAGCAATGATAGAGCCTTGGAGAAAATACCCGCTGACCTGACACCAGTCCGAATGGGTCGATATCGATCCCTTTGCGATGATGGTGGCGGCAAATAAGAAGTACCACATGGCCTTCGAGAGGTCACCAATGATCAGCATCAACACGAGCCTGCGGTGGATAGTAAGCATCTCGTTCCGGGAGTCTTGAATTTGCTGACTGACGTTCGCCGGAAATTCCGCTTCATCATGAAGAACCAGTAAACCACGACGACGCATCCTATAATACTGAGGGATGCAGCGACCAGCGCCAATATGTCGATAATAAGCCTCTCATGCGCCTGAAGAAGAGCGTCAGGGTCTTCCAGCTTCCCGCCCAGACCCGTAGTGCCGCTGTTCTGCGAGGTTGTCGTCCGTGGCTCCAAACTCGAAGTATGCAATGCGGCGTCTGGCGTGAAATAGAAAACTGCATGACGGAGAGCCACTGACAGAGTAGAAGAGAGCCAGTCGCTACCGACATGGGCAGTTGCCAAGGCAGGCATAGTCAGGTGCCGAAGGTGGCTGCCCTTCCTGCATGTCACTGCCGACTGAATAGATGGAAAGGACGAGCGGACGTCAAGTGCGACGATCCTGGGGTATGGCGAGTCCTTGACGTCCGTTCGAGGTGATAACCCTATGCGCTGCAACGGCTTTTCGAATTCTAGATGAGCGATTACGTGTAATCCGTACTAAAGACATTAGACTTCACGATAGTATAACGGTCGCATGCCACCAATCTTACCTAAACAGAACTTCGAACAACAAGAAGCAATTCGCAATAGTGTTGTTGTATGACCGACTGCAACCAGCGGTGTCTTCTCGTTGAGAGCCTTCAAAAATAATGCATCGGTAGGGGAAGGCGAGTCGTTTATCTTTAAACCGGTTTCGGAAAAATTGTGAGTAGATGTTCCGCTGCAAAATGGTGCTTCCAGTGGGGAGGGGTTCGTGAAAGGAGGGGTTCGTGAAAGAAGGGGTTCGTGAAAGGAGGGAAAAGGTTCAAGTCAAAGATTAGAAAGCGGGAGATGTATATGTATTGTATGTTGTAGTAGATCAGTTATAGTGGGTGGAGTGCGACTGATCTGTGCCAATAGCGCTGTGGAGCACAACGCAATTCGCGAACGAGCGTTCTTTCGGTACTCTTTCCCGGTACTCTAATGCAGAACGAAGATGTTCCTGACTCTTTCGAAGAACAAGTTGAGTGATGGGATCCGAGCACAACGTCGTGGCGCCAAGTATCTCTGGCAACTCATGTATGGAATGTGCGCTAGGCTGTCTGCTGCCGAACCGTTTTTGACACTGGTCCGGACTCGACTTCTCCCAGATCATTGCACCCGCGCTACTCAAGTAACGTGAAATGGAATGTTGTAGCAACTGGAGACGCCGCCGGGACCCATAGTTCGGTCAATTAATTGTAGCAGCTCGGCCATGTGTCAAGACTCTTGCTTGCGTTCAGTTGCATTCCAGCTCCACGATCAACGACAACGACAACGGCTGGATCGGCTCGGTTACATACTCGCGATACCGCCGCATCCGCGTGTCAAGCAAAGTTATGTGGCTATTCGATCTAAGCTCAATCGAAAGATTCCGATAACGCGATGAGACTAAATCTCAGATCGCCCCCTCCTGCGCTTGCTTCGCGCTTGAGGAAGGCTTTCACTCCCAACTCCAAGGCATGGTCGCTCATAACATCCTCGTCTGGATTCAGTTCACCTCTGTTCAGAGGGCCTTTTCTGCGCCCATCCAATTCCCAGAGATGGTTGGTTTGCGACTTCACAAAGCATACGTAGTGAAGATCCACATTATCCTCTGCAGTAGGAGCAGACGTGTCGCCAGTAGAGGCTGCAGCTTGATGAGCGCTCTCAAGAGCCTGCGACTCGTACAGCAGGTCGGCACGTTCGGATGGCTTTAGTGGAATTGCTTGGTCAAGTAGCTGGGCAAGGCTTGATTCGGGTTGGATGAAGGTCCGCGCTTGCCCGTTGCTTACACCGTGCAAGAGACCGATGAGCCCGCAAGCATTGCCGATTGTCTGCTTGTACCAGACCACTTCCTCTCCAGGTCCGGAACATTCGTACTCTGGCTTGGTAGAGTCTTCCTCTACGCGAAACTTCTCGTACGTGTCACTAACCGGAAACACGAGGAGCAAAGCATAAGCAGGGCGAGGTACAAAAGCGAGCAGGTCTGGATCGTCTATACTGAATACGTCGTGGAAGCCTAGTTGAGTCGATAGACCCAGTTTGTGTAGCAGAGAGGACATGACTTCTGGGTTGTTCTCTTCATCGGCCGTCAGTCGGCAGACGCACAAGAATAGACCGGATGCCTGCCTCTCACTTACCAAGGGGAATGAACCTCTTCCGGCCAGGGGAGGCCGTTGGGGAGTCTGGACCATGGGGATCCAAGGTCTCTTGCTCTGTGGGCGCCATTACGAAAGAGGCAAGTAGGGTTGTTCGGTTCGGGACCTGTCCAAGTGAGATTGAGTTTGACAGGGCTTGACAGGACTGGACAGGTGGCTGAGAATCGACCGAGAACTGTAAGTTAGCTGTAAGCAGCGAGAGCTAGAGACGAACTATATTAGAGGAACGGACGTTGTGGATGAAACGGGAGGTAGAGTCTTAGAGAATTGTCAGAGGCGTCCCGGCTAGACTTCTCTTCTAACGAACCACGTGAGCACGCCTACACTTGTCAGAGCGCTGTGCACCGAATCCAGAGGCTTGGCGCTTGGACACTTCCAGACTCACGACCGCGCCCAGCTGCACCTGAAAGCCCAACCGTCGCTCCAACCTTCCACCTACCGCAAACCCATACCGAGTCCAGACAGCTTGCGCCCGCTCCACCAGGGACATCAAGATCGATCGGCTTTCACACAGCTGCTGTTGGCCCATACCGGTTCCAATACCGCACCCAATAGCCTCCAACAGCTACCACCACCACCACCACCATGGGTTCTGTCGTCTTGCCGCACTTGCCTACAGCCTGGCACGTCGACCAGGCCATCCTGTCCGAAGAAGAACGCCTCGTCGTAATCCGCTTCGGTGCGCAGCCCAACCCCATCGCCGTTCTCTGCCATGCTAACAACCCTCCAGGCCGCGACTGGGACCCCGACTGCATGCGCCAGGACGAAGTGCTATACAAGATCGCAGACCGAGTGCGCAACTTCGCCGTCATCTACCTCGTCGACCTCGACCAGGTGCCGGACTTCAAGCAAATGTACGAACTCTACGATACCGTCACCCTCATGTTCTTCTTCCGCAACAAGCACATGATGTGCGATTTCGGCACGGGAAATAATAATAAGCTCAACTGGGTGCTGGAGGACAAGCAGGAGCTTATCGATATTATTGAAACTATCTACCGCGGCGCGAAGAAGGGGCGTGGTCTGGTGGTTAGCCCGAAGGACTACTCTACACGGTACCGGTACTAGATGGGTGTGTGGAGGGTGTTGAATCATGGCGTTGGAGGGAAGGAAAGGACTTTACGGTCAAGGCGTTCGGGGGAAAAGGAGACTAGGAGACTTTGAACAGGATGAGTTCGTCTCCCCATATCTGAACACTCGAGACATGACATAGCTAATGACACACTTACTTGAAGTTATCGCTACATACGCTTGCAAGTGAGTACCTGGCATGTCTGCTAATCCCTAGGGTTCTGCCGCGTTGCTTCCGACGGAATCCCCCAGACAAGGAAACACTGAACGTAATTGACTCGTAAAGCGTGATCTGTACCGCAGGTAGGCCAGTCTCTGTTACCTTATTTGGTGTGGACCGTGAAAGGTCGTATAGTCCTACTGTATCTGCCATCTATGAGTATATAGCTTGTATATCACTTATCTCCCTCAATTCTCCATGCGTCTATTGGCGCAGCAGCTGATGGTTCTATGCCATCCATGTAGCGGGATGCTATTCATCTCCTAGCCGGCGCCGTCTTTAGTGTGCTGAAATATTTTTCAGCAATGTGTCTCCCCCTCACCCGATGACTGCGATCCGAAGGGCTTCCGCCGATTGACCAAAAGCGCTCAATATCTTCGGTTCCATGCACGGCCACAGCTTGTATCGGGACATATGCTCGCCACAATGTCTACTCTGGACATGTTCGAGGCATGCGTCTTCGTTCAAGGCACAGTCGGCTTCCTGCCCTCCTTCAGCGGAAGGTAAATCTCAGTCCAGAGCTCACTAGCCTCTCCAAGAGTGTAGCTCAGATCGACATCAGCCATGCCCGCCTCGTCACCACCAGCCATTGTCTCCAACTGCCCGATGATGTTCTCCAGCGACAATGCCTTGCCCACGGCCTGCGTAGCGCCGGCCTCGAGGCCAACATGCACGACGTGAATATGGAAGTGGTAGTACGTCGGTTGATCTGTTCTCGTCATTAGCATCGACCTTCCATAACGCCTCCCAGCACCCCACCCCATGCCGGGGCAAAACTCACAATGCACATAAAACTTCAACATATCCCCCTCGACGCCCCTCTCCCCATACATCCCCACAACCACCTCCCCCAACCTCTCCCTCATCGTCCTCAACCACCCCACCATCCCCTTCCTCAGATCTCTCACACTCCAAATATCCCTCCTCTCCACCAGCGCAAGCAGATGCAAGCTCCCAACCGTCTTCCGATCCCAGTTCAGATCCGGCAGCATCAGGAACCGTTCTTCGTTAGGAGTGTCTGGTGGCGACCGGAACAGCACATCTTCCTGCTCCGTGCGGCCCTCGAGGATGTTGAAGACCCAGTTCAGCCGCCCTTCCTCCCGCTTCGCGCGCATGTAGGGCCGGATGTGCGCGGCGTAGATCGCCGCCGTCTCGGTCACTAGACGCACGCCTTGGGCTGAGTATTTCTTGACGTGCGACGATGTGCACGGGTAGATGAGGTTGATCTTGAGATCGTGCGGTTGCGCTAGGGCATCCGCGTCTGCACCTGGAGGAGAGCTGGATGAGGGCGATGTGCAGGCCAGATACCACCGGTAGATGTCATTGTCGCCGAGGTTCTTGATGTGCGAGAGCGAGGTGGGG
Organism: Zalaria obscura; assembly: GCA_024184665.2. Lineage (NCBI taxonomy): Eukaryota > Fungi > Ascomycota > Dothideomycetes > Dothideales > Zalariaceae > Zalaria > Zalaria obscura. The sequence continues at coordinate 28,138 of JAMKPW020000019.1, read as the reverse complement.
AAGGAGGTCAGGTGGGTCGAGTCGCTGGGGAAGGCGGCGCGTTCGGCGAGGAGGAGGGCGGGTTGCGAGGTGATGGTGCCGAGGAGGACGATGCGGCAGCCGGCTTGGTCTGGAGGGTGTTAATGATGGAGTATGTAGCATAGGACTGCGACGGTGGTACTTGCCTTGCCGGAGCAGGCGCTCGAACTTGAATCGTGGAATCAGGTCTTCTGGTGAGGTGGAAGTCATGTCTGCTGTCGGGCGTGAACTGCTAGGTACGGTAGGTCGTGTGGTCGCCGTCCATAAGGATCCATTTGCGGGAGACGCGACGCCCTGAAGAGTCGCGATCATCCGACGTCATGAACAGGGCATCTATTTCTGCCGCGCCTCTGTCGCACGCATTGGATGTGATCGATTCGCTTCAATAACGACAGTCAAGAAGTGTGTAGGTTGGCTCTCCAATTCTTGACGTGAAACGCGACAAAAAGGATCAAGTGATGATCTGGTCAGGTCAAAAAGCGAAAGATTCAAATCAATTATTCAGGTATCTCAAATGCGAACGAGCGCCAAACGCCCCCAATGCCATGCCCTGTCCAACAAAACCCAATGCACCCGGAGACCCATCATGACCATTCCCGCTCATGTCTCAATGAATCTCGAACTCATCAACTCATCCACATACGCCCTCTGCGCCTTGACCTCGCCCTTATCCATCTCCCTCAGCATGACCGCCAGGACCTCAATCGGCGGCTGCAAGCCGAGGACATTAGCCCTCTTCCAGCGCTTCAGTCTCGCAATGCCTATACACGGCTAACACACCATCCGTCAGCACAAGTTCCCCTTTATATCCATAAGATATCCAACAATATCCAGCTGTCGCACCAAGCCACAGAAACTTACCCCATACTGCCCACTCATATCCCACTCCCTCAGCACCTTCTCCGCCAGACTCAACCCCTCCTGATGCACCCTCGGCGCCTTCCTCTCCTGCTCCTTCCCCCGCCAATACTTCTTAATCTGCGCCTCGCTGATCCCCCTCGCCCTCGCTTCCTCGTCACCAACCCACCCGCTCCCCCGCCCACCAGTCGCACCGACCTCGCTCTCTGCCGCCTTGCCCCCAAGCACCTCCTCCACTCTCACCCCATCGCCCCCGACGAGCGGATCCCGCTGCGCCTCGACCTCGCGCTGCGCCTTCACCTGTTCAACCTGCACCTGCTTCGCGATCGCGACCTCGGCGGTCGTCGGTGCGGCGAGGTCTGGTGAAGCGTTGCCGGGCGTGATATCGAAGAGAGCGGGGTCCTTCTTTAATTTCGTGTCATTGCGGGTCGCGGAGGGTTTTGTGATGCGGTTCTGGGCTTTGCTGCCGTGGAAGGAGAGGGTGGATTGCTGGGTGCGGGACCGTGTGGTCGGGGTTGAGGGGCGGGTGCGTTTGGGTGGCATTGTTGCGCTTCGGGTGGGAGAGTGACGCTTTGTTTGGGAGAGGAGGGTTGGTGGATAGGTATTTGCGTCGACGATATGTGCGAAATAGTTCGTAACCTGCTGGGCTGGGTATTGGATCTGGTAATGACTGCAGGTCCAGTGCTGAGCCGTTTCGGAATGTATGACGGCACAGGTGAACGGGTTCGCTTGCGTTGTCTCAGGAACCGCGAGTCGCGTGATCACATGATCTAATTTAATCACCCACTCCGCCTCTGAAAGATACACACCTCATGCATGTATCTGAACGATGATAGAGTGGTATATGTAGATTACAATATGTATATAGAACTGCCGGCTTTTTTATATGTATGCTCATGATGCGAAATATCCAAGATCCCGCCTCAACACCATGAACGAACTGCCATCCATCACCCCGTCACTCTACTTCCTCGCGCCCTTGAGCTTCTCAACAAACTCCTTTGGTGGCTGCTGCCTGTAACCCTGTGGGTTGTTCTCAGTCCACCTCCAGAGGTCCTCGCATGCCTCCTCGAGTGTGTGCTTCGTCTGCCAGTTCAGCTCCTTGTTCGCTCTGGTCGCGTTGGCAGTGAGGTTCAGAACGTCACCGGCTCTCCTCGGGGCGACCTCGTATGGGAGCTCGCGACCGACGGCGTGCGAGAAGGCCTTGATCATGTCGTAGACAGTGGAGCCACGGCCGGTACCCAAGTTCCAGGCGCGGACACCTGGGTGGTTCGAGCGGAGGTGGTTCAGAGCGACCAAGTGACCCTCGGCCAGGTCGAGAATGTGGATGTAGTCACGGATGGCAGTGCCGTCCTTGGAGTCGTAGTCGTCGCCGAAAACGAGGAGCTTCTCCCGCTTGCCGACCGCGACCTGCGCGAGGAGTGGAAGGAGGTTGTATGGGACACCCTGTGGGTCCTCGCCCATGACACCACTTGGGTGAGCACCGGCTGGGTTGAAGTAGCGGAGCAGAGCACCGTTCCACTCCTCGCCGCTCTTGCCCTCCTTCTTTGCGTTGTTGCGCTGAGCGTTGATGAAGTCGGTGATCATGGCCTCGACGGTGGCCTTGGTGTTTCCGTATGGGTTGGTTGGGCCACTTGGGCAGTCCTCTGGGATTGGGATCATGTTGGGGAAGCGGGTGGCATCGCCGTAGACGGTAGCGGAGGAGGAGAAGACGATGTTGGTGACGTTGTGCTTGGCCATTGCCTTGAGGAGGCAGAGGGTGCCGTAGACATTGACACGGTAGTACTCAAGTGGGATCTCGCCAGACTCGCCGACGGCCTATGGTTGTGCTGTCAGTTCGCGCTTGTCAAACGTATTGTATCACTTGTCCTCGTACCTTAAGCGCTGCGAAGTGGATGACGTTGTCAATGTCTGGGTGCGCCTCGAAGACCTTGTCGAGAGCAGCCTCATCTGTGATGTCGCATTGGATGTATTCTGGGCGCTTGCCAGAGATGAGCTCGAGACGGTTGATGCACTCTTCGGAGGAGTTGTACAGGTTGTCAACAATGACGACCTTGTAGTCGGCCTCAAGAAGGGCAAGGGCGGTGAAAGAGCCAATGTAGCCGGTACCACTGTTGCAAGTCAGCGAGAAGTTCCCAATTGGTCGCGACAAGTTGTCCGATGCCTCCAGAGGCCCCTGAGCGGTGAACAGAGCGGCCTCAAGAGCTGGCTGTCTGGATAGCTGCGAGGCGTGAAGAGCTTACCCGGTAACGAGAACTGAACCGACAACCATGATTATCCGTGTACTTTTGAAGGATATGGACAAAGTAAGAGTGTGATGTAAGTGAAGTCAAGAGGGTGTTGGCAACTGCTTGGGTGGCTCTCCACGAAAATATACTAGGCGAGGGGCACCGGGTGGGGCAGACTCGAACAGCTGTACAGACGTTGACAGGGGTTCAGGCTCGCTACTGTATGCAGGGAGCCTGCAACCACACGTGTCGTGCAGATGTCAGTTCTGATTTTCCGCCCGTTACAACGCCCTTACGAATCACTCAATGATACTGAGAGTCACCACACACCGGATGGTCGCCGAATGTGTCTCTTTATCACACCACAGTATGACGGACAGGCCCGTTGAAGCCTCGCTGGGTTCGTAAGGCTTAGCCGATATGGCCAGGTTTCAAGTACTCGCCACGCGTACCGGCTTTTACAGTACAATATACGATACAGTATAACGCCAGTCATCGGGCTGAGATGACCGTTGCACCAGACAGATATCAGCTTGACTGATATGCGCCTCTTCAGCAGCAAGCAGCGACGACAACATTCCGGAAGCACTGTTGGGCTCTGCCAAGCTCAAGTGCTACAAGTAGGGCTGCGGCTGATCGATTAGGCGTCGGCTGCAACCGAGCCACCCGCAGCCGCACGGCTAGCACGCGGTACATGCCAAGCATCCCAGACATTGGCGGCGACAACAAAGCCCAGGGCACCTGCAGTTCAGATTCCAGGTTGCGCGGAACGCAATGGTGAGCATTGGCCGCAAACAAAAGTGAATGCCATTGCAAGCAATCCATCTTCCAGAGCGACAGGTGCCTTCTTGTTGACGTCGGCAAACCGCAAACTTCGCGCTCACATGTATACATCTGGATTCCACTTCGCGGTGAAGTCGCGACGCGCAGTACCTTCTGAGACCGCATACTCTCCATCAACATCACCCATACAGCATTCAAGAATATATCGCATCTCTCGGTAATTCTCAGTTGACAACATCATCCGCGAGCGATCCATCATCTGGTGCATAGATAGCCGGCCGGACATTTTTGGATAAAGTGAGTTACACGGCTATTCTCGAGTCGCACGTGCTGTACTCCCGAGAGACTTCACCTGTTTCATGCGCATTTCACTTCAGTCATAAGGCAGGATCATGTCTATTGCGAACGTAGTAGATGGCTTGGGCATTTTCTTCTTCGGCTGCCTCGGGCGAATTTCCAGCATATTTCCTTTCAGCTCATGCCGCCCCTTTCCAATCATCTCTACCTTATGCTTGTGACATGAGCTGTCACCCTCAAAGCCGCTGACCATCTCCACAAAATCACCATCCAACCCATGCCAGACTGTAACACGTCATCCACCGATTCCATTGCGTCAGTGATGAGCGAGTATTTCTCCACAACATAGCTAACATTTTCTTGCAGTCAGAGATACCCTTGGAGAAAGAAACCATCTGGCTGGTTCCACGAGGACGCACGTTCACGTATCAGATCGCGAAGTCAAAACCTATCTTGCTGCGGAGGTCATGTCTGCAACTCCGGCTCGCCGCGCAACGCGCGCTTCCTCTCAAGCTGCTAGTGCTACACCTGCACCTACCACAGCCAGTGCAGCACGCCGAGGAAGAACTCCCAAAGCAGCGCAACCTCTCCCTGCTGTGCCTACGGGTGAGTCCAACGAGTACGGCGCCAGAGGCAAAGTCAATCTTGCCCAGCAGGTTGACGTTTCTGGACGTGGCGACTTCGCTTCGAGGTTCCGGAGTAACAAAGGCGCGTCAGGTACTAGAGATGGGGCTGGTGCCACAGGTGCAAGGACTTCTGGAAGACGCTCGAGGCAGTCTTCAGCTTCTGCCGCACCGGAGGAACCCGTGGCAGCCCGCGCACGCAGGCGCACCACTCAAGTTATCACGAATATTGAAGAGGAGGCAGAAGAAGTGGAAGATGACGACGACGACATCAACGGAGCTCTAGACAGTGACGAAGAAGACCTGCAGTACAGAATTGGGAATGGGTACCGGTCCAGTCCTGGTAAGCTCCCCAGTGGCTTCCACTACTCTGAGCCGGACTTACCCAGTGAAGCGCACGCTGGTCCTAGCTTCACAGACCTGGATACCCAGTTTGGGTACGGCAATGGTAGCTTTGACGACGAGCAAACACCTCAAGTTCGTGGCAGAGCAGCCTCGCGCAGAGCAACATCTATCCCTAGACGAGCAGCCTCTCTCCGCCCTCCCGCCACGGAAGAAGAAGTGGAGGCTGCACGACCCTGGAGCTTCCAAGTGTTTCGCGAGACGATTATACGCTGGATAAAATGGCCGTTCCTACCATTTCGCGACTTGTACCCTCTGCTCAAGAGCTTCCTTATCCTTCTGGCTTTCCTGATACCCGTCTTGATGGTGTTCGGACCGGGATTGGAGGTCGCAATGGAGGGAGGTGCAAAGATGTATGAATCCTTGGAGAATGCTGTAGCGAAGATGCAACAACGAGCTGCACAAGCGGAGGATGCAGTACACAGAGGCATAATGTATGATGAAAGTATACCCGGCCGCGTCGCCGGTCTGGAGAGTCAAGTTAAGACCTTGGAGACACAAGTGCACCTCATGGGAACGCACTATGGCCTTCTCCGCACGTCCATTGAAGAGCTTCAAGGCGCTTTACCCCAGCAAGTCTACGTGCACCAAAACCAGGAGACCGGCCAATTTGTCATACCCGATCAGTTCTGGTATGCACTGAAGGACAAGATGCTCTATGATGCCGACTTGCAGGCTGGCAAACCGGTCAGTAGTTCAGTACCGTCCTGGGACTCGTTTATCCGGACCAATCAAGCCAGGATCGACCAGGCTGTTTCTGCAGCAGCCGAAAGCACAGTCGCGCATGCCCTTCAATCGGCACGAGAGTCTGGACACATCATCAGCCAGAGCACGTTCATGGACCTCGTCGAAGAGAACAATGCCCGTCTCCGATCCTACGTTTCCGAACAGTTTGACAAGCAGCGAACCTCTCTTCACATGCATGCCGGTCAAATCGCCGAGCGCACAGCGACAGCACTCATTGCACGCCTCCCCACCTCCCAATCCGGGCCTTCTCAACTTCATAACCTGGCTCTAGCGAACCTCGCCCGAAACGCCGAACTCGCACTCAAGAGCGTTAACTACTTCTCCACAGGGCTCGGCGCAGTCACCAACCCATACCTGACATCACCAACGCACAAGCGGCAGCAGCCTAACATGCTCGCATCCCTCTGGACCAAAATGCCTTTCTACGACGGCCCGCAACAGTACCCACCGAGCGCCGCTCTCGAGAAATGGGACGAGGTGACGGACTGCTGGTGTGCTGCCGAGTCTTCAGAAAAGGGCAAAGCACAAGTCGGCGTCATCATGCCCTCCCGCATCATCCCCACCAGCCTGACCATCGAGCACATACCCGCCCAGGGTACTCTCGACATCGCCTCGGCGCCGAAAGACTTCGAGGTCTGGGTCCTCGCTACTGCCTCCGCGCCCTCGCTGCAAGAATGCTCGGGTCCACCTCCTGCGAAGGATTTTGTTTGCGTTGGTAAAGCTGCATATGATATCCATGCGCCGAACCATGTGCAGAACTTTCCGCTCTGGGGCGGAGAGGAGGTCGGGCTGGTTCAGACGGCTGTGGTCAGGGTCGAGAGCAATTGGGGTCAGGATTGGACGTGCGTTTATAGGATTAGGATGCATGGACAGAGTGAAGTGGAGGTCACAAACAAGGCGGCTTAATCGAAGCCTTTCGCGGTCGTGGTGGAGAGGAGCAGCTGAAAGAGCAAGGTTTGGGGGTAGAACCAGGGGAAGAGCCGATTGTTTTGACGCACGAATACCGCGTCTAGTCCTTTTTTATCTTCTAGATACCCTGATGCTGCGGTATGATGAATGTATTTCCCTTTCTACAGCCTTGTCCTTCTCACTGCCGTGATGGTATCTCGGAACGTCACTCAAGTACGTGGAACCGCACCCCGAGACGGCGTCGTTCCGGATTAGGCAAAGCGCGCATTCCTCGGCAAGCGAGAGATGACTTCGCCTGAGCACTTCCGCTCGCAGACGCTCACTTCACTTCATCGATGAAGGTACGCATGGCTTACACGGAGGCCACAATGAGATCTTATAAGTACCAGGCACGAAGTCAAGTAAGTCTAGTATCCAAGAATCCGGATATACAAGCAACCGAAACCACAGCGCACTCGCGCCACGTCCACTGTGAGCTTTTCCATCCTACGTGGACAGAGATGGGCATGGCGCCTTTGTTCGGTCGCATGTCCGGCATAGGAAAGGTAACTCACTGGATGCGGAACAATAATGAATAGGACAATCACCGCGAACGGTAGGTGGTTTGATCTCTTTGTTTGCATCGCATTTCCCCTCTATTCTTTCCTTACGTCTGGTTTGCTCGCTGTAGGGGTTGTTTGTACACGATCTCATGCAATCGCGCATAACATATTCTTCTTGAATAGCGATTCAGACCATCGCGACGGCCTTGCTATCGCCTTATTATACTTCTCTTATTGTTGATCGTTTCGAGGACTTGATATCGTCTTGTTATTCCTCTTTTCTTGTTAATCCTTTCGAGTCCTCGTTGACACCGTTCGCCTTATCATTGCAATATGGCAGACCTACCATCACAACGGAGCAAGCGTCTTCAGGAGAGGAACGCGAGAAAAGAAGAGAACGAGGGACCGGAGGTCCAGGAGCCGCCACCTAAAAAGCATAAGAAGAATCCTACGGCTCCGAAGAAGAAGCCGGAGCCTGTGAAGAAGACAGTGGGTGGCAAGAAGCGCAAAAGGACGACAGCGGCTGGTGGGAGCAGGGCTAAGAAGCGGTCGACGAGTGGACCGCAAGACGAGCAGGGCCAGCATGGTCAAGACACGCCCGCTGAGTACCAGGACGCCGAAGTTCAGACGGACCAGGGTACCACGGCAGATGCTGAAGTCCAGACAAATCAGGGTACCACGGCAGATGCTGAAGTCCAGACAAACCAGGGTACCACGGCAGATGCTGAAGTTCAGATAAACCAGGGTACCACGGCAGATGGGGGAATGAATGTTTCCCAAGGACCTTTGGCGGCACCTTTCCCTGATCTAATGAGATCTTCCAGGGATGGCGTTCCTCCAGCAGGCGAGGACTTGGTCACTCCGACAAGATGGGAGTTCAGCTTATATGGCCCGACGGCGCTCAACGTCTGGACACCTCGACAGGCTGCTATTGCCTCACCACTGGCACCCCTCCAAGCAATCAATGCGAGCCAGACAGCACTCCAACGTTGCACGAGGTTTACTCAGGACCATTATGGCTTTTTCAGAGAGCCTCATCGTGATGATGAGGCTCGCAGGTTCCTCATGATCCGATTGCAAGAGTACTTGGCTCCTGGTCATAGTGCCGCCGTAAGCATGTACGGGCGCCCAGAGCTGGCAGATCAACTCAATGATTTCACACTCGATTGGCTTGAAGACAGGGAGGGCGTGTTGGCCGTTCCGGAAAACGGAGCAACACGCCCAACCATGCGAGTTTTACGGGCCACCACCGGTACCCGCCAACAGTTCTATTGGTTCCTCGAGGTTACGCCGGGCTTCATCACGAGAAACTATCCCTTGATGGTCAATCATGTTCGCTTCCCCCAGGACATTCAAGAACGATTCGTGATCGGCCCTCTGCCCAGATTCAGCGTCTTGGAGACGAGAAATCGGTCTTACTTCATCTGGACGGAGGCGAACGGTTTCTTCCACGAGGCTGTCCCTGGCCCTGATCATGCTTTATGGCACAGATATCAGGAGGAACATCGGCTATTTCTCGAGGGTTCGCAAGAGGAGCCCGCACCGGGAGCAGGCGATGCCGAATCGAGTAATGCAAAATCGGAAGGTCAGCACCAGAGTGGTGATCAGTCTGACGAAAAGAAATCGGGGTGTAGTGATGGCCAGGACGGCGGCCAGCAAAACAACGAGGACAAGGGATCTATCACACATGGGTCTTCCAAGCCGGATGACCATGAAAAGGATGATTCTGGGGCTGCGGGGGGCCCTCAAGACCAGACCGATACTAAAGGAAGTCATGCTGGTACCGATGACGGCGCAGCAGACAGAGCTGCCAATGACGAAGAGGAGCATGCCAGCCAGAATTCTCTGCCGGATTATGAAGACGACGAGACTGATGATCAGATCGACAAGGGCAAAGACAAGAAAGAGGACACCCCAGATCCAATTACACCTCCAGACTTGCCTATCCCTTCGCTTCCGTTACCAAACGAGGGCGTTGACCCGTGTGAGTATTTCCACACGAGCCTGGCGCTATGGACACAAGCCGCGACTGAAGACACAAGCGCCCATACATTGCACCGCCTCGCAAATCGTACTCAACTGACGGATTCCGCCGTGTTACGAGCAATCGCATGCGTGACCGAAGCCATCAGATGCGCGTCAGGACATCAGTACGCACTCATAGATATGGGAACGTTTCGATTTGGCCGCAGCACGGGTCAGATGGCTCGTCCAGGAGCCGACCTGCTGTTCCCATGGACTCAAAAAGGACATCATGCATTGTGGCATGTCCGGCTAACACCTTCATCGGAGATGCATGAAGATGCCCAAATCTTCATTCACGACTCTGCGCCTTATCACTGGCGGAATACGGGAATCCGAGACAGCATCGAGAACAACATTCAACAGCGAATACGCCAATTAGGTTGGATTCCGAATACCAGCGCCGAAGCACCGGCAAGATTCCATACCGAACGTGTGACAGTCGGCCGGCAAATCAACGAGACCGCATGTGGCCTCCATGTCATCCTGAATGCTTGGTGCATTGCGCTCGGGCTTCAACTCCGGTCCAATGCGCAAATGACAGAAGCTTTCTATATCCAAGTACTAGAGGTCGTGAATCTTGCTGTACAAGGACACATGAACGCGGCTACTATCAATGCTTTTCTGTCTTGCTTTGGATACATCCACAGGGATAGCCGCGTCCCAGCGGGAAGACTTTTCAGGAGGACGATGCCTTTCCTGACCGACCGCGCATTCGAATTATATCAACAACGCCGGACTGAGTTCGAATTGCAGAAACAGATCGAGCCGAATCTACCAGACACTCCGAAGTTGCGTGAGTTGCTGCTGGCATACAATGTCGAGGATGCGATGGAGCTGGACCCGATTGAACTTCTAGAGAGGTGGAGAATTGTGTTGGAGTCACTGAAAACGCCTTCGCCTTTCGTCTCTCCCACACTACCATCTCCCTCAAGTCCTACCTCGCCGACGCTGTCATACAGCGTCCTTTCAGCCTTCGGTCTCGAAGACGATGTGAAGGATCAGGATCCGGACTCACAACGGGCTGTTTACCTGGAGTATTATCCCAACATAAGGGGCATCATGGAGAAAGCAGAGAATAAAGAGAGGCTTCGGTTGAAAACATTATGGAACGAGAAGAGGATGGAGATGAAGGCCAGCCAAGTCCAGCCGCCAGTTGCCACAGAGGATACTTCGGCTTCTCTGACTGGCAACGATCCTGCATCAATAGAAGGAGTAGGCCTAGGCATCCACGGGCTCGAAGACTTCCCAACGGTGCTCCCAGGCTTAGAGCCTCCGGTGGCTACTGAGTCAAGCACTGCAAATGCTACACAGCCAGAGCAGGCCTTACAAACCAACTACGAAGGACTGGATGAAGCCGGAATCGCTACTGATGCGGGCGGTAGCTTTGTGGTAGATGACCTATTCGAAGGGGAGGAAGATGACGAATCTGATGACCTGTTTGGATCAGAGTAATGGAGTGGGAGCCACGATAGAAATCCCAGACTGAGAGGGGTCTGTTTAATATTTATCTTGTACTTGACTATGAGCGATCCTTTGGTACATGCAATGAATGGGCTGGCGGAATCACGGTCTTATAGACAAGAAATGACATGATTGAGAACACTCGATGCATCTAGTACTCTCCGAAGATTCCAGTGCGTGATTGCTTCCAATATCACACTATAAGAGCTCACAATAAAGGTTGGACCGGCTTCTACTCTATAGAGACGTACTGCATGTATACCTCGCGTCTTCAACCTGAATCCAATTAGAATCGTCAGGACTATGACGTTCATGAGGATCTGCCGGGTACGATGAACGGTGCGGCGTTTAATTGGCTGTTAGGCTTTAATAGGGCGGCTAGCGTCTCCCCTATCGCTCTAGATCTCGACGGCAGATCCCAAGCGATGAATTACTTCTGGCCAACAGAGACAGAGACGCGCCTTTCCCGTCGCAACATTGAACCGCTGCTCCCAGTAAAACGATCGTTCATGTTTCCCCGAGTGCGACGGGGATGACATTGCCGTATACCTGAAGACGTTCGCCATGGCCCGACTAATCTGAGTCGGTCTTCCAAGGGAAAACGCGAAAACAACAACTGGAACCCTCTCGGCTGGGGAGCCCAAGGAATGGGAGACAGCATGGGTCAGGATGGGCACCCAACACCTTCCGCCCTCGAAATCAGCGGTCTCCTAGAGATCTACGCCGACGACGATCGACCAACATTCATCCTCGAGAAAACGCCTACAGAAGATGCTATACACGAGGTGCCGCATGTCGTGTTCCAGAACGCTGCCCTCAAGACTCTGGTTGAAAGAGATGGATGTCAAGCCCCCTTTGAGGAATGGGCGGTTACGTTAGGAGCGGAAGAGGTGGAAGGATCAAAACACATCCCGAAGAGATTCGCTGGCCGGCAATGGAAGACGAAGCCTTTTAAGCAAAGATGGGTTGTCGCATACTGCAGCCAAGACCAGTCTGTGCAGGAGCCCACGAAAGGCGGAGCAGCAAACCCGGATCCGCCTGTACGGTCACCTCCAATCGTTGTGCTCCAACGGTCAAATTCCAAGGACTCGAGCGCTACCTCGTCACAGCGGCGGTCCTCGAACAGTTCCTGGAAGACGATATCTACGGATGACCAGCCACCGACGCGGAACATTGACTGGACGCGTGCGGACGTCCCAGGTCTTTCCCCATATATACAGTTTTTCAAAAGCATACCATGGCTCGAGACCCCACTGGGACCTATGGACACCTGGCCATTGCACCTTCGAAGCATTGTTGTTACTATCTTGAGCGACCCTTCACCTAGACTTTTGCTCTGGGGCCCTGGACTCATCATGATATACAATGAAGCATGTGTACCCGTCTTTGGCAAGAAGCACCCCGCGACATTGGGTGGTTTCATTGAGGACCATTGGGCCGAGGTCTGGGACGGTGTATCGCCTATCGTGAGAGCAGCCGTCTATGAGGGCAAGGCGACCAAAATCGATAACATGCAGCTCTTCATGCATCGAAACAACTATCTCGAAGAAGCGTACTTTTCCTTCAACATGCTCCCCATCATCGGCCCGGATGGAACTGGCGTTGGTGCTCTAGACGAATTTTCAGAGATCACGTACATGGTGTGCGAGGATAGAAGAAAACGTGCTGCCCAATCCATCAATGAGCAAGTCGCCAACGTTGATACTATGAAGCAACTCTGGTTCGAATTTCTCGAGGGTCTGGAAGTCTGTAAGGAGGATGTACCTTACGCGGTGATCTATTCCGTTGAAGAGGAGGACGAGGACGACGCCAACAGCTTATCTCAAGACTCCGGCTTCAGCTTATCGCAAGACTCCGGTTTACCAAGAAACCCCAATGTTCCTAGAAGGTGCATTCTGGAGGGATCCGTCGGTTTACCCAGCGACCACCCCTCCATATTGAAAAGCTTCGAATTGACCGAGTCTTCTTCTGACGTATCAGGATTCGCAAAAGGCTGCTACAAAGCATCGGAACACAGGAAGATGATTACTCTACGCGAAAGTGACGGCAGCTTGCCATCGGACCTGGCCGTCTCCGTTCCTGGACGCGGTTTTGGCGATACACCTCAGACTGTTGTCTTTCTACCAATCGACAGCTTGGCGGGAGATGTGCCCTTGGGTTTCCTTGTTTTGGCATTGAACCCCCGACGGCCTGTGGATAACGGTATCCTCATGTTTCTCCGTCATCTGTGCGACATTCTCGCTAGGTCTGCCGCTCTCATCTGTCTTCCTGAGGAGCAACGACGCAACCGACAACGCTTCGAAGCGATCAATACCGCGCTGACACAGCAACTGCGGATTACTACTATGGAGGCGGAAAGGACACAAGCCAAGTTTACCAGGATGGCTACTAATGCACCATTTGGCATGTATATGTTCGGACCGGATGGATCTCCTCTTTACGTCAACGACGTATATTTGGATATGCTCAACGTCTCCAGGGAAGAGTACAGAGAGGCTGCAATGACTGGACTCCCCTGGAGAGACACCATCGCAGAGGAAGACAAGGACGCAGTTTACGAATCGTGGAGCGGTTTATTGGAAGCCAAAATGCCCACCACGTTCGAATTCAGGGTCAAGAGACCTTCTCAGACCATAGACAAACAGACAGGAAACATTGTTTACGGACCGAGTTGGTTCTCTGCCACCTCATTCCCAGAGCTTGATTCCGAAGGTAACGTCATGTCTATCATCGGCTGGATGATGGATACCTCGAGTAAACATTTGTCCGAGGCGTTGCTGGCTCAACGATTGGATGACGCTTTGGAGATGAAGAGACAGAGCGAGAATTTCATTGATATGACTTCTCATGAAATGCGGTGAGTACAAAACCTATCAAGTGAACAATACCGAGTATATGGAGCTGATGATGAGTAGCAACCCTCTTTCTGCCATACTCCAGAGCGCTGATGGAATTCTGTCAACCCTGTGCGCGACTGGCATGCCTATTCTGCATGAGAACTTGTCTATACCTGGAAGTGACGTCGAATCTATCGTGGATGCTGCCCAAACCATTATACTCTGCGCCCAGCATCAAAAGCGCATCGTAGACGACATTCTCACGTTAAGCAAACTGGACTCGAACCTACTTATCATCACACCAGACAAGGTTTCTCCTCCATCACTCATAGAGAAGAGTTTAAAGATGTACGAAGCAGAAATGGAGCGAGCCGACGTCCACGCTACCCTTCAAGTCGAGGCCAGCTACCGAGAACTCAAAGTAGAATCGGTTATGCTCGATGCGAGCAGACTGCTTCAAGTCGTCATCAATCTGCTCACCAACGCCATCAAGTTCACGCAATACTCTGACATCAGGGAAATCACGGTGTTCCTCGGCGCCTCGCGATCACCGCCAACAGGGAAACACCACCAAGTAACATTCATCCCACCACGGGCCACCCGACCAGACCACGTGCTCTCGTCCGAAGACTGGGGTGACGGCGAAGAGCTGTACATCCAAATCGCGGTCAAGGATACTGGAAACGGCCTTACGGAGGAGGAAATGCGCCTTCTATTCCAACGCTTCTCGCAAGCCTCACCGCGCACACACACCAAATACGGCGGCTCCGGCTTAGGCCTCTTTATCAGTCGCGAGCTGACTGAACTTCAAGGCGGCCAGATCGGTGTCTGCAGCGAAGCCGGCAAAGGTAGTACGTTTACCTTCTTCGTCAAGTCTCGCCGCTGGATATCTGCACGTACAGACGAGTCTGGGAATGGGCTTTTCAAGATACATACACCCACCATCGCAGCGTCGCCTATGGCATATACACAGCATAACACTACGGTAGTACCGGATGCTCCAGACCCTCTCCAAAATTGCGTGGATAAGGGCCACGAAAATAAGGGCTCCGAGCGTCCGAGTATCCCACACCGTACCTCAAGCAGTGTAATCCTGCCGCAGCCACCGATGGCATCACAGCTTCACGTGCTCATCGTCGAGGACAATCTCATCAACCAGAAAGTCATGGCCCAACAATTGCGCCGAGTTGGGTGTACAGTACACGTCGCCAACCACGGTGTCGAGGCCCTGGATTTCCTCAAAATAACCCCATTCCACTCCGCTTCCTCCTCACCAACCACTACATCTGTGGAGCCGACACCTCTTTCTCTGATATTGATGGATCTTGAAATGCCTACCATGGACGGCCTCTCCTGCGTCAAGGAAATCAGGCGCCTACAGGCCGAAGGAGAGATAATTACGCACGTCCCTGTCATTGCAGTGACTGCGAATGCTAGAAGCGAACAGATTGCCACAGCCATCGAGGCCGGAATGGATGAAGTTGTTACCAAGCCGTTCAGAATACCAGAGTTGGTTCCACAAATGGAGGCTTTGGTGGCGAGATGCCCGGCTTGAGTGCGGGTGCATGGTTGAGACGGGAAGGCATATGTGCTGGTGCAGGTGTTAGTTCATAATTCTGGAAACAGGGGGTTAGGGTTGGGCTTGCTGCATTAGCAAGGCGTTCAGGCGGTTTGGGCTCGTCGTGGTTGGTCCGGCATTTGTAGGCGCCTGGCATGGGCGGGATACCACCATGTTTGGGGAGTTGGTAGCAAAGCCTTTACTGGCCATTCAGGGATTGGATCAATGTTCTGTCGTATATCACGCGCTCTTGTCAATCTAGACCATATTGAGAGCAGAGGATCTTATATAGGTACATGTATGTTACAGCCGCATTGTACAGCCTTCGCTCGCCATATCATCTCGTTCCGCCTTTGTGGCCTGGCGCATTCCTCCTTCTCTTCGTGCTCCCATTGCACGCTCTGTTGTCCCCAGGCTCTGCAGGTCTCAGTCCTGTGCAAGCGGAGCCAGCAGATGTTGCCCTACCGCGACCATCTAAAGCCGTCGGCTGTGGTCCTCTATCGTGGCTGAGAGCGTCCCCGAACGCCGTCGGAATATATCCCCGCCACGACCCATGCCCGTAATTCGTACAGAAAAAGCGAACCCTGCCCTTCAATCGCCCTCATTCGCCTCGCTCTCCCACACCTTCCCTCTATTCCGCACCGGCTGCACCACGACCTTCATCGGTTCCGCTTTGTCGTTCTGAAACCCCATGACCTGTCCCAGCAGCCCTCCTGGCTTCGGCACCGGGCATTCCCGCGCCTTTCTCTTCTCCTCGATTTCAACCTCTTCCGCCATCTTGTTCATCGTCTCCGCTCGCGAGCCTGATGCTTCCTCTGCACTCTCCGTCCCCGCCTTCCTCCGTCTCCGCCGTATCGGTTCCCCGGAATCGCTCAGCTGCCGTCTGTCCACGGGGCAGGGGAGAATGTGCGGTAGGCTGACGACGAGGAAGGAGACGGCGAGACAGCTGGTGAAGAGGGAGGTGGTGCTGCGCGACCGCGGGTGGAGGTAGGGTGGCATTTTGGAGGGTTCTGTGGCTGCTGAGACCGCACGATAGTGGGGGGATGCGAAGTGGGTGTAGAGCGTTCGGCGAGGGAGTAAAGTCGTGAAGAGGTGTATGTCGTTATTGCGAGACCATTATAATGCTCAATGCCGCTTGGTTTCTTTTGCGAGAATGTGTTGGAGTCGCAAGTCCTATTGCAGCTGGAGGACCGATCGGAGTTCCGTGGCTAAGAACGGTGAAAGCGGCTGTACTATAGAAGATCGGAAACCGACTTGTATTACACGGAGGTCGCAATAGCCGAAGTATCGCTTGACTGTATTGTAAACTTGAAGGTACCTTAAGGTTAGGGAACTGGTCTCGGTCGAAGTCACAAGTGCCAAGACCGAGGACCCACTTTCTCCTTTGCACCGGTCCTCTCTAATACCTACACTCCTACGGGGAGTGCATGTACAATAACTTAGCAGACGACGACATGCTCTGGCGCAAGAGCGCTGGCCAGAAATCTATTGAGGAGCGGGCGCTACGGCCATGAGGGTATTGGCGATGAACCGATTGTTGTAGAGAGCACAGAACCGGACTGGCTAAGGTACATTATCTGTGGTATATCTAACGCCAACGCTATGCTAGAGCCATCATCGAGCATACATAATTCAACTTATATCAAAACATCATCATCTGTCGGGTTGTTGCCATCACTTCGACTTTGCTTGACCGGCGGTGGGACCGCTATCCAACCTCATCTTCTTAATCAGCTCCTCTATCCTGAACGGCTTAGAGAGAATGTCGTTCATTCCCGCATTCCTCATCTCCTTCGTCTGCTCATCGCGTACGTTCGCAGTCACCCCAATGATACGGACCGAAGGCCGTCCATGCTCTTCCTCGTATCGTCGAATCTCTCGTGACGCTGCATTTCCATCCATCACCGGCATTTCCTGATCCATGAGCACAACACTGAAGGGAGCCACACCGTCTTTATCTTGGCTGTGCTCGAGATATGCGTCCACGGCTTCACGACCGTTATTGGCTGTGGTCACAGCGAATCCTCGCGCTTCCATCTTGCGCTTGAGCAGCTTCTGGTTGATGAGGTTATCTTCCACGAATAACACGGCGGGCTTCTCATCGCGGTATTGCGAAGCTTCCGCCTCCGCTCGTTGCTTGTCTTCTTCCTTCAAATCGACACCTGTCCGAGCGATTGTCGGATTGTCTTCTTTCTCCTGTTTCTTCGATTCGTGTTGTTCGTCCTTGGCCTTGTCTGCAATGTCCTGAGTATGTTGCAATCTGTCATCATTCATCGACCCGGAAGGATTCGCATCGGTAACCTCGCGCGTCGGCGGTTCTTTCAGATCATGAGGTACATCATCCTCGGCAACATCCGCGGGATCCATGTTTCCAGAGGCTCGCAACTTCTGTCTCAACTCCTCAGGATCCAGACCTGCCTCCTGAGATGGCTGCTCGCTGCGATGGGCCTTAAAGAAAAACCCGAACGTTGACCCATACGCTTCTCTTGAGCTGACTCCAACTTCACCGCCGTGTAGCTGACACAACTTCCTTGAGATGTTTAACCCGAGCCCCGAGCCGCCGTACATTTCGCCCGTCTTTGGTGTTGCTTGCCGGAAACGTTCGAACAGCTTTGCTTGGTTTGCGGGACTAATACCGACACCAGTATCCCTGACCGCCACCATGATGTACAGTGATTCACCTTTACCCCATTCGGAATTGTTCGTGGTATCTTTGCCCGCCAATTTCTCATCAGCCTCAAAGAACACGACGTTTGGTGGGTATGAAGTCGGCTTCTTCAACGAAGCGCCAATAGCGACCGATATCTTCTTGTCTCCGTCTTTCTTCGACGTAAACTTGATCGCATTCGTCATGAGGTTGACAAGTACTTGGCTGATTCTCACCATATCCGCCATGACCCAATCCACCTTTTGCTTGTCGTAGGAGGCGTCAATAGTGTAATCGAACTGGATACTCAACTTCCGCAGCTCGGGTTGGAATATCTTGAGTGTTTCTGACAAAGCCCACTTAGGCTGAGTGCTCCTCGGTGCTAGAGAGAGCATGGAAGCATCAAGCTTCGAGTAGGAAAGAACGTCGTCTACGAGATTCTTCTGATGCGCTACGCAGAGAGTGATCGTATGTGCTGAGTCGATGATCTCGTCGACAGGGATGGACTTGGCGTCATCACCAGAATGAACAGCCTCAAGAATGTCCTCTGCACAATGAAGAACAGCGGAAAGCGGGTTCCGAATCTCGTGAGAGATCATGTCGATGAACCTTTCTTGTTGCTGCTTTCGCTCTTGCGCTTCGTGTGCAGCCTTCTTCTGCGATATTTCAGCGGCCTTAATATCTGTGATGTCGACTACGGCGCAGATGAATCCGCCATGCTGTTGAAGACTCGTCTGCCGGAGATTGACCTTGCCTAAGGGCCTCATTTGGAACAGTCGCCATGGGTTGTTCCTTCCGAAAGCGCGGAATTGGACCGATAAGTTAGTGCGTGCTTCAAAGGCTTCGCGGTAGGCTGACATGACCCGCTCATAGTCGTCTGGATGTATGGTCTCTGGCCAGGTCCTGAAACCCCTGTCGCTTCCTTCATGGGCTGTAAGTTCGTGGAATTGCTGATTGACAAACAGAGCCTCTGCTTTGTGATTAAGGATTGCGAGTCCAGTGGGTAACATCTCTGCGAACTTCTGGAAGAATGGCTGTCTATCCAACGCAGTCTCATCATGCCGGATGTACTCGTCGCCACCTTTGCTATCGCCACCTTCGCTGTCGTCACCTTTGCTGTCGCCGCATTTGCTGTCGCCGCCTTTGCGGTCGCCGCCTTTGCTGTCGCCACCATTGCTGTCCTTCTGATCAGTGTCGCCGTTGGCTTCGTTCTTGTCCTCTTGATCAGACTTGTCTTCTCGGGCTTGGGGTCTTTGCTGTTCGGACAGTATCTGCACCACGACGCCTCCCTTGTCGTCGCTAGAGTACATTGGGCTGCAAAGAAGAATATGATGCGCATGCTTTTGTTTCTTTTCAGTAAGCAAGTCTTGGCTGGTCAGTTCAGGAGGTATTTGCCCCTTGACCGCTGACTGTAACATGGACGAAATATCTTTGGGGAGCTCATCCTTTTGAGGTCGGCCTTGTTTCCGTCGGACTGTAGCAGCTTCCCTCCAGGCATTGTTGTATATCAGGACCAGATCATTGCTCCAGAATACCGCAGCAGGGTGAGTCAATGACATGACGAAGTTGGCCACAGTTTGCAGCGGCTGCGGCCAATCGTGGACTGGGCCCAACGCGCAATCGTTCCTTGGTGTATATCAGCTGGTGGCCAAAGGAGAAGATGTCAGCGAGCCTACCATATTCCATCGTTCGACAAGAGAATGTCTACAGCCGTGGTGGCTTCTAATTGATTGGCCGCTGATTCTGCGAACTTCATAGTTGAAGTCGCCTTGCCGCAATGGCTTGCAGCAGGGAGTCGGGGGTGTCCGCAAACGGTTGAGGCTCTGAGACTGCGCAGGTACCTCTGTATAAGGTATGACCAGGGATGACCGTGCTTGTACTACGATGTTCTCAAAACGGCAATTAGTAAATACAGAATAGGCGCGAAGCCTGTCAAATGATTAGTAGTATACATGTAGGAACTTGAAGGGAACGTGTTCAGCTGCGGTTGCGGTCTAGAAATTGTTGTGCCCTTGGCGATCTACGATCTATCCTGCGTGTGCTCTAAATGTGGTATAACGAGGATGACGCAGCGTGGCAACCATCGTGTTTTATAAAGTGCATCGAACGATCGGGAAACCTTAAATTGTGTAGAGGACCCTTAAATGGTCGAGGACGGACCCGCTTTATGAGGCTCAAAAGACACTAACGCTTAAACTCGAGAAACAACCACGATCTTATCTGATCCAATCTTATCTAATACAATCCGACACATAGCTCATCTATAACATCCAGCTCTTCAGATTTCCTATTATACTTATAGCTCTCTAAAGTTCTTACAGCCTCTTTCCCGTTCATCTAATTGTATAAAAGGACATTTCATTGTCAAGTCTACGTCAATCCGAAGAGCAACCGTTTTTGGCCCAGTAGCTGAATCTACCTATTGGACCATCTTGAATCTTCTCTGAGCAAGCATGCCGACTTTGTAGAGATTCCACTTCCAACCAGTAGCATGGCCAAACCCGACACGCTCGAATTGAAAATTGTACGGATGCTCAAAGCGAGGGATACTGATCTGGTCATAGGAAGCCGCCGCAGCCTTCATAGAAGTATCGCAACAGATCTGCTCCGCTAAGTCCCAACCATCCTTCAGCGCCAGGTTTGCACCGACATACTCATAGGGACTGAGCACGTGGTTCGCATCGCCGATGAATATCACTCCTGTCAGACGATCGTCGTGTGGGAAGGCGGCCTTTGTCCTAGCGGTTCGGAAAAACGCAGTGTCTGGGATTGTGGCCTCGACAACTTGTTGAAATGGCTGTTTAAACGCAGAAACTGTCTTCAATGCCTCTTTCTTCAAGGCTTCGAACTCATCTGCGCTAAGCTTTGTCCCGGTTTTCCGCTCAGGGCACATCGTACTGAGCGCCCAGGCCACTCGGTTCTCGTCAAATGGGTTATAGATACAACATACTCCATGATCCATCTGGAGGCCGTAGTCCTCGTCAACAGGCTTGGGCACGCCGTCTGGAAGGTACGCAATGCCTCCAATTTGACTTGCGCCCATATATGTCGTCTCCGTGTCCTGTGGGCGGAAGCAGGCTCGTATTTTGCTGTCTGCGCCGTCTGCGCCGATGAGCAGGTCACACTCCTCCAAGGACATGGTCTCGCCTCCTACTTCCGACACAGTGACTCGAATCTTTCCTTTCTCAAATCGCTCGGCCGTTTCGCAGGTCCATCCCCATTTGAAGACCACGTTGGTTGTCTCGGCTTTCTCCAGGAGAATTCGCTTCAGATCCTCGCGTGTGATACGCATAGTGGCTGCAGGGAGGCTGCCATATGCCGATGGATTCATGGACGAGAGCCACTTCCAGTCAGAGCCCCAGACGCGAATATCGCCGCCATTGAGTATCGTGTGCTTCTGGACTTCTTCTAAGAGTCCCAGCTGTTGAATAGCGACTAAACCATCATTGGAGCTGCCTCCGTTGATGTTCAGCTTGTAAGGGTCTTTTTCAAAGTATTTGTTGCGATCGTTTTTCTCGTAAACCACAACTTCTGGACGGGCAAGGGCGGGATTCCATAGCTGGTTGAGAGTGAGTACGAACGAAAGCGCAGCAAACCCTCCACCGGCGACGACAATGCGCTTACCAGATAAGAACTGGCCTGGGTGTGCTGTCATCTTAGAGAAGGGTTATTCATTATGTTGAGAGTTTGCGACCGCGATGGCACTTAAAAGGTGGGAACATCTAGGCAGCTCTAAAATGAGCTCGAATGTCCGCGACCAGCTCCATGTTGGGCACATAGGTGGCTCGGGGATCTATTTTGCATTGGAGTTTCTATTGCAGCTGTCGGAGAAACTATTTCGTAGGAAGGGTTGTCTGGCAGTCGCTATGTCTAACGCCTCTTTAGATCCTGGTCAGGCCATCGGCTGCCGAGATGGCATATCTAACGTTCTCAGTCCACAGGTCTACGACGTTCCTTAGGTATGCAGAATTTGTCATATTATCCTCTCATTAATCCTCCTGCGACGCAATCCACAAATGATGAGGCCAATCGCCAAGCACGCGTAGGATGGCCACCCCGCAATCCAGCGCTTTCGCTATCTATTGTATGAATCGTGCTACTGTAAATCCTACGCACCAAATAGATTAGGATAGCGTGGGTTAGGCTACCAATGTAGATTCCAGAAATAAATCCACCTTTGGCTGTTTTTGCTCTTCCCCTGTGCCCTCCCCGCCCCACGAAAAAAGATAATCCGTAATATTCTCCGACATCTATTGCTATGGAGACCGACATGGAATCAGAAACAGCGACCGCACCACGCGGCCGACAGCGTCCTGGGGCCAGTTGTGATGAATGCAGACGCCGCAAGCTACGCTGCGATGGGCAACAGCCTCAATGCGGCGTGTGTCAGGACACGGGCGTTGTATGTGAGGTGACGCAGCGCAGTGTTCGAGGTCCGAAGAAGGGTCACCTGAAGGCACTGAAGGACCGTATTGTCCATCTTGAGGCTATGCTCGAGAGCCGCCCTTTGGTCAACGGTCGACACAATACCCACGAAGGTTCCAGTAATGCCCAGGCGGTCTCGGTATCCCGGGGAGATCGTGGCGATGAAGAAGGTCGTTTGAGCGCCTGGATTCCTGAAGCACCAGTTTCGTCGGGATCGGACCACGAAGTTTTTGTGTCGAATTGCAATGGTCCTCCCCCTGATCTGGCCCGTCTTCCCAATGAGTGGGAGAACCTGTCGGAGATGATTCAAGCCGAACTGTAAGCTGATCTACATGGTGCAACTCATTACCTCGTCTGCTCACCTCAATCAGGAACCAACTTTATTTCGACCGAGTGCATCAATCCATCCCGATTCTTCATCAACGGAGATACTTGTCGTGGTCCAAATCTATCAACAAGACGGCACCCCGTCAATGTCTGCAGTATGCTATGTGGACGTTGGCCTCACTTCTGTCAGCCCAGTTCCGTAACATGACAGAGCCACTCTATCGAAAGACTAAGCAGATGCTTGAGTACCTTAGTGTGGATGGCGCTGAGCACAGCAGTGTCAATACTGAGCTCGGTCAGGCATGGGTCCTGATGGTCACTTTCGAGTCGATGCGGACATATCATCGCACAGCATGGATGAGTGCCGGGAGAGCTTTTCGGCTGGTCCAGGCTATGCATTATCATGAGATTGGCAATCCAATCGACAAACGAGGACCCTCTTCTCCCCAATGTGGCGATTTTATCGAAGTGGAAGAGAGACGCCGCGTATTTTGGATGGCGTATTTCCTCGACCATATTATCAGCATGCGGGATGACTGGCCCATCACGCTCAATGAGCATGTGGTAAGACCTCCCTATAGTAATCGCTTGAGAATTAACCCTCTGATGGCAACATAAATGACCGACAGATCTGTACTCGGCTTCCCGCCCCTGATACAGAGTTCCAGACTGGCACTTTTGGACTGGGTCCTTTCCTATCCGAGGCGATGTCAAAGTCCAGTCTCCGTTTAACAAGTGTCTCATTCTTGCCACGATCTGTGGGCGAAGTCTACTTCATAGTCAACAATATCACATTTCGAAAGCTTACGGAGACACGGCAATAGATGGGTCCGAGCAAAGGAGGTGGCTTGATAACATGCTCACAAACAGACTTCAGATTCTATTACGGGACTATCCGTCGGCAATCGAATCATATGAGCCTTTGCTGTTATATGCCAACATCTTCGGCCAAGCAACGGTCATCTACTTCTGCAGAACAATGATGGACACAGTGGCGGATTCCAACGGCCTGGTGCATGAGAACCCCGAAACGTTGAACTATAAGACAAGAGCATTGGAGGCTTCATCGGTGATCATCCAGCTGGCATCCACCTCGTGTGAGCTTCCTTACTTCAAGGTGAGCAGTAGACCGTACCATTACTCTAATAATCCGACCTGCTAACCTTGACCTCCAGGTTCATCCACTGATGCCAATTCCGCTGTTCCTCTGTGCCGAATTTCTCTACGGTGAGATGCACAACGAAGCCTTCCAAATGTACACCCAAGGCCTGCTTCACGTCCTACGCGAGCTAAGAAACGTGAATAACCCTGATCAAAGCTATTTGGATCTGCTGCCACGATCATGCATTCCTAAAACGACCGATGTCTTGAGTCATATTGGCGACTCAAATACTCCAAACAGTAGATGAGATTGACTGTATCAGAAGTAATAACTCAAAAATTATGAAGCAAATATACTGGGTGGGAACAATGTCTGCCAAACAGGCTCTGTAGCTCCCACTTGGCTCACCATATGTTGATACCTCCAAACCATTAACATTACAAGGTAGTGGATGATTCTTTTTGCTCCGTTGAGCCGAATATTGCTGCCTTGTGGTACCCCTGGTACGGGCGCCCAACACCTCTGACTCGGAACGAGATTGGATGCCGAACAAGATGTCGGCTCGGAGTATTAGCTCGGAGAAACAGTCGGGGAAACATTCGGATGAATAAAAAGATGCTCAGGGTCTGGCAACCAATTCATAAATTGAGGGCGTGTCTCTACTATCCGGGGAGGATGATAAGTAGGCGTTACTCATATATAAGCAGTCGGAACTCTCTACCGCTGATGTACTTCATTAGATTCCAACTGTCTTGATCTATATAAATCCAACGCTTCTTGCATATTCGAGGGCAACTACCTCGGCTAAAATCTTTCACTGCCCCTCATCAACGATATGGGTCTTATAATGGACCTCCTCGCGCGAAGTAACGACGCTCTGAAGGCCAATCCCGTGACTGGGGTTGACGAAGCTTTGGCTGCGCATGGATCGGACTGGCTCTGGGCTGTCATGGCCATCTACATTATGGCTCTTGTAAGAAATTCATGTCAAATTAGGATTGTACAATGCCACTAAACATGCAATGATAAAGTTTGGCTGCCTGGTTATGTCATTCACAGGCAAGGAAGCTGAGCGGGTTTTCCACTACCTCTTCACCTTCATCCTCCTGGTTGGCGCCATCACCTATTTCGCCCAGGCTGCGGATCTCGGTTGGAGTCCAGTTGTGCAGACCGACAAACTCGGCAATGGCACCATCCGCCAGATATTATGGGTCAAATACATCAACTGGGTCGTCGCTTGGCCTTCACTCGCTTTGTGCCTCGGCCTGATCTCTGGTGGGTCCTGGACAACAATAATCTGCAACATCGCCACCGCTCTTCAATGGCCTGTCTGCTATCTTGTCGGAGCCTTTGTTACCACGAGCTATAAATGGGGATTCTTCGCCTTCGGTACTTTTGGCTGGCTCATTCTCGCTATGAGCACCATCAACGAGAGTCGCGAGTCTGCTCAGCTCCTCGGTGTTGACAACGACTACATCGTCCTCTCCGTCTGGCTCAACGTGTTATGGTCTCTTTATCCCATCGCCTGGAGCTTATCTGACGGAGGCAACGTGATTGGAATTACTGGCGCCTTCGTCTTCTTCGGTATCCTCGACGTCCTTATGGTCCCGGGTCTGGCTTTCGTCGTCTTGTTCCTGTCCCGGAAGTGGGATTACCGCCACCTGAGCATTGCTTTCAGTGACAGCCGCCCTAGTCGCGAGATGGAGGTTGCGGCAGCATTCAAGCCTGAAAATTCCGGCTCCAATGCTTAGATATCTGCTTAGATGCTTTAGCCTTAACACTTTTGGACCGCGCGCATAAACATATCCGCAAAACGCTTCGCTTGCTGTTTGTCCCTTTGGTCTCTTTTGTCTCTTATGTTTGTAATACTACACTGCTTAGAGTCTATTATAGGTTCAACCTCCGAATTTCTCATATACTATGCTTTTCTTAGAGAACTTATACTCTTTCAATCAATAATTTGTCGTTAGAACCTAAAGACAAGTCGTGAAACGCATTAAAGAGCTATGCTCGTGTGGCTCAATACCGCAGAGGACATCCATCTCAATCTACCGTTCTTGCAATCTGCTTACCATCCTCGCAGAGACATTCGTGGCTGTCTCGGTCGATGCGAGCGAGCGTTTCAAACCTGCGACCGGCCGAAAGCAGTCGACATACATGCCTTCAACCCGCCTGGTATTTGGTGTCTGGATTGCTTCGCGTACATGTCTGGAATGTTCTCGAGCTTGTCTGCAGGGCGATGCCATCAGCGCTGCGCGGTTGAAGCTGGCAACAGCGGGCTTACCTTCGTGGGTGAAGACGAATGAAGGGTCATATTTGCCCTCAACTACCAAGTCCAAGAGGAATGGGTAGTACTGTGAAAATTCAGCCAATAGTGTCAGATTAAAGTGAAGACACTTCTCTTACCTTCTGCGCCATCAGCTGGCCGCCACGCAAGGTGATCGTCTTCTCCATCAACATTCCAATTGGGAAGGCGTTCGTGGAGAAGAAGAAGTCTCCGATTAGTGCGACATTCCCGCACTTCCGGGTCGCTTTGATGGCCTCGGATATAGTATCCGCACTGTCACCCTCGAGTCCCACGGTTCTCATCGTCGAATGCAACTTCGAATCAGTGCTTCTGAATCCACTGGCCTCGATACCGCGATCCAGACCGTGCGGCTCTATTGACAAGATGTAATCTGCAGGGTCGCTGTGCTTGGAGACATCGACTGGAATCATACCGAAAGACTTCGCAAGAGCGAGTCGATGAGGATCCTTGTCCAGGGCATAGACCTTCTTTGCCCCTTTAATATCCTTCGCAAGGCGCTGAATCGAGAGACCGATAGGTCCGCAGCCCCAGACTCCGACGACATCGCCTTCACGCACTTCAGCGAGCTCGACTCCATGCCATGCGGTTGGAACTACGTCTGCGAGGGCAAGCAGCTTCTTGGCGTCGACGTCCTTTGGTGCCTTCACACAAACGAGATCCGCGTTGGGCACACGACAGTACTCAGCTTGATTGCCCGGATAGCCACCAGTTAGATGGGAGTAGCCGAAGATACCGGAGAGTCGATGGCCCCACATACTCTCCATCTCCTTGGAGGGGTTGGTCTTGTCGCAGAGCGAATATTCCTTCCGCTGGCAGTAGTCGCACTCTCCGCATGCGATGACCGATAGAATGACAACACGGTCTCCGACTTTCAGATCCTTGACCTGACCGCCAACTTCTTCGACAATGCCGATGGCTTCATGGCCCATAATGTCGCCCTTCTCCATTGCTTGATTCAATTCCCCCTCATACATGTGGAGATCGGAGCCGCAGATCGTGCAGTGGGTGATGTGCACAATGGCATCCTTGGGTGCAGTGATCATGGGTTTCGGAACTTCACCAAGTGCGATGGAACGTGTGCCCATCCATTGTGTCGCCTTCATTTTCTCATTCGGATGAGGCTTATAAGCCGTAGTGTAGACGGGGCTGGTTCAATCTCAGCTCGATGACAGAAGTAACAGGGCATGCGGACACCTACGCTGGAACTTTCGACATGTTGAGTAGCAACTCTTGATATCAAGCGAAACCCTGTGGCTCAAGATATACTTTTCCGTAGCTGGGTGCCGGAAATGATCGATGGAACGAAGAGCAATGGAACGAGGGTATCTCTAAGTGGGATATATACCGCAGAGAGGAACCTCAAAGAGTCATACTTATCTTGCATCACTGTGCCATCACCACTATTTATTCGTGTGCGTGCGTGTTCCGCTCGCTACTATCTTCCTCGAGCTTTGAAAAGGGAACTGGCTCGTTGTGGATGACACAGGGTCTCTTACCCTGGCGGCATCAGTAGAAGGAATGAGCATCTTGTACCCTGAAGGAGACGAGGAACAGGATGCATTTGATTCAACACTCCCACTGGGGACAGGGCGGAACCTGGGTAAGCGACCGCCGGAGGACTTTCTCACCCATTTGATAAAGAGTCCGACGCTATCGCACGAGACAGCATAGCACCTACAAGCGACGGGCCAGTTACGAATAGCGCTCATGGACGACGCTTGATCGAAAGAACACCAGCGAAAGAAACAAGAATATCACCACACCTCGTAATGGCTCACGCCACAGGTTATCCCTGCCAGACCCTAACATAAGCAACGACAGACACAACGACATTACCATACCTCACTAGTGCTCACGCCACCACCCCATCCCTGCCAAACCCTAAATCAAATTAACGACAGACACGAAGACGCGTGCGACGGTATGTATAGATGGCAGCGTAGGCAAAGTAGAATTACAAGAGGAAGTTTCCTTAGTCATCTAATAATTAGGGTTAGGGTTAGGGTTAGGGTTAGGGTTAGGGTTAGGGTTAGGGTTAGGG